>CM069442.1:9989481-10107251 GCA_035610835.1 Ophiura sarsii | reverse complement strand
AAAAGTGATCATCACCTGATCTAGGTGATCTTGTTACACTGCTCTAGAAATGTTTTTGCTTTCTTTGATGTCTTTGGATCAGGATATTCATTTCATAGAATATTTAGCGTACTATAAAAGTAGACATTTTTGTGTTTAATTATTTTTGCGCTGTTCACCCTCGACACGGCTACCGCGAAAAATAATAATGCACAAATATATATCATTTGTGTACTAGGTCTATGTGACGAAGCTACACATTTTAAATTTAAAAACACGCAAAACAGTTCAAAATCGGCAAAAGCGCGAAAAAATTATTGTTTGAAAATTACCACTTTGACAATGTGTGTTACATTTCAAAAAGGTTTTGATGCAATTGGAACATTGCAAGCCTGAAGAAATAGTTGGATTGTTTTCATCTTCGCATATTACCGTAATGAATCGAGGTTTCAGGTTACGACAAGTTGTGAAACCGATACGGTTGGCATGTAGGTTTTAGGTTCTACTTTATTTCAGGTTATTATAGAGATGATTGGATAATTCAGATTGAATATAGATTTCAGTGGTGTGTATAGACCTAATTGTTTAGTAAGTATTGAAAGTATAGGTGTGGTTTATGCCTGGGGATAATTAGTTAAGTCTTTCCTCAGAGTAGTGGTGCTATCTACTGAAGATAGCAATTAATAGTATAAAAGTATTGCTCATAGTGCTGCTATATACTGAAGATAACAATCAATAGTATAAATGTCTTTCACCATAGTGGTGCTATCTACTGAAGATAGCAATTAATAGTATAAAAGTATTGCTCCATAGTGGTGCTATCTACTGAAGATAGCAATTATAGTATAAATGTCTTTCACCATAGTGGTGCTATCTACTGAAGATAGCAATTAATAGTATAAAAGTATTGCTCCATAGTGCTGCTATATACTGAAGATAACAATCAATAGTATAAATGTCTTTCACCATAGTGGTGCTATCTACTGAAGATAGCAATTAATAGTATAAAAGTATTGCTCCATAGTGCTGCTATATACTGAAGATAACAATCAATAGTATAAATGTCTTTCACCATAGTGGTGCTATCTACTGAAGATAGCAATTATTAGTATAAAAGTATTGCTCCATAGTGGTGCTATCTACTGAAGATAGCAATTATAGTATAAATGTCTTTCACCATAGTGGTGCTATCTACTGAAGATAGCAATTATAGTATAAATGTCTTTCACCATAGTGGTGCTATCTACCTGAAGATAGCAATTAATAGTATAAAGTATTGCTCCATAGTGGGGGTGCTATCTACTGAAGATAGCAATTAATAGTATAAACGTCTTTCACCATAGTGGTGCTATCTACTGAAGATAGCAATTAATAGTATAAAAGTATTGCTCCATAGTGCTGCGATATACTGAAGATAACAATCAATAGTATAAATGTCTTTCACCATAGTGGTGCTATCTACTGAAGATAGCAATTAATAGTATAAAAGTATTGCTCCAAAGTGCTGCCTATATACTGAAGATACAATCAATAGTATAAATGTCTTTCACCATAGTGGTGCTATCTACTGAAGATAGAAAATTAATAGTATAAAAGTATTGCTCCATAGTGCTGCTATATACTGAAGATAACAATCATTAGTATAAATGTCTTTCACCATAGTGGTGCTATCTACTGAAGATAGCAATTAATAGTATAAATGTATTGCTCCATTGTGGTGCTATCTACTGAAGATAGCAATTATATAGTATAAATGTCTTTCACCATAGTGGTGCTATCTACTGAAGGATAGCAATTAATAGTATAAAAGTATTGCTCCATAGTGGTGCTATCTACTGAAGATAACAATTAATAGTATAAATGTCTTTCACCATAGTGGTGCTATCTACTGAAGATAGCAATTAATAGTATAAAAGTATTGCTCCATTGTGCTGCTATATACTGAAGATAACAAATCATAGTATAAATGTCTTTCACCATATTACTGCTATCTACTGAAGATAGCAATTAATAGTATAAAAGTATTGCTCCATAGTGCTGCTATATACTGAAAATAACAATCAATAGTATAAATGTCTTTCACCATATTACTGCTATCTACTGAAGATAGCAATTAATAGTTAATAAAAGTATTGCTCCTAGTGCTGCTATATACTGAAGATAACAATCAATAGTATAAATGTCTTTCACCATAGTGGTGCTATCTACTGAAGATAGCAATTAATAGTATAAATGTATTGCTCCATAGTGGTGCTATCTACTGAAGATAGCAATTAATAGTAATAAATGTCTTTCACCATAGTGGTGCTATCTACTGAAGATAGCAATTAATAGTATAAAAGTATTGCTCCAAGTGCTGCTATATACTGAAGATAACAATCAATAGTATAATGTCGTTCACCATAGTGCTGCTATCTACTGAAGATAGCAATTAATAGTATAAAAGTATTGCTCCATAGTGCTGCTATATACTGAAGATAACAATCAATAGTATAACTGTCTTTCACCATAGTGGTGCTATCTACTGAAGATAGCAATAAATAGTATAAATGTATTGCTCCTAGTGGTGCTATCTACTGAAGATAGCAATTAATAGTATAAATGTCTTTCACCATAGTGGTGCAGATCTACTGAACATACGCAATTAATAGTAATAAAAGTATTGCTCCATAGTGGTGCTATCTACTGATGATAGCAATTAATAGTATAAATGTCTTTCACCATAGTGGTGCTATCTACTGAAGATAGCAATTAATAGTATAAATGTCTTTCACCATAGTGGTGCTATCTACTGAAGATAGCAATTAATAGTATAAAGTATTGCTCCATAGTGGTGGCTATCTACTGAAGATAGCAATTATAGTATAAATGTCTTTCACCATAGTGGTGCTATCTACTGAAGATAGCATTGATAGTATGGTCATTCACCATAGTTTTTATTATTTTGTTTCATTCTATCTTTTTTTTTTAATATAGCTTAGAATTTAAATTACAATATGATGGTTAATGTTTGTGGAAGAAGTCTCCGCTATAATCCGCTATCTTCAGTAGAGAGCAGTAATATGGTGAAAGACATTTATACTATTGATTGCTATCTTCAGTAGATAGCAGTAATATGGTGAACGACATTTATATTATTGATTGCTATCTTCAGTAGATATAAAGATAACATACTATCTATGATGACATACATACTATGATGACATACTATCAATTGCTATCTTCAGTAAATAGCACCACTATGGTGAAAGACATTTATACTATTGATTGTTATCTTCAGTATATAGCAGCACTATGGAGCAATACTTTTATACTATTAATTGCTATCTTCAGTAGATAGCACCACTATGGTGAAAGACATTTATACTATTGATTGTTATCTTCAGTAGATAGCAGTAATATGGTGAAATGCATTTATGCTATTGATTCCTATCTTCATTAGATAGCAGCAATATGGTGAAAGACATTTGTACCATTGATTGCTATCTTCAGTAGATTGCAGCACTATGGTGAAAGACATTTATACTATTGATTGCTATCTTCAGTATTTAGGAGCAATTTGGTGAAAGACATTTATACTATTGATCGCCCTCTTCAGTAGATAGCAGCACTATGGTGAAAGACATTTATACTATCAATTGCTATCTTCAGTAGATAGCAGTAATATGGTGAAAGACATTTATACTATTGATCGGCATCTTCAGTAATTAGCAGCACTATGGTGAAAGACATTTATACTATTGTTGCTATCTTCTGTAGATAGCAGCACTATGATGCAAGACTTTTATACTATTAATTGCTATCTTCAGTAGATAGCAGAAATATGCTGAACGAAGTCTATACTATAAACTGCTGAACAAAGCCTACTATAAAAGTGGTAATTCATGCGCATCTAATTTGTCGCGCTTTGGCGGTTTTGAACCATTTTCACTGTTGAATTCATGATTTGTAGCTTCATCACGTACACTTGTATGCAAAAGAAGAAAACAATATTGGCATATTATTATTTTCATGGTAGCTATTTCGAGCGCGAAAAATGGGGAAATAAAGATGGTGTGAACATTTCCACTTTTACGGTATACTTTAAAAAGCTATCTTTAGTAGATAGCAGAATTATGCTGAACTAAATCTATACTATAAACTGCTATCTTCAGTAGATAGCAGAATTATGCTGAACTAAATCTATACTGTAAACTGCTATCTTCAATAGATAGCAGAATTATGCTGAAATAAATCTATTTGTAAACTGCTATCTTCAGTAGATAGCAGAATTATGCTGAACTAAATCTATACTATAAACTGCTATCTTCAGTAGATAGCAGCATTATTCTGAACTAAATCTATACTGTAAACTGCTATCTTCAATAGATAGCAGAATTATGCTGAAATAAATCTATTTGTAAACTGCTATCTTCAGTAGATAGCAGAATTATGCTGAACTAAATCTATGCTATAAACTGCTATCTTCAGTATATAGCAGCATTATTCTGAACTAAATCTCTACTATAAACTGCTATATATCTATAGTAGATAGGCTTTTGTTTGGCAGGCAATGCGAGCGCATACCGGCAGACAAGCTTTTATTTGCTTGCCTGCTGTGACATTACAGGTGACATCGTCTATTTAAACCCACATAATACACTAATTCAGTGGGCAAATCTTTTTTTTAATGATGTTTTATAAGTGTTACAAGTGACTTACAACCTTATTGCAACGTTGATCAAACATATTTGTTCAAATTGTGCCCACTGGGAATAGCTATATTTTGATATGGTTGGGATGGTACCTGTGGGATGGTATATAGGAATGGCATGTAATCCAATACAGAACTGGCTTATATAAAATCATTTTCACATCTTTATTAAATGGTCAGTCATTTATACCCATCTGCGAGTGTAAATAAACAGGCAGCCTTCATATACCGCCCAAGAATTCAGTCGCCAACTTAATTACGTTGGCATTTTATTATAGTAAATGTGATGGTGTACAGGAAGCTGTAAAGAGTCCTCTGAAATTTGCACTCAGATTTATTACCCAGTTTTCAAGTGCACATTTTATTTCCTACCGAAAATGTGCACGCGTACTATTGAGACTTCCTGGCGATCGGCAATGGTTAGGCTAGGGAAAATGTGTTTACGTTGTCTAAATTTGACTTACCGTACGGCGACAAAAAACCTGTTCTGCAGGCCCGACTGACCCCAAAAGAAATTAAATTAAACAAAAAGGTACAGATTTTGTTTTGAAATTCTTTTTATTTTTTATTTTTTTTATTTCTTAGGGGGGATTTTGAAAATGAATGAACAGTTGCGAGAGCTGTTGATTGCACATATACTATTTTGCGCTTGTATGGATTAGTTCTGAAAATGGACACACCACACACATCAGGCTATACCATATTGCTGGTTCAGCAGCAGGCCTGGGAATAGCACCCGCCTGCCTACATATTTGCCATAGGGAGAAACCTATACACACACTGTACATGTATATGTGACCCGTTACATCAAAATGGACATGTTGGTGGCATGAGTAAATTCTGAGTTGTTGTCATGACTTAAAAGAACACATTTTAAGCTTGAAAATGATACCATGTTGAAGGTGATCGGACTTTCTAATCACAAGATATCAGTTGAAGAAACATATTTTTTTCTTTATATTTCACCAAATATATTGACCTCTATCTCAAAACTGTGTTTGCCGACAACATGTCCTTTTTGACGCGACTGGTCACATATATACACTGTACATGTACCAATCAGTTTCAAGGTATATACTACGCTTTATATTCCGTAGCGGTTTTGATTTGACCAAATAAAATTGATTACTGGACACCCTCTCCGTGATTGTTACTCCTTTGCTGAAAATCGTTATTTGTGGCGTAGTATCTGTAAGGTCACGAGCTGTCAGTCATGACAGGACCGAACCAACCAACCATTACAAAAAACCCACCTCTGCTAGATTGGTTTGCATAGCTCAGTGTCCAACCTCTCTTTGTTGTAATTAAATAATGTTATTAAAGGTATATTATGTGATCTTTTCTAGGGAATGCCCTCAATCCTCAAAAAAAATTGAAAGCAGATTTTCTTGCAAATTTACATTTCTGATCATGAATCATACATACATTCCAAGTTACAGGGCGATACGATTCTTAATTACTTCAAAATCATGGTTTTAAACATATTTTTACACTAAATTCATTCTAAAACCATGATTTTGAGGTAATTAGGAATCGTATCACTCTGTTACTTGGAATTTATTCATGAATTATGATCCGAAATATAAATCTGCAAGAAAATCTACTTTCTAAAAAAAATCATGAATAGAGGGCACTCCCTGTAAAAGATCACATAATATGCCTTTAATTAAACTGAGGTAAAATAAATATTACACACACCATATAGTATATACATAAGTTTCTCCCTATTTTCAAATATTGATTACAGTAAATAATATCGCCGCCCACCCACCCATATAGCGGGTAACGTTTGTATCGGGCAGGTGAGGATGCAAAAGTACCTGACCGGCTGGCAGGTAAATTGTTCAAACTCATGCAGTTTATTAAGTGATGACTTACACTGGATGGTGGAGTTTCTGTTGGGCAGGTAATTCCTTGCACGACTGGCTGGTTGAAGAAAACAAATCTGAAGTTCCAGCCCTGTAATCATGCTTCTACTGAATCCGGGATTCACTCACAACCTCCCCCCCCCAAAAAAATTAAAATAAATAAATTGGTTGATTCAGCTGAAAGGTATGGCAAATTTTGCAACTGAATTTGCAGTAAGGCCCAAAAAAGTAATGTTTTCCTCCACAGCTTTCAGAGAGGAGGGGCGGGCGGGCGGATTTTGATTTTTTTTTAAAATTTATTTTCTTATACCAGCGGAAGCTCAAAGTTCAGCCAACAAGAAGTTGTAATCACTCTCAAGAGTCGCACATATATGTTATAAACACTTAATTTAATATTCAATGCCATTTAAACTGTTATAAAAAAAATCTGGAAAAACACAAAAGATCTGAAAAGAAAAAATAATATCTGGAAAAAAATGTGGAAAAATAAATAAATTGAGCGGCCCTAAATCTGAAGAGCGGGCGAGTGAGGACAACATTACAATTTTTGTTTTGGCCTAATCTGCACACCGAGAATAAGGCCAATGTAGGCAATTTGTGAAATTTTAATGCCGCAAAATGTTCATGCTTTTCATCTATTTTTAAAAGAAGTGAGATGAACTACCAAGGGAAGGTACCAATATCTTTAAGTATAGCTGTTTGTATATTATAATCAACCTCAAATAAGAGTGTTTATCAATCAACGCACGAAATGTTCAAAAATAACCATTTCATGCTATTCCCAAGACAAATACTCGACTCGACTAACAGTGCCTCTATAATGGAATTCACTCTGAACAGCTCCCTATCTCTCTCTCTTCCTGTACTCTCCATCTATACCTGTAATAGCCATGTGCTCAATACTCATGACCCCTTTTCATGGTAAAGAAGCATTTACCCTCGATACGTGATCAGATTCGGGTCGACATTCGCGACGAAATGACTTGTTGCCTGCTGGCGGTGGCGCATGCTTTTACATTTCCTTATTCAATCATCACAACGTAAGTGATTCTCAATCTCGTAAAATAAAGCGCTGATTATTCGGAGTGCAATGATTTGGATGGGGAAAATGAATTCCGTAGCAATTTTTTTTTATAGTTTGACATATACCAAATTACATTATAGTGTGTGAGTTTAAAGGAACACTTGGGGCCTTATTCTTGTGTGTATTTAAACACGGTTTTAAACAAACACAAGTTTAAGTTTTACTTCATTAACATTGCTTAACTAAACGCAATTCTTGTAAATTTGTTTACCTTAAACATGTGTCTAACTCACTAAAAAGTGTCTAACTTTAAACATGGGCATGGGGTAGTATAATGGGTGTTTAACTAACAGTCATGCTCCAATTGTACCCCTCGAATAATTATTCAACCTTGCCCGGTCCAAGCTGACATTTAGATCGTTTATTCTTTAGAAATACACATGCATTTGAAGAATTTGGTCGATATCTATTATAACCCATTTGGGCCACAATAAATTGAATATCCATATACACTAAATGCATGACCACTGTGGGGACGAGATTTGAAGAGTTTAAAATCAGGTTTTGTTAAACACATTCGTTTTAAAAGATACATTGGATTTGAATTTAGACACAAGTTTAGTTAGACATGGTTTTATGCTAAATATGTGTTTAGTACGAGAATACTGCCCTTGATGTTTGTTCTTATTTGTCAAATTGAGTTGTTTATGATTTAGCATTACTGTATGATGATGGCGCTATTAAAGCCATGATTTCATGCATATGTCTATGGGAACCGAGATGAATCGGGAACCAGATTTACAGTGTTTTAAATTAATAATAATGATGTTGTTGTTCAACAGTTTGGAAAACATATTCAACAAAACAATATTGTAATATTTCTCACACTATATTTTTAAGTACGAAATAATTCATGCATTGCATGGGCGGTCAATTTTCATAGTCCTTTTAATAGTCCCGATCGCGACGCCTGTGCGATGTTATACAAATAATGAATGTTTATGAGTACAATATGAATATTTTCACACAGTGAAAGATGAAATGTTCCATTTAACGAAGCATGGAATTACTGGGGATGATGTTGAAGTGTCTAGATTGCCGATGAAACGAAGTTGGTCTGTTTGAATACTAAGGTTGCATAAAACGGTACGTTTGGGCTAACAAATTGTTCAAAAAAACGAAATAAAAACTTTTATAAAAGAATATACATGCAGTCCTGAAATTACGTGCGGGCGGTCCACAGGACAACCAAACGTGTTTTTGTTGGCCTTATTTCTAAAACCTAAGAGCTCGACTAGTAAACAACTTAATTGGAAACCAAAAAGTCAGGGGAAACCATCGATTTTCCGATACATGTCATGCGTGACTGAAAGCTACGATATCTCGGGATACACAGGTCCCTGATATATCGATCGTATTGATTACGAGTATCGATAGGGTAAATCAAAATGCATCGTGAGATTTTGGCGCAATGCATTTGTGGGTGTGATGTTAAAATCTTCTTAATGACTATAGTTTGATCAGTTCTAAATTTGCGAAGCCACCTTACAGCAGCGAATGAATACAGAAGGATGCACGCACTGTGCATCATATGCATGAAGAGTGCGTGCTGCCAAAACTGTGTTCATGTGGCCGTAATCGAGGGCGTACGTTTGGATTACTTTTGTGCCAGGAGAGATAAAATACAAATATTTCTTGCCAATTTGAAACTGATTAAAGTATAATTTGTATTTATTCGGCCTAGTACTTTAATTGCTCAAGAGATGTTAGCCAAATGTCTATAGAGTTTTGCAACCAGCATTAGCGTTATACAAAGATACCCATACTAGTATTTGTACACAACCCCCGGGTGGGTTTTTCTGACTTAAACTACCAGGGGAGAAAAACGGGTCACTTTTGAGGGGAGAATCAGGTTCCGCACGCCCCACGGATCGAACCCGGGCTGTGTGCGCGGAGGTCTGATGCTCTACCGACTGAGCTACACCGGTGATGTTCAAAAACTTAAGTTTTTTTAACAAGTTGAACCACTCGCTGAGCTTGGCATGAGATTGATGGGGCCGCTGTGCGGTACAAGATTGTATAAGCACTGTAGGATTTTGTAAGGTCCAGGAAGGTACAGGGGTAATGGCACTGCAGAGATACACAGCTGCGTATCGGTTTGCAGTGTCACTTTATATTTCATTATAAGCAATTACAAAACAACTTTATGATTTTATTCAACTGTTAGTGATTTGTATTACTTTTCCATATTTGTTATTTTGTTACAATTTAAATTTGAACAGCTGATAATTAATACCTTATAAATTAGCCTGGATTCCTAGCTTCTAAAGGCGCTGCAAGTACAGATATGCAAAAGCTCATTCCCATGGTCAGTGTAAATCTTATTTCAATTACACAACTTGTCCAGTCCAGTGACCAGGTGACAGTTAACGCTTTAAAAGGCGCTACAAAGTACAGATATGCCAAAGCTCATTCCCATGGTCAGTGTAAATCTTAATTAATTCAATTACACCGCTTGCCCAGTCCAGTGACCAAGTGACAGTTAACACTTTTCACACGGCTAATAGTTTTACCATTATACAAAACAGATTTTTCAGAAACCTTTCGCAATTTTCAAAGTCTATCTCAAGGATTACTGAACCAATACTAGGCATGTTTGTACTTATTTCAATGCATTTCACATGGTGATTCCAAATATGGTTATGAAATTTAACACTTTTGACATTTTCGAAACATTTTGTGAACTTTTGGAATGTCGTCTGCAGCTGCCTGCCGCATTGAAAGTTTTAACACTTTCCATGCAGCAGGCGGCAGTTGTCTGCAGACGACAGTTCTAAAATTTCACAAAATGTTTTGAATATATCAAAATTATTGAATTTCATCACCATATTTGGAATCACCACGAGTAATGCATTAAAATAAGTACAAACATGCCTATAGTATGTAAATAATGTACTGTATTATTGCAATATGACCAAGATAATTTGTTTACTGCCCAAGTCTTTGTTAAGAATGAATGCAAAGGCAAAACTTTGATAAAGTCACACAATGCACAATTGCAACACATCGGGGTGTTCCTTGAAAAGTGGGACAAATGGGTTTTGACCACGCTCTGTTAAAATCTTAGTATTTAAAAAAGTTAATATTGGATTAATCACAGAGTTAACCCAATTAAGGTCAGGTATATTTTGTTTGATATTCTTAAATATGGACTATCCACGTTTCATACTTTTTTAGTTATAAGTTCGCAAACTTTTGAACCCAGTTTTTGGGGACACGCTGTATAATATGCTAAAACTACTAATAGCCATGTGGAAAGTGTTAAGACAGTTACTGTCTGAAACAGGCATGCCATCAGGATGTGCTTTCACTGCCCCTTATATTATTCATCTTGTCTTAAAGGCATATTATGTGATCTTTTCCAGGTCTTGATTTTTTTTAGAAAGTAGATTTTCTTGCAGATTTACCTTTCTGATCATAAATCATGAATATAGTCTGAGTTACAGAGTGATACGATTCCTATTTACTTCAAAATCCTTGATTTAGAGTGAAAATAGATTGTTGGCTAACCCTTAAAAACCATGATTTTGAAGTTATTAGGAATCGTATCACTCTGTAACTCAGAATGTATTTATGATTTATGATCAGAAGTGTAAATCTGCAATAAAATCTACTTAGTAAAAAAAAATCATGAATAGAGGGCGCCCCCTGGAAAAAGATCACATAATATGCCTTTAAGTGTCTTGCCAACCAAACACTGTGAAAAATGTTTGTTTACAAAATGAAGCAGTTATATTATTAATGTACCTGATTCATACTGTTGTACCATCTGCTCTGGTTACACTTAGGCCGAAGAAAAAAATTTGTTTGATTGTCCATAGATCACTTTTAAAAGTTGGATAGGTCGGTCGGTCGGGAAAAGGTTTTTTTTCTCCCTTACCCTTTTTCAGGTACCATAAGTAAAATGAGATGTACTTGTTGTGGTAACCAAAACGGGGAACAAAATCTGTAATATTTTGATGAGTATTTTTATTTTCTAAACACTTTAACAACATTTAAAAATAATGTGTAAAAAAATGAAATTTTCAAGAAAAAAAATTGGAAAAAAAAAGATTGAGTCTGAAGGATTAAGCGGGTCGGGCGGAGGAGGACAATCAAACAAACAAAATTGTTGGCCTTAAGGCTTTACAAGTTGGCCCCATTTGAACACTTTACCCACAGTTCCCTGCAGACATCACTTCCAAAATTTCACAAAATGTTTCAAAACTGTCAAAATTATTGAATTTCATCACCATATTTGGAATAACTTAAACAAATGCATTAAAATAAGTACAAACATGCCTGGTATGGTACAGTAATCCTTGAGATAGACTTTGAAAGTTATGAATGGTTTCTGTATTTTGTATATGGTAAAATTAATAGCCAAGTGGAAAGTGTTTTAACACAAAAAGGACATTTAATTAGGTAAATTTCATTAAGGGAAAACAATAAAAGAAATGGAGGAGAATTCAGGAAGGAGAAAGTCTATATAAAATGTGTTCGAAGATAATTATGATAGACTTCTAAGGTACATGCTCAAAATTCTTTTCTTTTTTCTATAACGTTGGGAAAAATGTTTGTTCTAATAAATGCCCTTAGGGGTGTTTCATTTTAAAGCAAGTGTTATTTTTTCTCAGTAAAAAATAGCATTATATTTAACATCAGGTTGATTGTAATTATCTGTGAATCTCGTCTCTCCGCTTGTCCCAAATCTATGGAACTTAATTTGCTTGAAAATAAATATTTATCATCAAATGTCACAGAATGAAAAATATCGGATGACAACATTTTGTTCAAATCAAATACAGGAGATGTTGTTTGCGATTGAATAGTCTGTATGGCGTGTGTTTAGTGTTTACTTTCCCAGTGTGTATATTTTAATAACATCATGATATTTGCATGACACAGTTTTCCCCGAGTCGTTTCGAGATTAAAACAACACAGAGCACCATGGTGTTTTTTTAAGTGATCAATTCTCCTTGACAGCTTACGAAGAAGAAAGTGATATATTTTGAATAAAATCGCATTTGGTTTTAACATCAGGAAATCACTAGCTGCTCTTTCACAAATAAATGTGGGTCTTTTGACTGTTGTACATCATTTATGGATTATTACCTAAGACTGACTTAAGTTATTTCAAGTTGCAATTAGATTTGGTATGACTTAAATCAAGTCAAATTCAAGATATAATTTGTCATCTCAAATCAAATCATTACGACCCTAAAATCGTAAAAACTAGGGTCGCATTTTTTTTAATTTTTTTTTTTTTTAATTTTTTTTTTTAAATTTATTTATTTTTTATTTATTTTTTGGATTTAAATTTGATTGAAAGTGTCTAAATGTTACTATTTCTTGCCAATTTTGTCTTGACATAAACCATATATTTTTCAGGAAGAAAAAAAAATGAAAGAAAGAAAAAAAAATTGAAATAAAAATGTCCGACCGACCGACCCGAATTAAATTTTTTGGCACTTGAGGGCAACACAACATTTTTTTTTTGGCTTTAGACCAAAGATTTTCTAATACAGGGATTATGATCTCTATTGAAATGACGAATAAGAACTGATACTATGTGTGTTTCATAGCACCTGTGTATCCTACACTAGAAATTCATTGATTAAACTTAGTGTTTGTTATCATTTTGGAAGTTTATGAGCTCCCCTCCCCCCCCCCCCCCCCCATACACATTTTGGAACCACAATTTTCTGGAACAACATGTGGCTCACCAGAGCTCAAGGCTTTCAATGAAAATGGATAAAACAGTTGTGATATACAACATTGATGTAAGACTTTATGACCAGCTAATACGTGAATAACAGCTACTTGACACGAACTGTACCTGCGATGTATTTTAGCGTTACGTGATTGGCATCATTTCTATGGTAACACAGGCTACATCTCAATTGAGAGGATATAAAGAAATAATTAGCCACCTGCGCCACTTCTGCATTCTTATTTTTTAAATTGTTGGCATTAAGTTTTGTCCAATTTATTTTAGGTTTTGATGAAAATGTTCACCTGACGTCAATAGGAATGAATAGGTCCAAGTTTGGATGGTCATGATATTTGATCATATGAAATATGATATATGAATAAAGGTCTGTCTCACATACATTTGGGAAAATAGCTATGCGATATGCAGGGGAAAATAAGAACAAATAGATTTAATTTTGCTAAATGCGGATTTTTAAAAATAAAAATTACATGTGCCCACTTTTTGTTCCCATTTCGGAGCAAATTGTTTTTACTTTTTGCGCGAGACAGATGTGATACAGATCTTTTTTCTTCTTGGCCTAGGTGTGTGGAAATCTGGGGGTGGGTTTGTGTGGGGGCAGTTGAGAAACTCAAGACTGCCCTGCCAATTGGAAATTATACCTTTTGTTGAAATGTTACGAAAAATATAATCATCATATACCTACCAACGGTGCATAAATGCAAAACCCCTGGAGAAATTATTCTAAATAATAGGTCAATTTAGTATTTCAGTCGTGCCTCAGATTTAGATTCAATTCCCCATAATAATCTCAGCGAAAAATCCAATTACCCAATATCTACACTCTGAAAACAACAGGGTAAAATTAGGCACATAACCTAAAAACGGGGTCAAATGTGACCCCTTTTTGGTTAAAATGTGATCCTGTTTTTTAGAGCTTAATTGTGCATATTTGACATGGGATTTGACAATTTGACCCCATTTTTTAAAGAGTGTAATCTGGCATGATACCTGTCAGCAGATCGTCTTTCTCAGACTTCAGTAATTCCTGGTTGCTTTATAATTAGCTTAAAAGTGGATTTGTTTGCGCTACATTTATTTTCGCGTTTTTCGCGCTCAAATCAGCAAGCGAAAATTAAAACACACGAATATATTCATTTTGTATGTAGGTCTATGTATGGAAGCTCAAAATTGCGAAAATAAAAACAAGCAAAATTGTTCAAAATGTGCAATGCGCGAACATTTACACTCGCGAACATTTCCACTTTTACAGTATGTCGTCATCATGATATCTAGTAGCATGTACAGGGTGTATCAGAACGAACTGTAACCATGTTTCTAAATTATTGTTTTAGTTTTAAACACCTGCAATAAAGGTGAACATGTTTCCTATATTATATGTTACTTTCATTGAGATATCTCTTTTTGTTCTCGTGTGGCAAGACATAATCGAAAAATCGATGAAAAAACGTGTTTTCAATTTCAATCCTCTCTACAACTACCCCCAACATTTCAAACAATGTAGCCCACACCACATAAGCAATATTCAAAACTCCCGCCAAAGAAAGGAAATTAAAACTACTCAAGAAGAACAAATCCCAGTTTATTTGCGGATTAAAAATCAAAATTATGCAAATAATAAATAGTTATACAACAAGTGATGTGAAAAGTTGAGATATGGCGACTAAAAATAAACCCTGTCCTATGGACGGATGGATATCTCAGGTAGGGTGAGTAATTTCACAGATTTTTTAAATTTATCATTTTGAACCAAATTTAAATCTACCATTTTTACCATACAATCTGTATTTTCCATCAGAAATGTCCGATTTTCAAAATTCTTATGAAAGCTAGGCGTTTGTGCAAGATATAAGTCAACACGGTTTGAACAATATCAATCGAATTCATACCGTAATAAATCGTATTGCCTCGGTACAGTTCATTCTGATACACCCTGTATAATTATTTGGGTGGATTTTTTTCTCAGCATGCTTCCATTGTAAAAATTGTAGCTGTCACTTGACTTAGTTATATTGGTCTTGAGATTTTTCATCACACAGTTACAAGGGTTTTATTGCGAACGTGCCTCTCATGTAAGTCATCGCATCTTCTATGGCATTTAATAGAAGAGCTTATTGAGTGTTGTAGACATACAGCGATATTAAAATTTCTGTGTGGAAAGAGCGACAAATATGTCAAGAAATTACAAGGTTTCGGCTTGTTTCCAAGTTTCAGTACATTTCAACGCATCTTCTATGGCATTTGATTGAAGAGCTTATTGAGTGTTACAGACAGACATACAGCGATATTAAAATTTCTGTGTGGAAAGAGCGTCAACTATGTCAAGAAATTACGGGGTTTCAGTTCGTTATAGTTTCAACATTGACGAGTAAATCCCAGTGCACACAGATTTGACCACAACAATAAGTACACTTTGTGTGACCGCTGAACTGTAACAAAAGTGATAATTTCCAGGCTTTTCAAATTGTCAACTGTTTTTAAATTTGCTATTTGTATTTTCATCACATAGACCTGTACGCAAAACAAATATATTTGTGTGTTATTATTTTCGCGGTGGCTGGGTCGAGCGCAATAAGCGTGAAAATAAATGTAGCGCAAAAAATTCCACTTTTGCAGTACTGTCACTGCATAGCTAATATAACCTTAGGTCGATGATATTCAGATTATGCAGAGAATGACAGTTTATTAATATGCATGTGGTGATGTTAAAAATATGGACAGAAAAAATCATTGTCATATAGATTCAAAATTATATTTAAGATAAAGCAACGAAAAAAACACTCTGGTCTACGGGCAAACGGATCTTTCAGGTATGGTTGGTCCATCGTTTTTTTGGTGGGTGATTCTAAACATTTCGGGAAATTTCGGTGAATTTTCAGGAATTTTCAAAATGTTCAGTCAAATTTAAAATATATCAAAATTTCAACAGCAAAAATAAAAAATTGCTAAAAAATGTTCCCAATTTTAACATTTTTTTTTTTGAAAATTAAATAAAAAATGGGGTCGGTCCGGTCCTTAGAACAAGGTTCTGTTGTCGGCTATAACTGATATAGAGAAATATTTGCTATCTTCTGTAGACAGCATTTTTCAATATTATAATGCCCATCAAACATCCCAACCCCTGGCAGTGCACACCCAACCCTGACCCCTCATCAAATTGCACTTTAAATTTGGCTGTTCTTCACCACTCAAAATTGCTTTCCCAAATGTGACGACCAGTCACATCAAAAAGGATGTTGTCAGCAAACACAGTTTTGAGATACAGGCATGGTGAAATATAAAGAAAATAATACAAAGAAATACTGTAAAAGCTGAAATTTTCGCGCTTTTCGCGCAGAATGATTATACGCGAAAATTAAAACACGCGAAAATATTGTTTTCACCATTCATGCAGTGCATCCAGAAGGTCGCCCACGAAAAATCAATTCGCGAAATGTCTATGATATAAAAATGCGCGAAAATATCTTTACGCGAAAATATTGGCTTTTACAGTATGCTTCTTTCAAATCATATCTTGTGATTGTAAAGTCTGTGATAACCTTCCACATGGTATTATGTTTAAGTGTGCTTTTCCAAGTCATACCAATAATACAGATTTGACTCAGGCCTCCAATGTCCATCTGATGTGACGGGGTCACAAATGATATTGTTTATGGAAACCTGATGATATTGCCAACAGTCAAGATAAAATACCTTGAACATGGCAGGCACATCACTGCACATCTATAATTCATTTGTAGTCTGGTAGTCTATCTAGCCATGAGTGATAATTAAGGGCATACATCAAAATATGTTACATTTTTGTTCTATAGGCACCAACAGATACATTTACTTAGGGCCCGGGGGGGGGGGGGGGGGGGGGGGGGGGGGCACTCGCCTAAGACGGTATACGGGGGTGTGCCGCTCTAATGGGTAGCTTTTTTGGCACAAAATCCCTAAACATGGGGTATGATTTTGTGCTGGAAATCCCTAATAATGGGGTCACTTTTTTTTAAATGGGGTCTTTTTTCGCGAAATTTGTGTCTATTTTCGCGAAAATTTGCAAAAAGTAGGTCTATTTTCCCGATAATTTGAGAAAATTTGGTCTAAAATGAAGCAAAACCCCTAAAAATGGGTACCGATTTTTCCAAAATCACCCCCAAAATGGGTATGGGTTTTGAATCTCCAGCGGCACACCCCTGACCAAACCAAATCCGAGTACCCCTCCCCCCCCCCCCCCCCCCCCCCCCCGGGATGCACCGCATGTAACAAGACTGATAACAGGCCATCCGCTGTAAGGATGATAATTAGGAAGGAGAAACTAGGTTATGTGATACTCCAGGTATTAATGAGCTAACTGTGTCACATACGGAGCGTTCAGACAAGGGGTGCTAACCTAGAGATTAGCGTCAAATTTGATAATCTCGAGATTAATCTCTCGGTTAACGACGGTGTGAATCGTGTCATGGTTAACTAACCTCGAGTCGAAAGCTCCAATTTTAACCCCAAAAGATCTTACGGTTAACTAATCCCGAAGCACAAACCAAGCGTTAGCCGAGAGTGTGTCTGCCATGTTAATTTTAATCGCAGGTGAGATTAGCAGAGGGTCAACGCATATTACTTCCGGGCAATTGGATAATCGCGCAACCTTGAGTTAGCCTCGAAACTTCGGCAGTGGTATCGCTAGACGTAAGGCTATAACATTGTCGTCTGGTATAATATTTTTAAGCTTGAGACTAACTAGTCTCGAGACTAAGTCACTTAAAAGTGACCGTCTGAACAGGCTTATAATTGCACTCATTATATAGGTAATTAATTTAACTTGCAGCATGATTGATCTTTCTGTATGCAAGAGTCACATCCAGGCACAGCCAATTATGCCTTCCAGTAGGTTTATCCATGGATGATGTATGGTCATTGTATGTCATTTGTGACACATCACATCAAAACAGACCAGTTGTTTCGAAAAAGGGAAATTAATATTTTAATTTCATGTTTATACAAAGCTATTTTAACCATAAAATGATACATAACTCATTAAAAGCAAACCCAAAACACAGATTTGATGAAGCTTGATAGGTGATAAATTTCTTTTATTTTCTCATTTTTTTCTCATCTTCATTTGTGTTGTTTTAAGGGCAATTATAGACCTACAGATAAACTTATAGTTCAGTTAAAGTGAAACTGTTCAAAATATCAGTATATTTTACAATGGTGTGTTCCAAAGGGCTTGTAGAACTTCAGTATTTTGCACATAGTTTGCCTGTGATTTTAACAATTGTCATTTGAGGAATAAATAGGGAATGGGTATTTATTTTTAAGCCTTTTTGTTTTGGAAACCCACCGGATGACTTTTTTAAAAGTTTCTGGGCCCCCTTTTTGGAAACCTATCGGGTGGCTTCCTGCTTTAGCTACTGGTTGTCCGAAAAGGTATCCACTAGCGGGAACTTTCGGATAACTTCAAATTTGTCACCCGGAGAGCACCTGATGAGCATCCGGTAACTATCGGGTAGTCACCGGGTACCTTTTTATTTTGCAATGGAATAACTCACAAAATATTACCATATAATTATATGAAGGACATGCAGTGCCTTTGGGAGGATAAATATGCATAATCAATGTGTCTCTTCTAGTTTAACCCCAACTCCCCAGTCATGTTTTTGGGAATGAAACTATCAGGGGAGAAAAAAGGGTCAAATTTGGAGGGGGGAAATTACTCTTTGCCAGTGCCAGGAATCAAACCCGGGCCGCCAGCGTGGAAGTCGGACACCTAATAACTGATTGCACTAACGGGTTGGCCTTAAAAAGTTATCTTTTTCAGAACAATTTGATAGCCTGCCGGATTGTGCCATGAGGTAGTAATTTGTGACTTTGAGGACGGTTATAGGGTTAATAGGTGAAAATATCGGTAACCTATGAAAATGCTTTATCAGTTCATCGATCACCAAATGGCACTATGTAGGTGGCACCGTGCGAAAGACAAATATAAACTTAACTAGTGTTATATTGCCTTTCTGAGTGATAAGTTTGCCCAGCAGCATTTATACTTTCTTCAGTAAATTGATTACCCTACATACACTTCTTTATAGAGCTTTACATCTGATTTTCAATTCAAAGAGCAATGACATTGGCTATATTATCGTAACACTATAGAGACTTAAATTTTCCATCAACATTCATCAATATCAGGCAGTTTGCACGGATAATGAATCGTGTCAGAATTCCATTCCAAAATATTACCTAACCAAGTGCGAGCCTGCCGATAAAGACACATATAGCCACTTTCCTTTCTTTTCAGGGAGTATAACATGTAGACACTTACTTGTTTAGTAGCGCAGGTGTCATTTTTCAATGGGGCTTTGTGTGATAGATATGAGTGTTATACACACTGAGGATACGGGTTAACAGGTGTATATCCGGTTAGGAAGTGTTTGATAGACATAATCGTCGCAATATTTCTTCACATACGCACTTCTTTTGAATGGGCTCTTTATAATATCAAGTTGTATGATATTCTTGACACATTTAAATTGATTTTTTGTAATATTTTTGAATCAATTTGTTTGCCATGATATTTCAATGAGGTTAAACTAGGTATAGAAATAATAATCTTTAACTGATGGCACATTTTTTTAAGTAGCATCTCACCAATCCAAATGGTTCACAAGTGTAATTGTTTTATGCTCAATGTCAATTTTAAGTAATTTTGACATTAAAAACTCAACATTTTCGATTGTTTGGGGGACTAAATGGGGGTAGGGCTTGAGCTGAGGGTAGTGGGGGGGGGGGGAGCATTTCCACCCCCCCCCCCCCTGTAGTGCTGCCATTGGTCTAAAAGTAGGTGAAATTACATTCATCCATAGGCACGAATAAATCTTCCAAAGTTCAAATAGATAATGTTTCCGAATGTGGATAATTGCCTCTCACAGGCTTTTGCAAGAAATTCATTACACTGATTGAATGTATTATATTCCATTGGGCGACAAAAAAAACCTTGCTCTACATATACGGGCAAACAGACCTCAGATAGTGTCGGTCGGTCAGGCATTTTGGTCTTTTGGTGGGTTTTTTTATAAACATTTCTGGAATTTTGAACACAATTTTGAAAAGGTTTTCAATTTCAATAGCATTTTTCTAACATATCCCCAACACTTTTAACAACAAAATCTTTATAGAAATAACGAAAGGAATTTTTGTTGTTGAAAATTTACTAAGCAAATGAGTCAGTAGAACGAGGTTTTATTTCCTCGTCCCCTTATCTGAAATGAATCTGTATTTGGTTGGGCTTAGGTGAATTAAATGCAAACATGCACTTTTGGAAAAGCCATTTGGTAGAACAAATTGAACATGAAACGTGAGATACATAGCTTTGAAATGCTAAATCAGGTATTGGATAATGTTTCAGGCAATCACCAGATGGCGCTGTATGTAACATTAAACAGCGATACCGTATGGCTGGAGACTTGTTGTAAATGATTAATTAAGTATTTTATTTTTAATATGATTGACTAGAGCTACCTATGGATAGCTATACCCATAGCTACATTATTATCATTTGAGACCTGTCATCACAAAATGCGAGTTAAGTAAGAACATTTTATTTTCAGTTTTGTCAAGATTCAAAATGCTCAAGGAATAAGCTTTAAAATGATATGCAGCATGTCATAATGCACTTATTAATCGCAACCCCGATCCCATGGGACCCGGGGATTAGGGCCGGGGCGTACACATTGCCGAAGTGACGTCCTGGGTACGTTCGTGTACGGTCTCCGCAGGGCGGGGCACCATTTTTTTTACGTCCCCGCTACAGTCCTGAGCCCCTGTGGCCGGGATAAAGTGTACTGTCCCGACCACCCTTACCCAGGACAAAGCGCGCGCAAGACTATTTAAATCCCCATCCCCAGCATCTACCTTCTTATTTCACACACATACATCTATCATGATACTGTACATAAAACAGTCAATATTTCTATTGCAGCGTAGGGGTCTGTTAATGGTATTCTGGATATATATTTTTATGATGCCATAAATCATATCGAGCTATATATAAATATACATTGCAAATCATCCAGGTAAACCAAACTTGCTGGTGTGTATCCCATCGCCGTTGATGCATTGTTTCATCAATCATTGCAGATAATGCATATATTGCCTACCACGAATCAATGTAATAATGCTATCTACAGAAGATGATCATAAATTCACCCTTAGCTACTATCGGCATCATTAGTAGGTCTTTTTTAATGTACACAGTTTACTTTAGTAGATTTCCACCATATGTGATGCGATCTGTGAAAACCCGTTGGATGTCGCATAATGTAAACTAGGGATTATGGGTAAAATGAGCAAATAACGTAAAGATAATCATCAACATAGCCCAAATCCAAAATATCATACAATTCCGACATCGCCTTCATGCCAAACTAAGCAAATAACGGCACTTCCGGGTTAAGATTTGCCGCGAAAGTCCGTGAGTAAAACTTAGTATAACTTCCAAATTCAGCACCTTAATTTCGATATGATCATATCGAAACTAAGAAAATCATGAAATTTTATATGATAAACGGCGAATGTTGGTAAACTGTTTCAGATGGTAGTTAGTTTATGCCAAAAAACTGATTTCCAGGATAATTGAGGGCGCACTCCCATACGTATCTCTCAATGCACCTTTAAAAGGGTATAATCTTTCACCATATTTATGGATGATTGAACAGATTCTACTTGAACACAAATCCGTCCTTTTTTGAGGCACCATTTATTCTCAAGATATAACTAACTACTAGCAACACACTGTTTCAGCAATTTCTATATAAGCACAGGCAGAAAATATGAAGCTATGCATCCTTCACACAATATTTTCTTTTTATTATTAGAGGGGGGGGGGGTGTCTTCCTAGACTGATGCACCCTCAACTGTGCTACACCTCGGTAAAAACTACTTGTTGGTAAACTTTAAATGTCACCATAAACCATATCTTTAACCCCCTGGGGTCTACCTGTCTATCTTACAGTGGTTCTGATTGGTTTATTACAAGATGTACTCATATGAATAGCCAATTCAAATGCAGCTTGCAAAATGTTTCACTCCCATCTTTATCAAGGATACAATTATTCTAACAATGTCTCTCATTGGTGCAATAAATGATGTATCCATCTTTTTAACCAATCGGCTGGTAGTTCTCAGGGGGTTAACAATGTTTCATATGCCCATGGTTCTCTTTTTCAAGCCCTATGCGCATTGCATTGCAGTGCGGTTTGCTTTGATGAAAACATGACGGCTATACAATGCAACATATCTCAATTCCATGCTTCAAGCTAAAGTCTGTCTGTTTCCATGCGTTTAGGCAAATTATGTCTGATGTCTGTAGGACATAACAACAGACATAACACTTGCGTAAGGCTATTTAAAACAAACCATTTGTCTCAAAGCTCCCGTGCGCGTTAGTTAATTGGTGCGCATTAGAAGAAAAAAAATCAGTTTTATTTTTGAAAAAAAAAAAAAAAAAAAAATCCAAACATTTCACAGATTTTTCAGATTTTCATTGTCCAAAAAAGAAAAAAAATTCCAACATTTCACAGATTTTCATTGATCACATCATTTTAAATACAAAAGTTCACTTTTACAAGGATTTCAATATTTTATATTTATATAAAAAAATTGAAAATTGCATTCCGCATTAGGTTTTGAAAAACTGAAGAGCTTTGAGACAAAAGATTTTTTTAATATAGCCTAACCTATGTAGATGCAACATATATTTTATACAAACAAAAATGCTTCCCTTTTTGTTTGAAAGCCAGTAACCTTTTGAATAATAGGATACTAATAATTATCTAGAAAGTTTCATTATTATTCTGGATGTAACCTATGAATAGGCTATATCACAAAGCCAGCCTAGCCGTAAATCTTCCACATTCAGGCATGAGAATTTTCAGGCTGTTGCCTGAATTCAGGCTATTTTGTTTTCCAAATTTCCGCACTTTCTTTTATTTTCACCCTGTTTTTAGCCTTTTATATAGGCAGATTTCACACACTTTTTCAGGCTGTTCAGGTTTTTTCATTCTCATGCCTGCAACTTACTTTCGGTTCTAAATACGCTTATATCGATTGTGGTCCATTATTATAACACTGATTCACATAATTACAAGATAAATCTAAAGATAAATCAATCAGTTAACATTATGAACTTGATTAAATGTTGAAAGGAAAACGTCAGGAAATCTTACCACAATTAAATATCATGCTGCATCACATTGATACAATTCATGTAACATGCTGCAGGAAATCTCACCTTAATTTCCTGCATGCTGTCATCATATTTGAGCTTCATGTGCTGAAATACACAGACATATTTGAGACAATTGGGAATTGTCATCCAGGGTCTGTTTGTAATGGTTTCTGATGGCACTGATTAAATGGGGCCGAAGATGTATATTGTATTGTCATGATGACAGATACAGGGTGTCCCAAAATTATTTATACCGTGTTTGAAAAAATAATATTGGGCCCTTCACAATTTATTTTGAGTTTCCTGTTGCCGCCCGCGTCCGAAATTGAAAATTACAAAATATTTATTTTTGAATTATTTAATAAATATTTTATTTTTATTTAGGATTTTTACCTTTAAAATGACTTTCAATGAACTTCATTTGCTACTTTCTGACTTTAATCATATCAGCTATGATGTACAAACATAGAACATGATTGCATTATTACTCGGGTATCAAATTAATCATATATACTTGGACAATAATTATAAATGCAGAGCCTTCGATATAAGGGGTTGAATATTGGTTGCGACCACAAAATAATTAGTTTCGAAATAAAGAAAATAAAAGATAATTAATAATTAATAATTAAAATTCACCTCGTCCCTTTTTTAAACCTCCAACAGGAAACTCAAAATCAATTGTGAAGGGCCTTAAAATATAAGAATAACATTGTAGTCCAAGTCTTAATACCTGCAATATAATGGGGAAGTTTCCTACCGGTCTGTTATTATATCATCAAAATATTGTTATCCGTCTTGATATATGGCATGACATTATTGAACATCGGTGAAAACCTTCTTTTCGTCTTCATTTTCAGCGTATTCCAATTGATAAAACCCACACCAAACACAATATCTACATCGAGACTAATGCAAGGATATAATTACATTGATTGACTATTTCGTAAATCTGAAATAAATCTATACGGCCGGGCTTCAATTAGATGCAAACATGCACTTTTGGAAAAGCCATTGAGTAGAATCAATTGAACATGAAACATGAGATACATAGCTTTGAAATGCTAAATCAGGTATTGGAGACGGTGGGATCATGTTTCATTAGGCGATTACCATATGGTTTCATGTATATCAATTGCCTACCACATTGAGTCCTTTATGATTTGTAAATAAATAATATTTGTTTTGTGTGCAATATTGAACAATAAATATGTATTTTTATTAATTTTGATGGTATTTAAATATTTTGAAAATTTAAGATATAATGATGCACAATTCTAATGAGTTGTAACACCAAATAGAACCTATGTTACTGAATAGATTGATAATACAGACAATTAGTTACGATTTGAGCACACGTTTTTATATGTGATGCAATCTGTGAAAACCCGCCACATGGTGGCATTTTTCATATTGGAGATATTGATCTCATAAGAAAGCTAAAACTGTGCTGATTACAGAACTGTTTCGATCATTTTTCTACGATCACTACAAAAAAGTTTTGAGTGAATGATAATTGTGATGTCATCAAAAGCTACAAAACAAGAAATCATGAAAACAGGCCAAAAAGATACATAATTCAATATAATAACATTATAAGGTTAATAATAAAAAGTGACTTTATTAAGTGTTTGAAGGTGAAATTTCATGAAAGATGATGACACAAAGTATTGGAAACTAATTTTCTTCAAAAGAATCTAAAAAAAAGAAAAGTTATTTTGTATTTTGTATTTTTTTTATTTTACCCATAATCCCTAGTTCACATTTTGCGGCAGGGACGGGTTTTCACAGATGGCATCACATATTTTAATAAACATTGCTTTGGGAAATTTAAAAGACAATACTGGATGTCCTACTTCACCAAATTTATATTAACTGAAATTCGGATAAGCAGACGATTCATATTGAGTCATAAATGCTGCGTAGCAATGTAACATTATAATTTGCTGTCAAATTAGTGGCACTGGTGTTCTATAATATTGATCACACATGATTGTAAAAACCAATTTAACAATGTTGATTATTTATTCACAATTGAGTTTTGGAGATTTTAAGACTTCCAGAATGTATATATAACAAGATTGCAATACATGGTGATAAAAGTGAAACTAAAACGAGGTCAATATTAGTTGCTAGTTTAAAGGTAGATGACCCGATCACATTTTCGTGACGGCCTAATTCGGTATAATGACAGAGAACTCGACGAAATAGCGTTGAATTACCGCGAATGGTGGTTACCACCAATATAGTTTGTGTACTACTCAATGGGTACAGTTCACAGCATCTTGTGCGTCTAAAATAAGAACCATAATAGCTATGCATCTCACATTTTGGGACACGACGTTTTTTAAGGATGACCTTTCATGTAGAATAGAAAACTTCAAGTTGAAAATCGAAACATCTACCTTTAAGTGGTGAACTGGACTGAACAGTAGAACCATAATTTTCCGTCAAATCGGTTGAACAGGTTTTCGACATACCTTCTTTACATGCGCATAATTTGAAAACAGATTAACCAAGTGTAATTATCATTTCACTGCATAAATGTAAAAGGTTTCCAATTAAAACATGATTAAAATCCATGGCTTTAAAGTCAAACTAGATCCCTGTCAAATTTTATGTTGCAGGTTTCCTGGGACGTCTTGTCAGGCAGGCTTATGTTGATATACTCTCTAAATGTAAAAGAGTGGTTTTAAAAGAGTGGTTTTCCATTTTTTGCAAGGAGTTAAACGCAGGACAACACGTTTTTGAGTGGGAAACAATCTAAAAGGAGTGAAACATGTGAAAGGGATTTTATATGACAGTGTTCTACACTTATTGAGAGTGAAAAATTAACTTTCACACTCATTTTAGAGTGGACATTTTCCACTCTAAAACGGGTTGTCCTGCGTTTCACTCCCTTCACTCCGTTTCGAGTGAATTTCCACCATTTCCACTCGTTTTACATTTAGAGAGTACCGGGTGGTTCAACAACAACAAAAGTTGACCCAAGTTCACCGTAACTTTTCAACCTTATTTATAGTTTATTCAGATGAATAGTTATCTTTCTTACACTTTTCTATTTTGAATACAAACCTTAATATTTATCCTATGTCATAAGTTATAACTGCCATTATATCAGTATGGTATAGAAGCCTAATGTTGTTGGCAATCTAGAAATATATTTTTACGATCCCATAAACTGTATCTATCTATATAAATATGCAAATGATATCATAAATCATCCAGATAGACCAAACTTGCTGGTGTGTATCCCATCACTGATGATGCATATACATCCTATCAATCAATGTAATATTGCTATCTACTGAAGACGATCATAAATTCACCCTCTAATCTTATGAGTATTATTGGCATCATTAAAGTGTCTTTTTTAAAGGCACTCATCACAAAATTCTCACAAAAATTGATTTGACTTTTATTCAGTGTGTTCTTGTCAATAAAGAAGGTTTGTTTCAGCATTTTATATGCCATGTCATGTCAATCAATCTTGCTATTTTCTGAATACAGTTGTCTTCAATTATAATGACAATTATTGGCACTATTGAAATTTAAAAAAAAATGAATTCAGATTAATGGATATCTTTCTAACGCTTTTCAATTTTGAATACAAACTTGAGTATTTATCCTATCTCATAAAAATAGTTCAGTTATAACTGCCATTATATTACAAACCTGAATATTTATCCTATCTTGTAAAAATAGTACAGTTATAACTGCCATTATATTACAAACCTGAATATTTATCCTATCTTGTAAAAATAGTTCAGTTATAACTGCCATTATATTAACCTGAATATTTATCCTATCTTGTAAAAATAGTTCAGTTATAACTGCCATTATATTACAAACCTGAATATTTATCCTATCTTGTAAAAATAGTTCAGTTATAACTGCCATTATATTAACCTGAATATTTATCCTATCTTGTAAAAATAGTACAGTTATAACTGCCATTATATTAACCTGAATTTTTATCCTATCTTGTAAAAATAGTTCAGTTATAACTGCCATTATATTACAAACCTGAATATTTATCCTATCTTGTAAAAATAGTTCAGTTATAACTGCCATTATATTACAAACCTGAATATTTATCCTATCTTGTAAAAATAGTTCAGTTATAACTGCCATTATATTACAAACCTGAATATTTATCCTATCTTGTAAAAATAGTTCAGTTATAACTGCCATTATATTAACCTGAATATTTATCCTATCTTGTAAAAATAGTTCAGTTATAACTGCCATTATATTACAAACCTGAATATTTATCCTATCTTGTAAAAATAGTACAGTTATAACTGCCATTATATTACAAACCTGAATATTTATCCTATCTCATAAAAATAGTTCAGTTATACCAGCCATTATATTACAAACCTGAATAGTTATCCTATCTCATAAAAATAGTTCAGTTATAACTGCCATTATATTACAAACCTTAATATTTATCCTATCTCATAAAAATAGTTCAGTTATAACTGCCATTATATTACAAACCTGAATATTTATCCTATCTCATAAAAATAGTACAGTTATAACTGCCATTATATTAACCTGAATATTTATCCTATCTTGTAAAAATAGTTCAGTTATAACTGCCATTATATTACAAACCTGAATATTTATCCTATCTTGTAAAAATAGTTCAGTTATAACTGCCATTATATTAACCTGAATATTTATCCTATCTTGTAAAAATAGTTCAGTTATAACTGCCATTATATTAACCTGAATATTTATCCTATCTTGTAAAAATAGTTCAGTTATAACTGCCATTATATTACAAACCTGAATATTTATCCTATCTCATAAAAATAGTTCAGTTATAACTGCCATTATATTAACCTGAATATTTATCCTATCTTGTAAAAATAGTTCAGTTATAACTGCCATTATATTACAAACCTGAATATTTATCCTATCTCATAAAAATAGTACAGTTATAACTGCCATTATATTACAAACCTGAATATTTATCCTATCTCATAAAAATAGTTCAGTTATAACTGCCATTATATTAACCTGAATATTTATCCTATCTTGTAAAAATAGTTCAGTTATAACTGCCATTATATTACAAACCTGAATATTTATCCTATCTCATAAAAATAGTTCAGTTATAACTGCCATTATATTACAAACCTTAATATTTATCCTATCTTGTAAAAATAGTTCAGTTATAACTGCCATTATATTACAAACCTGAATATTTATCCTATCTCATAAAAATAGTTCAGTTATAACTGCCATTATATTACAAACCTGAATATTTATCCTATCTTGTAAAAATAGTTCAGTTATAACTGCCATTATATTACAAACCTGAATATTTATCCTATCTTGTAAAAATAGTTCAGTTATAACTGCCATTATATTACAAACCTTAATATTTATCCTATCTTGTAAAAATAGTTCAGTTATAACTGCCATTATATTACAAACCTGAATATTTATCCTATCTTGTAAAAATAGTTCAGTTATAACTGCCATTATATTACAAACCTGAATATTTATCCTATCTCATAAAAATAGTTCAGTTATAACTGCCATTATATTAACCTGAATATTTATCCTATCTTGTAAAAATAGTACAGTTATAACTGCCATTATATTAACCTGAATATTTATCCTATCTTGTAAAAATAGTTCAGTTATAACTGCCATTATATTAACCTGAATATTTATCCTATCTCATAAAAATAGTACAGTTATAACTGCCAATATATTACAAACCTGAATATTTATCCTATCTTGTAAAAATAGTTCAGTTATAACTGCCATTATATTACAAACCTGAATATTTATCCTATCTCATAAAAATAGTACAGTTATAACTGCCATTATATTACAAACCTGAATATTTATCCTATCTTGTAAAAATAGTTCAGTTATAACTGCCATTATATTACAAACCTGAATATTTATCCTATCTTGTAAAAATAGTACAGTTATAACTGCCATTATATTACAAACCTGAATATTTATCCTATCTCATAAAAATAGTTCAGTTATAACTGCCATTATATTACAAACCTGAATATTTATCCTATCTTGTAAAAATAGTTCAGTTATAACTGCCATTATATTACAAACCTGAATATTTATCCTATCTTGTAAAAATAGTTCAGTTATAACTGCCATTATATTACAAACCTGAATATTTATCCTATCTTGTAAAAATAGTACAGTTATAACTGCCATTATATTACAAACCTGAATATTTATCCTATCTCATAAAAATAGTTCAGTTATAACTGCCATTATATTACAAACCTGAATATTTATCCTATCTTGTAAAAATAGTTCAGTTATAACTGCCATTATATTACAAACCTGAATATTTATCCTATCTCATGAAAAATAGTTCAGTTATAACTGCCATTATATTACAAACCTGAATATTTATCTTATCTTGTAAAAATAGTTCAGTTATAACTGCCATTATATTACAAACCTGAATATTTATCCTATCTTGTAAAAATAGTTCAGTTATAACTGCCATTATATTACAAACCTGAATATTTATCCTATCTCATAAAAATAGTTCAGTTATAACTGCCATTATATTACAAACCTGAATATTTATCTTATCTTGTAAAAATAGTTCAGTTATAACTGCCATTATATTACAAACCTGAATATTTATCTTATCTTGTAAAAATAGTTCAGTTATAACTGCCATTATATTACAAACCTGAATATTTATCCTATCTCATAAAAATAGTTCAGTTATAACTGCCATTATATTACAAACCTGAATATTTATCTTATCTTGTAAAAATAGTTCAGTTATAACTGCCATTATATTACAAACCTGAATATTTATCCTATCTCATAAAAATAGTTCAGTTATAACTGCCATTATATTACAAACCTGAATATTTATCCTATCTCATGAAAAATAGTTCAGTTATAACTGCCATTATATTACAAACCTGAATATTTATCTTATCTTGTAAAAATAGTTCAGTTATAACTGCCATTATATTACAAACCTGAATATTTATCCTATCTTGTAAAAATAGTTCAGTTATAACTGCCATTATATTACAAACCTGAATATTTATCCTATCTCATGAAAAATAGTTCAGTTATAACTGCCATTATATTACAAACCTGAATATTTATCTTATCTTGTAAAAATAGTTCAGTTATAACTGCCATTATATTACAAACCTGAATATTTATCCTATCCTGTAAAAATAGTTCAGTTATAACTGCCATTATATTACAAACCTGAATATTTATCCTATCTTGTAAAAATAGTTCAGTTATAACTGCCATTATATTACAAACCTGAATATTTATCCTATCTTGTAAAAATAGTTCAGTTATAACTGCCATTATATTACAAACCTGAATATTTATCCTATCTCATAAAAATAGTTCAGTTATAACTGCCATTATATTACAAACCTGAATATTTATCCTATCTTGTAAAAATAGTTCAGTTATAACTGCCATTATATTACAAACCTGAATATTTATCCTATCTCATGAAAAATAGTTCAGTTATAACTGCCATTATATTACAAACCTGAATATTTATCTTATCTTGTAAAAATAGTTCAGTTATAACTGCCATTATATTAACCTGAATATTTATCTTATCTTGTAAAAATAGTTCAGTTATAACTGCCATTATATTACAAACCTGAATATTTATCCTATCTCATAAAAATAGTTCAGTTATAACTGCCATTATATTACAAACCTGAATATTTATCCTATCTTGTAAAAATAGTTCAGTTATAACTGCCATTATATTACAAACCTGAATATTTATCCTATCTCATAAAAATAGTTCAGTTATAACTGCCATTATATTAACCTGAATATTTATCCTATCTTGTAAAAATAGTTCAGTTATAACTGCCATTATATTACAAACCTGAATATTTATCCTATCTCATAAAAATAGTACAGTCATAACTGCCATTATCGTATGGTACAGAATCCTTATGTTCTGGGCAATCTAGAAATATATTTGAATGACGCCATAAATTGTATCTGACTATATAAATATGCAAATGATATCATAAATCATCCAGATAGACCAAACTTACTGGTGTGTATCCCATCACTGATGATGCATACAGCGTATCAATCAATGTAATATTGCTATCTACTGAAGACGATCATAAATTCCCCCTCTAATCTTATGAGTATTATTGGCATCATTAAAGTGTCTTTTTTAAAGGCACTCAACTCAACACAATATTCTCACAAAATGGATCTGATGTTTATTCAGAGAGTTCTTGTGAATAAAGAGGGTTTGTTTCAGCATTTTATATGCCATGTCATGTCAATCAATATTGCTATCTTCTGAATACAGTTGTCTTCAATTATAATGACATCATTCAAAAGAAAAATTAAATTCAGATTAATAAATATCGTTTCTTCTCGATTTTGAACACAAACCTGAAATGTTTTGCCAAATAAGTGTCATTTCTTCCTGAATTATCATGCACCTTTAAAGTAGTCCTTCAAAAGTCCCACTTGCCCTAGTGTCAGGCAGAGCACCACCAGTGAGGAAGAATGGCCCAAACCTCACTGGCCTAGTGTGACTTCTCACAACGGACTATGACAACTGGGTCCCCATATGACAAACATACTTTTTCCACAATTGTTATGGCGGTAAAAAGCGCAAAAATTAATGCCTCACAAAAATATCCACTCTTTATAAAAAGTATATTAAAACATACAGCAAATACCCATAGCACGGCATTCTTGAATGTAATTTAATATACCGGACACCCACCCACCTCGAGGCTCTGAACAATTCATCGCAATACATGCTACAAAACATGCCTCCATCATCCATTGTGCGCTATAACTTCCCTGCTTCTCTCTGTTTCAGCAATTTCTATATAAACACAGGCATGTATCTCTATATACACAGAGATATGTTTGCTCGACTGCAACTCTCCTGTGCAAAAGCCATTATTACATTTCAGCGGTTCTGTGGGCTATGCAATTTATAATTCAATTTAGAGTGGTGTAAGGCAGTAATCTTGGGTTATAATTAGGGAGTTGCGAGGATGGTTATAGTTGCTATATGCATGCAGGACTCCATGGAATCAGGCAGCAGCACATCATGTTAGGCTCCGTGAATACCAAAATAGACATTTTTTATTTCACAATGTCACTGCCTTGGAGACTTCCGCATATTCCCGGGGGGACCACTCATGTATATAAGTTGTAATCATCTGTGGGAATCCACGCTCAAAGTCTACCCTTAACGCGGATTCTCAAAGAAGGACAAAGTGACCCTTAACAAGGATTATAGCTTGACAAATCATACTCTTAGCAAAGGATATATGTGTGGTGGCATGGGAAAACCCTTCACATGGTCATTTTCTAGCAACTTTGTTTTTTTCTTTGGCAGCGGGCTTCATACTCTACTGAGTATAGGACTGTTTAAATTTTTCAGAAATTCCATCTAGAACTACAGTTATAGTATTTTAAAGTCGGCAAGTTTAAACGCAACCCTAACAATTGAAACTGGCAATTTAAAGGTGTAAACAAAATCTTTTAAACGCTCTAATAATAATAAAACTACATTGTTATATCACACAGAATAGCTTGTCATATGAAAAGGACTTTTGATATGAACCTAGTTTTTTGCGATATTATTAACAATTATAAGTTCTTTACTTTCAAAATCTTTACAATGCATTGTCGGAATTCACAAATGGTTACCATGGTAACAATGTCATTTTACGTAAACATAGCATTTTACACATAAAATTTGATAAAAAATGGTTCAGAAAAGTACTAAAATAAACTTAACATCTGGAATTTTGCATAAAAAACTCATGGAGACTAAAGTTCAAGGTATAATCTCTATCTTGGGACAAAGTTGGAAAATTGACTTGGAACTCATTTGTTAGGCAATATTTTGGTATGACCCAGATATCTCAATATTAACACTAGCGACTTCCGACGGGTTTTCCCATACCACCACACATATGTCCTCAAAACAGGGTGTAGACTGAAAAATGTTTGAAGTGTGATTCAGTTTTGTATTTGTTAGTAAATTTGTCTTATAGGCCTAACTATTTTCAGACTATTTTACCAATGATGATGTGTGACTATCGGCATAATCGGCCGGCCCAAGCCAACCCTTATGCGGTTGAAAAATACACCCTTATTCTCTGAAATTGGTGATTTTTATAACCTTTGCACAGGCCCGCGCGGACCCGCGTTGTGGTCTAAAAAAGCACCCTTAGTCCATGTTTTCGTTCAAGCGGATTATTACAACATTATACCTGACCTCCCCCCACCCCGGCTCATACTAAAGTCTTTGAAAATCATCCATACGGACAAAATAGTTTTTCTCTACTTTGAGTTTCTTTTAAGCTTTTCTTTTATAGCTTTTCTCTACTTTGAGTTTCTTTTACTTAAAAGTAATATGTTTGTTGCACTAATGCTAAAGTGTCCCTAATTCAAGATTATTATCCAAGTTTGCTGTTATAATTAAGCACTCATAAAATTGAAGGAGAAATCAATACTTGTCAACATAATATTGATACAAACTATTCACCTTTGACACAATGTCTGTCTCGCCTTTGGACTTCGACGGTGGGATCTTCCTAGACTAGCACACCCTAACCAACAGTGCTATACACCCTGGTAAAAAAAAACTACTTGTTGGTAAACTTTAAATGTCACAATGTAGCAATGTTTTGTATGCCCTTGGTTCTCTTTTTCAAACCTTGTATGCATTTGCAGTGCGGTTTGCCAACTATATACATGCAACATGAACTTGTCTTTTTAGATATTTCACGCTTAAGCTTCAAGCCAGTTGTGTCTGTCTCCATGCTCTTGGCAATTTTACGAATTTAGAAAGCACTCAACGCAGGGATCCAAAAGCTGCATGAAACAGAAAATACAAAGCTCATGCACACCCCCCCTTCACACAATATCTGTATTTTGCCTTTAACCCCCTGGACACTGCCGGCCTATCTTACAGTGGTTCTGATTGGTGTATAGCAAGATATACTCATTTGAATAGCCAATTAAAATGCAGCTTGTAAAATATTTCACTCCCATCTTTATCAGGGATACAATTATTCTAACACTGTCTCTGATTGGCGCAATAAATGATGTATCTATCTTTCTGACCAATCGGCCGGTAGTTCTCAGGGGGTTAAAGGCATATTATGTGATCTTTACCAGAGAGCGCCCTCCATTCATGATTTTTTTTAGAAAGTAGATTTTCTTGCAGATTTACATTTCTGATCATAAATCGTACATACATTCCAAGTTACAGAGCGATACGATTCCTAATTACCTCAAAATCATGGTTTTAGAATGAATTTAGAGTGAAAATATAAACTGTCGTGTTGACCCGGCAGTTTATTTTCACTCTAAAACCATGATTTTGAAGTAATTAAGAATCCTATCGCCCTGTAACTTGGAATGTATGTACGATTTATGATCAGAAATGTAAATCGGCAAGAAAATCTGCTTTCAATTTTTTTTTTCGATATTGAGGGCGTTCCCTGGAAAGATCACATAATATACCTTTAAGGGCCAAGCACACCCTAACCACCAGTGCTTCACCCTGGTAAAAGAATACTTATTGGTAAACTTCAAATGTCACTGATATCACACAACATCTGTAGCAACATTTGTATTTAGTTGTTCACGGCCCACGGTTCTCCTTTTTGCAAGCCCTATATGTAGTGCGGTTTTCTTTGATGAGAACTGTATGACAGCTACGTGCAACATGAACTTGTCTTGTTTCATATCTCAATTTTGTGCTTCCAGCCTGTTGTGTCTGTCCTCCATGCTCTGGGCATATTCTCCGTCTCATTTTTCATATAGTACGTAACATTGTGTAACATTGTGTAACTTGAGGAGATAATGAAACATGTTCTTTTTGTTGGTAAGCCGATAACCTTTTAAAGTAGAAAATTATTTCATTATGTAGTCAAATGTATACTCAATTGTGAGGCTTTTTCCTTTGATTGTATTATCTCAAATGCCATTTTGCCCACCGCTCACAATCCTTGCTTTCCATTGCCATTTGGTTTCCCCCAAATTGAAACATTTTTCCTTCTTACATCAAAAGTGTATAAGGTGATCTGAAATTCCTAGTTTCACAACAATAATTAAGCTATACTTAAAGCAGTTTTGACATTTAAAGATATGCTTTTTCCCACCCATAGCGGGAAACTTTTGCATCGGGCGTGTGAAGATGCCGCAAAAGTACCCGACTGACTGGTGGGTAAAAGAATTCACAGTGAATAAAGTGAGTTACATTGGCTGGTAGAATTTTTGTCGGGCAGGTATTTTTGTGGGTCACCTGCTCGACTGGCTGGTAAAAACACCCTGAAGTCCCAACCCTGACTTTAATATGGACATCTTTATTTATTTTATTATGCCCCCATGCCCCCCCCCCCCCCCCCCCCCCCTCTCTCACCTTAAATATTGCCGGTGCCAAGAATGCTCTTAAACAAGAAGAGTTGTCTTTATAGTAAAGATTTACAAATAAAGTCTCAAAAATTGATTCAAAAATCTCTTTTGTTATAGCTAGATAGTTACACAATTTTATTTGTACTAAGAAAACTAGCCAAATGTATAATAAAGTTGAAAACATATTAACTTTATCAATGTGTCCCGGTGTTCTCTTTTCGTTTTCAGAGGGGTAACACATGATCGTTCCTGGATCTTGAAATACCCCCCCCCCCCCCCCCTATTTGATGTCTCATGGACAATTTGGCTAATTTGACCCCCTTTTTTGCCCAAAAGCGTGGACATTTTGTCTGAAAATAACCCCCCTTTTTTCACCATTTCAAGGACACTTTCTTTTTCCTATTCCTGGTATGTCATTCTAATTTTCGTTTTCTTTTTCGCAGACATCCAAAAATACCCTAACTTTTTGAAATCGTGGACAAACCTTCCAAAAACACCCATTAGGCCCAAAAAAAGAATGTTATGTTGTCCTCGATCGCCCGCTCGTCAGATTTAGGGCCGCTCCGATTTTCCCCCCAGATTTTTTCAGATTTTTTAAGAATCAGAATTTTTTTTCTTCTTCAGTTTAAATGGCATTGAATATTTAATAAAGTGTTTATAACATACTAGGCGGGTCATTTTGTGATAAAAAACACCTCAACCCAAAAAAAATTGCTACAAAAGGTTTTTCAACTGATTCTGCTTCCAGGTGATATCAGGAATGGCCACAAGAAAGTCCCAAAAAATCTAAGTTCCGGAAAGTGGTTATTTTCAAGATGGCGTCCAAGATGGCCGCCAACATCATAAAATGGCTATAACTCTGGTATTAATCACCCTAGAGATGTAAATTTGGAATTTATTCATAGGTTTTAGGGTGTGATAAACTCAATTAGACTGGTTTCAGGTTTGCTAGACACTCAGGTGCACTCTACAACAAAGATGGCGTCCAAGATGGCCGCCAATATCATAAAATGGCTATAATACTGGTATTACTCACCCTATAGATGTAAATTTGGTATTTATTCCTAGGTTTTGGGATGTGATAAACTCAATCAGACTGAATTAAGGTTTCTTAGACACTCAGATGCAATCTAAACAAAGATGGCATCCAAGATGGCCGCCAATATTATAAAATGGCTATAATTCTGGTAATAATCACCCTAGAGATGTAAATGTGGTATATATATTCCTAGGTTTTAGGATGTAGTAAACTCAATCAGACTGGTTTAAAGTTTCCTAGATACTCAGGTGCACTCTACAACAAAGATGGCGTCCAAAGTGGCGTCCAAGATGGCCGCCAATATCATAATGTGGCTAAAATCCAAAATCCAATAAATAAACACTTAAAATAAAAAGACTAGTAGTAAAGTATGTGAATTCATTTGATACCCCTCATCCCATTCCCAACATCACACACTCCAAGTTCACTGTCCCGTCCCACCCTTACCCTATGGGATTAAGTAAACAATCACTCATAACTAAGAGGGGTTTAGTCTTAGACACATTGATTTTAGGCCGAACATAGTGGCAGCAGAAGAAAAGCGGTCAACAATGTCTTGTATACCGCCAGCATTAGTTGCAACCAGGGTAGAATCATCTGAGTACAGCTCCCTGATATATATTTCTCCCACTTTGGTTAAGGCTTTGATCGGGTCTTGACAGATTGAACAGCTTTTCATCTGAACGAGTCCTGATGCGCACTACCTTGTCTAGGTTTGTAGCCATTGTTTCCAAAACTGCAGCAAGTTACAGAGCAAACGAAGTTGGAGCAAGGCTTCACTAACATTTCCTCCAATGGACAATTTTCCTAACAAGTCCTCATGGAACAACTCGATCTTTGTCTATCTGGGCATTCGTATACTTTGAGCACCTCCCACAGAGTGTTTCGGTCCACCGTATCAAACGCCTTGGAGAAATCAACAAAGACTATTATATATACAATTGTTGCTGCTGATCTACAGCCTTCTTCTGAAGTTGCCTCAAAGTGAAAATCATGTCATCGGTTGCTCTATTAGCCCCAAAGCCACACTGCCTCTCAGGAAGTACCTCTTCTGCGATAATCTTAAGCCGGTTAAGGATTATTTTTGCCATGATTTTGCCAGTTATGGACAGTCACTTTTGTCACCCTTGTTCTTGTAAATGGTAACAATCATTGCGTCTTTAAAGTCCTGAGGGAAACATTCGCTTTGCCAGCAAGCATTGAATTGAATAGATCTAATAATTCAGTCTTTAGTACATCTGATGGTATGTCATCTTGCCCATCTTGATGTTCTTCCGTTACTTTAATGATCCAACAAAGCTTGAATTTTGTCATCTTGTTATTCCAACCAGTCAGGATTTGTTTCGTTTAGGATGACCAAATATTTCGATAGCGGTTGAGAGGATGGATTCCCTAAGGAGATTCCACTGTTCTTCAACATTATTTGGATCTGAGATGATTTTGTTGCCTTGAAGAGATTTTGTCATTGCTGTTTCAAGTTTCCTTTTGTGTTCTTCATCTTTCAACTTGTTGACATCTAATTTCTTGGGTGCATTGCTAGACGACGGAGTCTGGTTTGGGAGCGTACCATGTAGTGGTCAGTTGAGCATTTTGCTCCCCTCATTGCTTTTGTTAAAAAGAAATTTATCAGAGGGTAAATCCAAGTGAAGAAATGCTTCTTTGGTTGAAAGAAAAGTATTGGCAACACACAAGTTTCTTTCCATGCAGAAATTCATCAGAAGGTCACCATTAGTGGGGTTTTTCCTTTGCCAAATTGACCAATTACACTTTCATAGGTAATATGATCCATTCCAATCCTCACATTAAAGCCCCCCCCCCCCCCCCCCCCCCCAGAATAAGTAGTTTGTCAGCCTTGGATCATCATCTACTTTAGCCAGCTCTTAATAAAAGGCCTCATTTTCTTCATCCGAAGATTCAACAATGTTGCGACCATCTTGAGTGTGCATTGGATTTTTAACAAGGAAAACAATAAATGTTGCCAAAATGGCAGCCATTTTGGACGCCATCTTTGTTTTAGAGTGCACATGAGTCTCTAGGAAACTTTAAACCAATCTGATTGAGTTTATTATCCCTAAAACCTAGGAATAGATACCAAATTTACATCTCTGGGGTGATTAATACTTTTCAGAGTTATAGCCATTTTATGATATTGGCGCCCATCTTGGAGGCCATCTTGGACGCCATCTTTGTTGTAGAGTGCACCCGAGTGTCTAGGAAACTTTAAACCAGTCTGTTTGAGTTTATCACACCCTAAAACCTAGGATAGATACCAAATTTACATATCTAGGGTGATTAATACTTTTCAGAGTTATAGACATTTTATCATATTGGCGGCCATCTTGGACGCCATCTTTGTTGTAGAGTGCACCTGAGTGTCTAGGAAACCTTAAACCAGCCTGATTGAGTTTATCACACCCTAAAACCTAGGAATAAATACCAAATTTACATCTGTAGGTGATTAATACCAGAGTTATAGCCATTTTATGATATTGGCGGCCATCTTGGACGCCATCTTTGTTGTAGAGTGCACCTGAGTGTCTAGGAAACCTGAAACCAGTCTAATTGAGTTTATCACACCCTAAAACCTAGGAATAAATACCAAATTTACATCTCTAGGGTGATTAATACTAGAGTTATAGCCATTTTATGATGTTGGCGGCCATCTTGGACGCCATCTTGAAAATAACCCCTTTCCGGAAGTCAGATTTTTTGGGACTTTCTTTTGGCCATTAGTGATATCACTTGGAAGCAGAATCAGTTGAAAAACCTTTTGTAGCAATTTTTTTTGGGTCAAATCACAAAATGACCCGACTATACATGTGCGACTCTTAGAGTTATTTCAACTTCTTGTTGGCTAAACTTTGAGCTTCCGCTGGTAAAATAAAATAATTTTTTTTAAAAAAAATACGCCCGCCCGCTACTTCTCTCTGAAAGTTGTGGAGGACAACATAACAATTTATTTTTTTTGCCTTATGGGGACATCGTGGATATAGGTGTCAGCGGAATGTCTGTGGACATGGTACAAAAAAAAAATCTTGAACGATCATGCGCACCCAAAGTTGAACCATCGGGCAATGAGTGCTTGATGTTTTCCACAACATATTTCTTAAACATCCAACACATGGCGGACCTGAGCAGTATCGGTTGCATCATTTGCACCTGTTCTAGGCAGCAATTTCCTGATATATTGATCCGCTGGAGTTGCATCGTCTTTATTGATTGTCTGGAGTGTACCCTGGGCGACGGAGTTCATTATCTGCCCCACTTTTGTTTTGTGTTTTTGTCTTAAAAAAACCCGGTCTACATCGCATATGCCTCATCCATGGTTAGAACAGTTGCCAGTAGTTACACAATGCCTATAAATGGGGAATTGGTGCAATATGTTTGCATTTGTAAACTGTATTAGAATCGATAAAATATGAATAGAATAATATGAGAATTATAGTGTTACTACATTTGTATTTGGGACAAATCTGTCATGAGAGGCAAATATTTTATTATACCTGGCATTTCAAGCAGGTGTTCATATCCCATCATGCATGTAAGGGAAATAACTCTTTATGTTTTAATGGGTCTTGCTCCATAAAGACCGATTCACACACTTTTACGAGATAAATCTAACGATACACACCGATCAAGAGGGAATCGACATATATATGCTGCCAAAATGACAACGGGAAAGCAAGGATATCCGACCATATATGTCATGCTGCAGTACGTTGAGAAAATCCATGTAGAGTGCTGTCATTAGGCCAAAAATAAAGAATGTCTGTCTCGCATACATTTGGGAAGATATATATCAAATAAATGAAGTCAAAAGTGGAGAAATGCCGTGATAATATAGCTATGCAATTTTTAAAAATATAAAAATCTTAGAAAAATTAGCTATGCAACAACGAAGAAAATCTTCTTCAGAAACATTGTGCAAAAAGAAAATAGGCTTTGAGGTTTACAATTTTGTTTCTGCTTATCCAAGCTTACAGAGAACTGTTTTAAACCTTTTTTTAAAAAATAAAAAATATAAAATATAAAATCCAAAAAAACAAAACCCAAACAAAAGTTTTTTTTAGCCCCCAGTGCATAGACCTATGCGCCGTAGCTCATTCCACATACCAATGCAGGCGGGCTTCTGAGACAGACCTTCTTTGTTTGGCCTAAATGCAGATTTTTAAAAAAAATGTTTGCCCACTTTCCTCCCCCACCCTCCCTTTTTGGACCCAATTTGTTTTCAATTTTTTTCAGATAATTTATTTTTATTTTTTAAATCCTCAAATTTGGCTCATCACGTAGGGTTATGCGGCAAAAGTGACTCCATATGTGAGACGGATCTTTTTTCCTTCTTCTTGGCCTTATGTTGAAGCTGTTACTGGATGAAGTATACAGACGTATTTGAGACAATTGGGAATTGATGTCTATCAGGGGCTGTCATGGTTGTCTAGATCTCGTGGCACTGATTAAATGAGGCTAAAGATTTATTGTCTTGTCATGATGTTGACAGATCTCGCGCAGCGTTTTCTTGATTTAAACTTAAAAGATTCAACACGGTCAAGATATACTTTGATTACATTCCATCCCATGTGAGCATACAGACTGTAACAAAAAAAGTTATACAATCGCAATTTTATTTGTAATTCAATGTTAAAATCATGCAATGTCAAAATCTCTTACACTCTGTGTTAAGTTCCGTTTTGGCTACCAGAATCATTTTATTTGGTCTTTTTAACTACTTGCGTTTCAAAGTTATGACCAATCTACTAAGTCGTCTTGAAATCGGGTTGGGCCACTTTCACAATAATATCATACAATCTTGCTTGTATAAATTAAATGGTTAGGGTATCATGCAAGGAACATTAGGAAGAACAATATAATTCTTTTTTCAAATAGTTTGATTTCATTTGAATAAATAAATTCATAAAATAAATAAATAATATTTGTAAAGACCTAACCTTCTTTGTAATACTTTTAACCACTTGAAACGAACCATTGTTGTCTAACAAGGGCGCTCTACTGCTATGTTTCCTGGTTCGATTCCATTCATATTCATCCCAGTGATTTTACCATTGATTAAACCAAAGTGGCCCAGGTGATTTCATGACTACTTTAGACAATTGATCATATCTCTGCTTACCGACCATCGATTGTCATGAAACAAAGCTTATTCGAAAGCTAAGAAAATTCCCCTTGCAGGCCATTAAAACTCGAAACAGAAATTCTACAGGAGATATTTTTAATATTTGTTTCAAAACTGTATAACTTTTTTTGTTACAGCCTGTATATGTTGTACTTACAACCAACAAAATATGAAAGTTCCCCCCTAGCATATACTAGAATATTTCCAAAAATATTTGATGGATTTTTATAACTTTCAGCTAGAAAAATGCACCCAATTGTTAGGCACATTTTGATACCAAATTTGTTGGCCTTGATACAATGCAACGATAAGAAATTGTGCCATTTACCAATTTGTATACAGAAAAAAAAGTTGCACTAAATCTCACTGGATATTATGACTGGTTTTGTCCATAAATTAACAGACATTTTCTTGGTGGATATTCGTGCACAGACATGGGAATCTACCAAACATTCATGTGTGGCATCATTTCAAGAAAATCAATAAGCGGATCATAATTATGTGTGGCAAATTCGCAGTCTGATTATGAGTGACATGGCAATTTGGTCTGATAATGAGTGACATGGCAATTTGGTCCAATAATGAGTGACATGGCAATTTGGTCCGATTATGAGTGACATGGCAATTTGGTCTGATTATGTGCGACATGGCAAATTTGGTCACACATAATCAGACCATATTGCCATGTCACACAAAATTGCCATGTCACTCAAACTCGGACCAGATTGCCATGTCACACATAATCAGACCATTTTGCCATGTAATTTCGAAGCCAACAGATTTTCAAAACGTGAATTGCCCAACATTTTACGACATAAATTTGGTCACAAAACGTACATGTTACCGTTCTGCAGATGTTATTGACCCTCCTCTATACTTCTACATTATTTTTAACACGTTTCTCAGTTTTTGAGATGCCCAAATAGACCACTTTCCGAAGCTATATCTAGCAAATATTGCAGTGACTGAGACTCCATTGTTTTCTTGCATACAACAAAATCTGACATGCAGCGTGACCTCTCTGCTGGCTGCTCCAGGCACAAAGTGCAACATTTTTGGACATGTGGTCTGAAAAGGCAAATTAAATTACGGTTCAAATTCAGCAGACTGTGTCTGAATTCCAGTCGTATACAATAAGGTATATGCATGCCTACTACTATCTTCAGGAGATAGCACAATTGATTTTAGATTCCAATAAAGGCATGGGTCTTTCCCCTCGGTGGCAGTCTGTCTACTGTGTTTTTAAAACGTGTTTTATTCTTTTAAAAGGGATTGCATGGTATAGGAATGGTGTTGCAAAATAAAGCAAAATGCCTTTATTATGATGTTCATCAGTAGAGTTAACTTATAGGGTCTTCAATTTGGGGCATGGGGGACAGGCCTGTGATTAGGAGGGGGAGTGGTGGGGGGGGGGGGGGAGGGGGCATAACCGACTATTTTTTGTACATATACATAGAGTTTGTCATTTCATTTGGGGGGGGGGGGTATCAGGGGGAAATGCCTCTGCCCCCTCCCGTCACCTCTAGTAACGCCCCTGATGTTCTTTGTAGCGAGAGTGTGTCAAAAAGTTTATGTGGAAGCAATAATATTTGCACTGACAGATATGCCTTGGGAAAGTCACATACTGCGATGCTTTGCATGCAGGCGCGGCAGAATGTAAGTGGGGGGGGGGGGGGCCTCCTTATTTTGATCATAATTTGCATTTGAATTCTCCTCTTGATAATATCTTATCCCAAAACATTCCTGGGTGTTATGGTTAAAATGAGTTCTAGTACACTAAATACATTGGTGTACTGTGTCCAGGGGTAACTCAGCATGTCTTATACTGTGGTTGCACCATCTTGACTTTTTTAAGTGGGACGCTTCAGAATCAGATATATGATGCAATATTGTGTTGTAATTGAGAGGCTATAGGCATTTATATGTCTATATAGATATTAAGTTTCCGATCTGCCATGTTGTTGCCACCTCCATCCATCTCTCCCACTAACTTAAAGACATATGGTGTGGCCATACATTATTCAAGGCATTTTTGTACCCTGCAGATATTCGTACAAATTATCGCTTCATATTTCTATGGAACCAACACATTTCTGCGGGTGTACAATTCGAGACTTCGAGTGTATACAATTCAAGGATTCTTATTCATGCAAAAGATATAATATGCTGTCTCCAATTTCTAATAGCCATGGGCTCTTTTCTGATTGACACCAACACTGGCTATTTCTTAACATGGGTTTAATTTTTGCACATTTTGATATTAAAGGGACATGCATTTTCTGTGACGTTAACAAACCAAAAATGTTACACAGCTCCCTGTGTGAACAAAAATTGTACAATACAAGCTTAGTAGGATATTTTTTTAAAAACATTGCATACTGTTGGATCTTTTAGGGCACATTGTGAACAAAAATCTGTTCACTAAAAATGCCTACTTTAAATACAGCGCATACACTCATCACTCTGCTAAATCTCTCTCATAGATGGATGCGCTCGGGAGGGACTATATGCAGTGACCCACTTCTTATTACGCCTTACCTCTTTGCACATATAAAATACAATATACCGGCGGGACATGGGACATAATCGCTGGGTCGAGGCTTCGTTTAATCGCAGCAATTGCTTCTTGAAGAGTTTTGTCCTACTTAACAACTGCCAGAGTTTAAGAGTGAACAAATTCCCATTTATAATAGCGCTTTTGAAACTTCGAAATGGCTTACTCGGTGATTTGAATTGTTCAAAAAATGTTCAGACGGATGTGGAAATATGCAGGAATGCTTTTGGAGAATTCCTATGTGGTATGCATTATAGTACAGCTCACATAAGAATGAACATTGCAATGCAATAATATTGCAATGACATTAAACAATGCCTTGCGATGTAACCCGATTAGTGCACTGACATTGCACTGATGTGCGTTGACATTGTATACATTATATTTCAAGCTGTACTGTATTACAGGGTGTATTAGAAAGAACTGTACCATGTTTCTAAAATACATAAAAATTGTTATTTTTTAAAATTTAAACACCTGCAATATAAAGGTGAACATGTTTCCTATATTATATGATAATCTCATTGAGATATATCTTTTAGTTCTCGTGTGGCAAGACATAATCTAAAATCGATGAAAAAGGTATTTTCAATTTCAATCAATCCTCTACCACTTACCCAACATTTCAAACAATGTAGCCCACACCACATGAACAATATTCAAAACTTCCGCCAAAAAAAGGAAAGTTAAAACCACTCAAGCAGAACAAATCCTGGTTTATTTGCGGATTAAAAATCAAAATTTATCTCCAAATTTCACCAACAAAAGTATGCAAATAATAAATAGATATACAAGTGATGCGAAAAGTTGAAATATGGCGACCAAAATAAACCCTGTCCTATGGACGGATGGATATCTCGGGTAGGGTTAGTAATTTTACAGATTTTTAAATTGATCATTTTGACCAAAATTGAAATCTACTGCATCTTTACCAGAAAGTCTGTATTTTCCATCAGAAATGTCCGATTTTCAAAATTTGAAATTCTTATGAAAGCTGGGCGTTTGCGCAAGATATATGTGAAAACGATTTGAACAATATCAATCGAATTCATACCGTAATAAATCATATTTTCTTGGTACAGTTCTTTCTGATACACCCTGTATAGCATAGCTAATTTCCCAAATGTATGTGCGACAGACCTTTCTTTGTACCTTATGGTCTTAAATAGGTCCAAATGGGTATTATTTTATCAGCAAGGAAAATGATAATTATGGGAACGTTATCATCTAATTCAAATACATGATCATGACTAGTAGCTGTTTCAAAGAAAAGTTAATCAGTCAATTATAACCAAAGCTTATATTCTTGTAATGGGATATTACAGTGGCCTTTGGAGTTTGTCTCTCAATTATGTTGAAAATCTCCCATTATTATATATCAGTCTAACACAAATGTCGTCAATGCATAATGCGACGAGGGTCGTTCAATAAGTTCAACCTCCTACCTCATAACTTTGTTATTATATAAAGTCAATCTTATGACATATAACACAATTGTAGCTTGGAACTTAAATGTAATGTAAAAATTAATCTGAGAATGGTTTAACTTTTCTGGAGATTTTTGAAGCATTTTATTAAATTTTGGAACTGTCGTCTGCAGATCAAGGCTCAAACTTACAGGAAGGCCATCGAGGCCATGGCCTCCATGCCCTTTAACTTGGCCTTAGTGCTCTCAATTTCAAAGCATTCTTTAGCAAATAGTAGCCTCTGGTGCCCTTGCGCACTGGCTTTGAAATGAGTGCCCTCAAAGATGTGCAATTTGAGGCCTACTGCAGACGACTGACATGTGAAAAGTATGGATTGATTCCTCCTCTTGAATTTGAGATATTGCTTACGGCGATTGGTTAACAATTAAGAACCCTTCAGAGAAAAAAAGGAAATTAAGTGCAATTTTCATTTTTGAGCACGAGATAGTGTGACAGGTAGGTGTACGGACTGCATTGACCAATTGAATTAAACATCCCCCGATCCTCATATTTGACTGTCAACTGGTGTGTTGTCTTACCAGTTAATCAATAATCTGCCATTGCTTCACCGAGGATCTGCGTGTAGAAAAAACCAAATGCTAACATGAAAAAAGATTTTTATGATTTTTTTTAGATGGGGGGGGGGGGGGGGGAGGGGGGGGGATGTTAATTAGCACTGTTGTGTACCAGTACAGCCATATGACTATTATATACGATGCACTTTTCTATGAAATGTTGGTTTTTCGTTGCCTTTCTACAAACTGTGATCAATTTTGGCAATTGATCGATATAGCGACTAATTATAAAAACAAATGGATGACTGATTGTTGATCACCAGATAAATCTGAATTGAAGCTTAGTTGTGTCTCTATGAAATAAATTAATCAAAATCTTTTGGCATGTATAATATACATTGCCTTGATGAAAAACATGTTGTAAATAAACACCAGGGACCTTATATTCCTCAATTTGATTGTGCATTATAAAAACAATTGTACATGTTTTATATTAAGCGTAGCATATTATTATTATTATTATTATGCATTATAAAAATTGTACACATTTGTATATACCATGCGAGTAGAGTGTAGCCATATTATTTTAGTCGATAAGGTCAATTGTACAAATGTTCATATTTCAAGACTAATGCATACAGATGTCAATTTCGAACCAATATTCTTTCATAAAATCACTTTTGTAAAGGTCATCTCAATATATTCTGCCTTTGCATTTATTGCAGACAGCGTTTCAATATATTTGTCTGTCATTGGTCGTGCTTGTCATATTTGTTTTAGACTACAGGGTGAGTCAAACTATTCAGGTCCCGCTTTTACTGATTTTTAAACCAGTTAATATACCAAAATTAATATATTCATTAGGCCAAGTAACAAAAATAATGTGTTTCTCGTCCGGACTATTTTAAAAATCAGTGAGGGCAGCCCTTACTATTTGTTATATTTTCAGAAGCCAAATTACAAGCTTTTTGCAAGAATTGTTTCGATATTGTATCACTATCACTAACACTATCACTAACAACAAGTGTTTCTCGCATCTGTTTCATTCAAATATAGTTGAAAATGATGAACACACAACAAAGACAGGTAGGGGAGGGGGCCTATGGTTTTTGTGGGTTTTTTCGAACTTTTTGGGGAATTTTGAAGGAATTTTTGAACGTAACAAATAACAAAAATATTGGTGCGATGTCAAAAATTGGTGCGGACGGGGACGAGAAACACATCATTTTTGTTACTTGGCCATATTAATATGCACAGTAAGAACGCATTGTTAGCTATAACTTGAGTTTTATTTCATCTCAAATTGGTTTTTCCAAACGGGAGATATGTGCATTTTCCCAAATTTTGTGAAATTTAATCTTTTCCACTTCCAAGGTACCTCTATGAATGCTAAAGTTTAATGCACACATTTTGAATATGTTTATCAATATGTAATTATGGCCTGGAATAAGGTATTGTCTTGGAAATGTCACCAAGTATGAAGAAGAATTTCTACTCCTATAAACAATGAAGAAATTGGCCTGAAGTATTGAAGCGGGACCTGAATATTTTGACTCGCCCTGTATAGCACCTAGCGAGTTCTTATTAGATGTCAATCGGCTTTTCTCCATTGACTTATAAAAAATTGTTTCAAAAGGAAGGTTAGCCAAGGGGAGAAACCTGTATTGTGGGCCGGAGCGATCCATAGGTTTTAATTTGGAGGTGTTTTTATCACTTTCCACGCGGCAGACGACATTCCAAAATGTAACAAAATGTTTCAAATATGTCACAATTATTGAATTTCATCACCATATTTGGAGTCACCATGAGAAATGCATTAAACTATTAAAGTACAAACATGCCTAGTATTGGTTCAGTAATCCCTGAGATAGACTTTGAAATTTGGGAAATGTTTCTAAAAAATGTGCTGCATGGAAAGTTTTAATATTAATACATGTGATTATTTAATATGTTTTGAAAATTGTTAAAAGTGGGGGTTTTCTATCACCTAACTGCATTTATGCCTTCTCCCAGGGCATCGTTTTGGGAATGATACTATCGCGAGGGAGAAAAACGGGTCAAATATTTTGTTTGAAAAATCAGTCTGCACATGCGGTGTGGATCAAACCCAAGCCATGTGCGTGCTCTGCACGTCAGATACTTTAAATACTACACATTCTTTATCTTTTGAGCGTGTTTCTACTGGGGCACTGCAAAAAGTAAACGCTAATAAAACGCTAAGATTAATCGGTAAGTTTTTAATCCCCCCTGTTTCTACTCGCGAAAAGTTACTGCTAAGTTTATTGATCTTAGTCGATGGGCCACGACATTTGACCTTTTGTAATACCAAAAATGCCACCGCACCTGAAAAAGATTGCTTCACAATGTGTTTAACCCAGCGTGACACGGTTCACGGCGCAAACCGTTAAGATTAATCGCCTTTCTGTTTCTATTGGGTTTATTGCCGATTATTGCCAGTTCCAAACCTGGTTTGTGAAGGTTTTTGGGATTACCAAAAATACCGATTCTTAGCAGGTTCTGCCTGTTTCTACTTGGCAAACTTAGCGTTTATTAGCGGTTTCTTCCCCAGTAGAAACACGCTCATAGCTTCAAATGACTTGGCGCACATAAGTATCCCTGTACTAGAAATTCATTGGTGCATCTGACCTGTAATTGGTCATCAAAACTGTAATCAATAAACAACGGATGAGCAATAATCCCATTACTACAGTAGATAATAGCCTAATACAAATGTCAGCACAACAATAATGAGATAATAGAACAGAAGTAATATTGATAGAGCCTGTAATTGGTTTTGAAAGCATGCACGTTTTAAATGGAACGAAGTGAAAGTAAAAGAACAATAATAATGAAAGCAACGGCTACAAAACTACAGATGCTAACAGACGCCCTGTTTCTTTGTTCATTTGGGTACGTGTTTGTTTGCTTAATGTGTTTGTTTGTTAGATTTGTTCGGTTCTGTTTTGTTTTGATTTATTTTGTTTTGACTTGTCTTGTTTTGACTTGTCTTGTTTTGACTTCTCTTGTCTTGTCTTGTTTGTCTTTTCTTGTTTTGTCTTGTCTTGTTTTGTTTTTTTGTTTTTTTTGTCTTGTCCTGTCTTGTCTGTCTTGTCTTGTCTTGTTGTATTTTGTTTTGTCTTGTCTAGTTTTCTTATCTTTTGTTTTGTCTTGTCTTGTCTTGGCTTGGCTTGACTTGTCTTGTTTGTCTTGCATTGTTGTCTTTTGTCCTCTCTTGTCTTGCGTTTCGTTTTACAATATTGCTCTGTTTATCATAGACTTAAGGACAGTTAGAGTTTACTTGTTTAACTCTAAGTGGGTTTAGGCATATCTCTCATATTCTCCTTGCAGGCCCATGTCCTGCTCTGGCTGGGTTCTCTTTCGTTTCTTGGCCCATTAGGGCAGCAGTCATTCTCATATTATATAGGCTGTGCATGCTAATATTTTTGTCCTTTCCTAATGGTGGTTTAACCTTATATGGTAGGCAGGCCAGAATTTGCAGTTTTTATCCATGCAATCCTGGCTTAAAAACCCTGCCCTCCCAGCCCAACGGCATTTAGATGCCAGATGTGAACGATATTTCTTCATAAATTGCTTTCTATCACTTTATAGCCTTACTTGCAAATTTTATCCATGCATAGTCGTTATACTAAGAATATAACATTACCACAGAACAGTATACAATTGGGTTTGATATGCCCTAAATCTGATAGGTTTAGTATAATTTTGATATGTGCAGTTTCCGATCCATTTTTGCCATTAATTTTCGTCTCTTATCATCAAGCCCCTGTATCTTATGTTCAGGGCACTCTTACTTAATGGCAGAGGTTGATTTAACCCCATTATGTTTCAGAGCATAAGTTATATCACATCAGATGCATGATAGTTATAACATAATCACTCATATCTTTTTATTTATGAGAACAGAGATCCTGTTGTTTATCTACCTAGACCATTCTTTCAGGCTCACTAATCAATGTGCAGCCCACTCACAGGGTCAAATTATCAGTGAAATGGGCTTAAAACTCATTCCTGAATGAGGAAAACATTCCTCTCTTTATGTATATCTCGGTTGAGATAACATATAAATATAACGGTCTGGGCGTTCCCGATGAGGAGGCCTTGCGTTTTCCAAGACAATTAATTGAGAATTGCTTGATATCATTATAACTTGTGTCCCTCAGATTGTAGAGGCAAGATTGGTGGAAGACCTGTGTTTCAGTACAGTCTTGTAATCAAGTTTATTTTACACATTCCACATGAGTGGTGCAAATTTCAGTATAAATTGGCCCTCCGGTTTGTAGGAGTTTATTCTAGGCCTTTGTTTCCTTGTGATTGTACAGGAAAGTTATTGTATACTTAATTGCAAATTATATTAATGCAAACATGCAAACATATATTATTCAAAGCTTTTCTGAACCAACAGGATCAGATTTAGTGCATACCTGATTGGGGAGACACTGGATTAATTTCAGGTTGCTAGATTTTGTGAGCGACCCCCCCAGTGTATGAGGTCAGCTAATTAGGCCATTCACTATATTGGATTTGATGGAGCTGACCTCATTATTTCGTCAACATGGAATAGAGTAATTTACTAAATACTATCCATTTTAAATAAAATTGCCACCATAAGTACCAAAATTATTTGTATGTGTCTGCTGCCCTTGTCATTGTGTGTATATGCCTAAACTATGATTAAACCAAATTTGTCAATGCTTCAACATGAAAATGTATAAGAATCTAAACTACAGTAAACTGTATCTATTAATGGCTTTAAAGGATGTTCATTTTCATCCCCTCGGGCCACTCTTATCCATCAATAACTCTAATTCTCTCTATGGAGATGTCTTGACCTTTTGCGGTGAAGCTTTCACTGATTAATTGATTGATTCGATACAAATACTTGTTGTTAATTACTATAAAGTATGCTATAAAGTATGTCAATTACTGGCAATGGTCATAGTTTAGGAATGTTAAATGTCAAAAAAGAAAAAGAAAAAAGGGAGAGTAAATAAGGATTGAAGGAAGAAAAAGAGAGACTGAGATCAAAACATCTGCCAAGAAAGAAAATTACTACAGAGAAAGATAGAAATAGGAGTAGGTCCCATCATATGTGTAGTAATGTTTCAATTCCTCAATAAAAGTCCTGTGTTTTTTTTAATTGTCAATTCTTTGGATATTGTGTTGCATATCAGGGAAAGCTGATGTGTTCATCTTTCCAATGATACCACATCTCATCAGCTCATCAGCCATTGTTTGAGAGGTTTCAATCTGACTGAATGTGCCAAAATCACCACATTACAAACCACATTCGGACAAGCAAGCACCAAGCAAAGTAACACATAAACGCCGGGGCAAATCACCCTATTTTGTTATTTTAATAATTATTACACCATTTTCCTCGTCCGTTTCATTAGTTACAAGTTTGATTAGGTGTTATTTTGACAAAATATGGTTCGGTATGGTAAAATACAACTTTTGGGATTTTAAAATATAGTTTTGTGAGTTTAGAAGTTGGCAGGTCTGCATGTACTGTAAAGGTAGAAATGTTTGCGCTACATTTTTTTGTGCGCTGTTTGAGCGTCAACCATCCGTGAAAATAATAACATGCAAAATTCATTGTCTATGTGAACAAAATACAATTCCATATTTAAAAAAACACAAAGCAGTGGAAAATTTGCAAAGTGCAAAAAATTAATTGCACGAAAATTACCACTTTGACAGTATGCAACACAATATGAAAATGTCACAAAATATCTAAAAAGACCTTTTTATCTAATTCAACCGATTAACTTCATTTTTTCACACAAAATTAGTCGAATATATTATTCTTGCAACGTTTAAACAGTTTCAAACTTCAACTTGTTTTTGAAAACACTCACCGTGGATACTGCTCATCGTATTCACACAAAGTTGTACTTGCAATGGATGAAAAATCATCTAAAATTGATCTTTTAATATAAGGCGACAGCAAAAACATACTGTTCTACAGACCTGACCGAATGATTTTTTTTTAATCTAATTTTTTTTGTACATTTTGTACAAAAATAAACTTGAAAATAGTTGGAGATTCCCAAAAAAATCCCCCAACTTGGTAAAAATAGTAAATGCCTGGCCGTTGTGTAAAGCATTTTTTCGGGCCGTTTTCGCCTAAAATATGTCCTACCCCCCCCCCCCCCCCCCCCCCTCAACAATTTGTGAAATGACTAAAAAAAAAATTGGGGGCAACCTTTTACAATTTTGTTGGTTTTCCAAAAAATAACCCCCTCCCCCCCCCCCAAAAAAAAATCCTGCTTACAGGCCTGGCCCTACCTGAGAGGTCCATTTGCCCATTATGCCGTAGAACAGGGTCGTTGTTTTTCGTTGCCTTTCTACAAAATGTGATCAATTTTTGCAATTGATCGCTATAGCGACTAATTATGCAAACAAATGGATGACTGATTGTTTGTTGATCCCCAGATAAATCTAAATTGGTTTAAAAAAAAGCTTATAGTTGTGTCTCTATGAAATAAATTAATCAAAATCTTTTGGCATTTTATAATATATATTGCGTAAATAAAACACATGTGTTGAATGGCAAGCAGTGCCTGCCATAAATGGTGCTGTGTCAGTGGTTTGAAAATATGGAGAGAAAAACTGTGACAAAATTTGGATGCATTTTATTGATCTGGTAATAAATGCATACAGCTGCGCATGTTTCCAAACAATAATATAACCATGGGTTTTGTTTGTTTGTTTTTTTCCACAATGCAAAGACAATCTACGTAGACTGTGGTACTTTCAGCTAACGTACAATATGAGACTCGATGAACAGATAACTAGTATATGCCAAATATTTGAATTGCAATTTATTCTTTTTTTTGTTTAGTCGGGATAAAAATGGGAATTGCTGCGAGGCAGATAATCTTATGCAAGCCATCATGCAAAATTGCCTTATTTGTGCAATATAATGCTCTAAAATTGGTGGGGGTGGGGGGATCTGTGCCCTGAATTTATGCCACTCTACCAATTTTAATTTAGCAGTCTACAAAATTTAGATAATTTCTGTGCTGGTAAATTTACAATGTCATACTATAATTTACATAAAGCTATTAATTTCGCGGCTACTTTGTTTTTGCGAGTTTATAATGTTACTGCTATTTTAGAGGACATTTAATTTTGCGGATCTGGAAATGTTACTGTTACTTTCAATGCAAAGTGTTCAGTTTCGCAGATTTTTAATTTCGGGAATCCACATCATTCGCGAAATTAAATCCGTTGCGAAATTACAGTAGTTTTGTTGTTGTTGTTGTTTTTTGTTGTTGTTTTTTGTTGTTGTTTTTTTGGGGGGAGAGGCTTGTCATTATGCTTTTCTGCTTTGCCCTCCTGTCAAATATGTTGATATAGATTTTAAAAAGTGCTAAATTTGGCAGACTTCGAGGTCTGCAGTAAGTGCTATCATCTATCATGAGTCGTACATCATAGAGTCGTACATCTTTGAATTCTACCAACTGTGGATTTCTTTTGATAAACAAGACACGGTGTTAGTGAAATAATAAGACTGAATTTGTGATTTTTTGAGAACTGCTTTCTTTAGAGTCTATTTATCTATCACAAGACAGTGAAATAACTGCATCATTCACTAATTACAGTACATAGTCGACTCAAGGTGCTGGCATGTATGTGCGTAAAAAACTGGTATACATACGCGTTTGTATAGTAATGCTACTGTCCAGTAGAAGAGAAATTGTGTGAAAAAGTATACTAGCAGTTTGGTTGATTTGGCTTATTTGATGTAATTTAGAATTTGATATAATTTAGAACATTTCGAAGAGAGTAATTTAGTGATTTGGCTAATTTAGTGTTTATTATACATTTCAAAGATATTTCGAATAAGAAACCACCTTTGCATCATTGCAATTTGGCAGGTTTGATGCTAATTTGATGAATTTTAGAAATTGCTATCTTCAGAAGATAGCACTTTTGGTTACTTGTCTGATTTTATGAATTTAAGATATTGCTTTCTTTAGCTTTGTTTGGTTACATTTGATGAACTGCCATCTTCAGATGATATCAATGGGATCACCTGCATAAAGTGGCTCTATTTCAAATCTACACACCCTATGTTGCAGATTATGGTTAGAGAATAATTACTGCGTAACAACTGTTTTCGCGAATTTGTTGTGAAATAAGAGGTTGATGTTATGGTCTGAGGAATTGTCCCGAAGGGGCGCAGCCCCTGAGGGACAATTCCGAATGACCATAACAGCAACCGAGTATTTCACAACAAATTCGCGAAAACAGTTGTTAAGCAGTCATTATTCTCATTCATTACTGAAAAAGATGCATATTTATCCAAATCGTTGATTTGTACCGATATAATCTCGCTAATAATTAATTAGTTGTTTTGTTTATTTTGTCCACCCCTGCCCTTCTTAGTTATTGAAACAGTCCGAGTCGGGTCATCCCCTCATTCAACCAATCAGAAATAAGCTTTAATCGTGTTTCCTCATAATCCAATGAATATTCAGTTTAGGGGCGTGAGGCGTTTATTTGATTGGTCGGTCAGTGAGCAAAACAGTGGAACACTTTGGCGCAGTACTTTCGGGCAATTATTAGTAACCTGCGCTCGGCGTGCACGTTCTCATCTAACGATTCATTTTATTGGAGCGCACTTGATACGCAGCTATCGCGATTATTCATGAAGTAATGAATCATGTTCGTATACTCCATAGTGCCCTGTGCATATGAGTTTTGTAAGCCGTGATAGATGCGTCATTGCTAAACTCCAATTTATCTTCACTGATCTTATTATGGCAGCCACATCAAATACTTATAACAGCTATTTTCGGCTACAGAGCAATTTCCACACAGCTTCCGCAGCAGGGATGGGTGTTATTTACGGAGAATCCGATAAATTGTTTCACCGAGCGGAAAGTATGCATGGGCTTCCATACAAAATACAGCTGGGTATTATTTAGCTTATAGAGAGGATGAGAAACATTCCGTCATCCTAATGTGACGCACTGATCAATGGTGTGTATCCGGCTATCAAGCGTTAATTCCGCCCTGGTTATGAGCTCAAGATGAGTTGGAGTGGGTTAGAATAGGGTAAATGTTATTTGCATTCTGCCCTTGAAATTTCCTTCCCAAAATCGCATCGCAATTGGCAACCAATGTGTATCAGGCAACCAAAAAAACACCTAGTTTTACAGCCCGAGCGACCCTTTTTTGTGTGTAGAAATTGGTGAAAAAAATAGCGGTTATTGGTAGTTATGATTATCGCCGACAATAACCATAATAACTAGTTAGTGGTGGGGATAGAATAGAAACGTGGTTATACTTATAGAAGTTATATTTTTTCTTGTCATCACAGGTTTACTGCACTATTTGGTGTGTGCACTTTTTTAAATTGGTGAGAACATATGTAGTGGTTATTAGTAGTTATGATTATCACTGACAATAACACTGCTAACTAGTTATTGGTTGGTGGTGATAGAATAGAAACGTCCTTATAGGAGTTAAATATTTCTTGTCATCAGGTGTATAACTGCACTATTTTGCATGTTCGGACTGTTCATATATATACTCCATCCATAGTGGCCTCTGCATAAGAGTACTATGTGTAAACCGTGATAGATGCGTCATTGCTAAACTCCAATTTATCTTCACTGATCTTATCATGGCAGCCATGTCAAACACTTAAAACAGCTATTTTCAGCTACAGAGCAATTTCCACACAGCTTCCGCAGCAGGGATGGGTGTTATTTACGGAGAATCCGACAAATTGTTTCACCAAGCGGAAAGTATGCATAAAATACAGCTGTGTATTATTTAGCTCAGAGGGGAAAAGAAACTTTCCGTTATAGTAACGTGACGCACTGATCAATGGTGTGTATCCGGCTATGGAGCATTTATTCCCCCTAGATATGAACTCAAGATAGATTTGGAGTGGGTTAGAAGAGGTAGGGAACAGGTTAAAAAGTTGTTCACACACAGCTCTCAAAATTTTCCTGTAGTAGTAGTGTGTCACAATTTGCAGAACCAAAATATGCCTGCAGCATTTAGACTGATATTGGGTGAAAAGTATCGGAGTGACTCCTCCCCCGGGGTAAAACCAGGGAAGAAGTGCACTTGCTGTATACCTTTTTGCTGATAGAATTGTGGCTTCAACCCAAATGTACAATTACAGAATGCTTGCATAAATCACGTCTGTTTGACTTTCACTTTATAATTAAAAATATGGGATAAAATAAGATTATATGGTGGCCCTTTTATGGTTTGACCTGATTTAGGTAGTGCTAATGAATAAGAGTATACAGTGTAAATTTCAAGAAAATTTTTCGAGCCATTTGTAAATTATCGGCATTTTCTACTTGATACATATTTTACATGTAACTCTATGAGATATTTGGCCGATGAGGGCGCTATTATAGTGAATAATAATATTCAAAGCTCTATTTCTCAGAACTGACACCAACAAATGTTCTGAAATTTCTACAAAAGATGACCAGTATATTCAGGTATTTGAATCAGTTAAAAATCAGTTTGTTGGAATTCACCTGCACTATTCATGTTGTTATTCAACATATATCGTCAGACTGCTTTGATAATTGCCTAACTCACTTTTCATAATTTTGTTGTTTTCTAAGAACTAGAAAAAATGAGTTAGGCAATTATCTAAGCAGGCTGACGATATGCAGAGTGATAGAAGAACCATAATGTTATATCTTGTTGGTATTTGTTTGTAATCTAGCCAGCAGTCGGCCGTTACTGATATTGTAGACATTTTTAAAATGTTCTCAAAGAATGTGTGATATACAATTTAAACACTGCAGATGTATCATCGCTATCAACACTCGTACGCATTGCAAATGACCATCTATTATTAGTTCAACCAAAATAGTCCTTACAGGATAACATCCCCTGTGTCGCAGATGTAATAAATAGGCCAGTACTATTATGCACTTTTGCATCATGAAATCAAAGGGCACCACACGTATTAACCCTTTCCACGCGCCTATTGGTTTTCACCATATACAAAACAATTTTTTCAGAAACCTTTCCCGATGTTCAAAGTCTATTTCAGGAATTACTGAACCAATACTAGGCATGTTTGTACTTATTTCAATGCATTTCTCATGGTGATTCCAAATATGGTGATGAAAGTCAATAATTTTGACATTTTTGAAACATATTATGAAGTTTTGGATTGTCGTCTGCAGACGCCTGCCGCTTGGAAAGTGTTAAAGTGCGACATTACCTTTCTTTCGCCTGTCTATCATTACATCTGCACTCAGCACGAGAGACATGGCATTTTATGTTTGTATTGTAATCAACTGTTGTGATTGAAATTTAATACGGGAAGTTATAAGCGCGTCAATTAATTATTATTACTATAGCGCTTACTGAAAATAATCCGGGGTGATTCTTTTGGAGAGCAGATGACAACGTCAGTCAAAACAGATTTTGATGAGTCAAATAAAGTATATACCCTTTATGCACTTATCAATTGCATCCCCGGCCCCAGGGGACCTGGGGATAACAAGGATTAGGGCCAGGACGTACAAATTGTCCATGTGACGTCCCAGTACAATCGTGTACAGTCCCCGCAGGGCCGGGCACCATTCTTTGTACGTCCCCGCTACAGTCCCGGCCCCCCTTGGCCGGGACAAAGTTTACAGTCCCGGCCACCAATGTCCCAGGACAAAGTATTCACCCGGCTACAGTCCCAAGGTCGCTTATTTCTTTCAGCAACCATAACGGAATGCATTTCTATGTGTTCCCTATGTGTTATAATTATTAGGCTTATTTCGTCAAGCATCGCATCTCTAGCTTATTTATAGCAAGCGCCCGGGGTGTACATTTGTGTACCTTAGCGTACGTCCCTGCCACACGCTCCTGCTAGCGGGGGCACAGTTTGTACGTGTGCGTAGACTCCCCCGCATAGCCAAGCATCATTTTTTGTACACTCATGTACGGTCCCCGCCTGGTCCCCGCCATGCCCGGGTTCCCGGGGGCCGGGCTTGCAATTGATAAGTGCATTAATAAGCTTCAGTTCAGTCTAGTCAAGTTATGGAGTATTCATTTCGGTTAAACTTATTTCTATTTATTTCAAACTTGCTTCTTAAAGGAAAGAGTGTAAAGATTGATCAATTTTAAGAATATCTATTTCCCATTTAAGTAATAATAGCCAGCGAATCAGGCAGATGTGTTAACGCGATCCAGGACTAGAATCTACTACAGCATGCACATTAAAAAATAATGGCATTAAATAAATGGCTGTGCACTCGCTTCTTGTATGCCTAGCACGTCTTATCTTTACCAAGATCAAGAGGCGCTGATAATTTGTCAGGTCTCTATGTTTGAGAACATGTGAAGTGGACGAGAGCTGACTATGTAAAGGTCAACTCATTATGCCCGTGTCAAATTGATTATTGTGATAGCTAATGCAATATGACTGTTCAAGAGTATTGAATTTTAAACGAAGGCTGCAATTTTTGTCTGTGAAGTACATTAGTGCACAACTTTTTTACTGTATGAATATTATAAAGCTTTACATATAGCAGGCGTCTGCAGACGACATTCCAACATTTCACAGAATGTTTAAAAAATGTCAACGTTATTGAATTTCATTACCATATTTGGAATCAACATGAGAATTGCATTAAAATAAGTACAAACATGCTTGGTATTGGATCAGTTATCCTTGAGATAGACCTTGAAAGTTGGGAAAGGTTTCTGCAAAATCTGTTTTGTATATTAAGGTAAAACCAGTCGCCACATGGAAAGTGTTAAGATGACATTGAAATGTGTGCGTTAGGCCGTTAGCTACATGTGGCATATCACATCATATCAGATATGGGTTTTTTCTGTTTTATTTTGAGATGCAAAACAAGAAAGCAAGAAAAATATTATAAGCAAACAAAAATGATATCCTTTTCCCTCATGTGTTTAAGGTGTTACTTCAATTAAATTTAAAAAATTAGGTATAATTAAAATCAAATGTAATCAAATGCCATAAATGACTAAAGTCTCTTGCTAGGAGAGGAAACGAATCGTGCATTATTGCTATCTACTGAAGATAGCGCATATCATGGTAACACAGTGTTGCTGTCTACTGAAGATAGCGCATATCATGGTAACATAATGTTGCTGTCTACTGAAGATAGCGCATATCATGGTATCCCAATGTTGCTGTCTACTGAAGATAGCGTATATCATGGTAACACAGTGTTGCTATCTACTGAAGATAGCGCATATCATGGTAACACACTGAAGATAGCGCATATCATGGTAACATAACTGTCTACTGAAGATAGCGCATATCATGGTAACACAATGTTGCTATCTACTGAAGATAGCGCATATCATGGTAACATAACTGTCTACTGAAGATAGCGCATATTGTGGTAACATAATGTTGCTGTCTACTGAAGATAGCGCATATCGTGGTAACATAATGTTGCTGTCTACTGAAGATAGTGCATATCATGGTAACATAATGTTGCTATCTACTGAAGATAGCGCGTATCATGGTAACACAGTGTTGCTGTCTACTGAAGATATTGCATATCATGGTAACATAATGTTGCTGTCTACTGAAGATAGCGCATATCATAGTAACACACTGTTGCTGTCTACTGAAGATAGTGCATATCATGGTAACACAGTGTTGCTGTCTACTGAAGATAGCGCATATCATGGTAACATAATGTTGCTGTCTACTGAAGATAGCGCATATCATGGTAACATAATGTTGCTGTCTACTGAAGATAGCGCATATCGTGGTAACACACTGTTGCTGTCTACTAAAGATAGCGCATATCATGGTATTATAACATTGCTGTCTATTGAAGATAGCGCATATCATGGTAACACAACGTTGATATCTAATGATGATAATTCATTTGTTATTATAATGTTGCTATCTACTGAAATGGTGCATGACATATTATTATAATGTAGCTTTATACTAAAGAAGGGTATATCATGTTATAATGTTGCTATCCATTGAATATGCTATCTACTGAAGATAGCGCATGTAATTTTGCTACTATTATATCGCTAATTACTGAAGAGACTGCATATCATATTATTTTAACTGTTATCCCTCAGTTATGAGTAAGTGCATATCACCCCTAGCCCTATAGGTTTGGGTAGTTTAGGTATTTAACCAGTACATCAGGAAAACGTTTTGCTATATTTCCCCTCCAACCCTGTTGTATTTGTATAATATTTGCAATTTTTTACTTTTAATGACCTCGATTTAGAGGATTTAAGGCAAATGCTCTAAAAAAGCGCTCCATGGTTCAGAAGTCACATAGAAATAGTGGTCTCGTGCATCGGAAGAGCTCTACCTGAGCATGTTAAAAGGTCACAGACTCCTTCGTAAAGAGTAAAGAGTAGGGGATTATCCCGGGTCTGTATCTGGTCACACCTAGTCCTACAGTGTAATCAGTTCCAAATTGGCGAGAAATATTTAGTTCTTATCTCTCGGCAAGCAAAAGTAACACAGCAGGCGTACACACACAATTATGGCTACACGCACACAGTTTGGGATGCACGCATGTGTCATGCATGATGCACAGTGCGCTGTTGCCTTCATGCCCACCCGCGTCCTTCTGTATTCATTCGCTGCTGTAAGCAGGCTTCGCCATTTTGGAGCTGATCAAACTATAGGTTCCAGGGACACAAAGTGTGATTATTTTCAGCTAGTGAATTCTGCACTGTATTGGGAGAAAGAAGTGTCAACTCATGAATAAATACTAACTAACAATCAGTATTTTTATACTATGCAAAATTGTATTTAAAGGTATATTATGTGATCTTTCCAGGGAACGCCCTCAACATCGAAAAAAAAATTAAAAGAAGATTTTCTTGCAGATTTACATTTCTGATCATAAACTGTCGGATAACTCCGACAGTTTATATTTTCACACTAAATTCACTCTAAAACCATGATTTTAAGGTAATTAGGAATCGTATCGCTCTGTAACTTGGAATGTATGTATAATTTATGATCAGAAATGTAAATCTGCAAGAAAATCTACTTTCTAAAATAAATAATGAATAGAGGGCGCTCTCTGGAAAAGATCACATAATATGCCTTTAATAGCATAGCCATATTTGTGTTGTTTTGCGCGGCGGCTATACATGACTACACAAATATGGTACAGCCTATACATTGTATTGTGAGACCAACATATACAGCAACACAGTAACGAACTATATTTTAATTAGTTTATTGGTTATTTTTATCTCTTATCATAAAAATAACGCTTTCTGTTGGATTTATTTTAATCAAACAACAACACATTTCCCTATTTATAAATTCTGCAAATCCAGCGAGTTGTTACCAACTTCTTTGAATAATCGTGGTTTTAGCACAGGCCCCCCTTGTACCCCATGCTCTGAGTTATACACACAGCGCATACGCCGTGATTCACATTCACCTGGACTCCCACAATGGCAACACCAGTTCGAGCCCCAGGGGCACACCCTATTTTTCCTGTTATTATCTGTACTCCATTGTTTACCCCTGCTATAGTTTAATCAGTTCCAAATTGGCAAAAATTGTGAGGCTAGATTGTATTTGTCTGTGAGCAAAACGAATCCATGTCCTTGTGCATATTTAGTGGTGAAAAAGTGCATTTTTGCGCGTCGTAAGTAGGTATCAGCGATCGGTGGGCAAGTAGGTAATTCCATTTGGGCACGGATAAATATTAGCATCATAATTTTCTACAATTTGGAACTGATTAAACTATAGCGTTATTCCAACAAACCACCCACCTGGGTTAGGATTATTGTTGTAATTCAACTTGTATCAGAGACGAATATCGTTTCAGGTACTTATGCTCTCGTTTTCTGAGCAATATATGTATTATATTTATGAGACGGCCATCTGCCCACAGGAAACCCACACCATACATTGTGCACTAATAGGATAAAGGTTATATATATAATATCAGATTGTGCTTGGCAGTCACATGGAACGAATTATACACAACATCTGCCTTGCATTACTTTAAGCAATAATATGCGATCTTTTTCAAATTTGTACACATATTTTTGTCTGTTTTATAATAAAGTTTGACTTTCCTGAAATCATAAATCTTTAATTTTGACTCTATTTTCTGTGAAAAATTGCCACCGAACTTAACTAAATCATAATGGAAATCGGCTTCCAATTCAAGGAATTTCTCAACATATTTGCTTCTATTGTCATCATAAAGCATTCCATACTATTCTGTTCACTTGTGTACAGTTCCGATCCGTAGCAGGATACACTGTTAACAGCAGCAACATGGTATGAAACCATGGAATTCTATTTACGAACGAAGAAACAGGAAAAATCACTCGGAAAATAAGTTTATCAAGGTATTCAAATCGTGATTTTGAAGTAATTAGGAATTGTATGGCTCTGAAACTTAAGAGATCTTCACGATTTATGATACAACATGCGCATTTGCAAGAAAATCTGCTTTCAAAGTAGAAGATAGAGGGCGCCAATTGGAAAAGATCGCATAATATGACTTTAAGTGCATATCACATCAAAAGGTTGTATCTGACACACAGTGGCGTAGCGTCTTAGGGCCCCCCCCCCCCCCCAATGATTTTCGAAGGAAAAAAAAAGGAAGGGAAGGGGAAAGAAAGGGAAAATGAAAGGGGAAAAGAAAGGGAAGGAAGAAAAGAGAGCGGTAGAGGAGGGTAGAAAATAAAAAGGAAGGGGAAAGAAAGGAAGAAAGTTAAACGAAAGAATCGTTTATCGTCAGGACGGTGTTTAATTCTGATCGGGAATCATTAAGGGGGGTTACTCAAGGCTGCATCCAGACGATGGCACGGCGCGCGAAATCACTTTGCAAGACCGTGCCCTGGTATCTTTCGAACACATCGGCAACACGAAAATCCTGGGATCCGCCGCGGTGTTTCTTAAAAAATACGTATTATTTCATTTTGCAATTAGGCCTATATTTCAGTGCTATATTTCAAAGAAAAATCATTTGAGAAGTATAAATTAAATTATAATGTTTAATTGAACAACGTAATTAATGTGACAAAAAAGTGAAAGGGAGAAAGAGAGAAAAGGGAGAGGGGGGAGAGAGCCAGTGGCATATCCAGGGGATGGCCCAGCAGGCCATGCCCACCCCCTCCCCCACCCCCATTGACGAAAGAGTAAACAAGGAGGAAGAGGAGAAGAAGAATGAAGAGAAGGAGGTAGGGAAGGAGTAGGAAGAGTAGGGGTATAGTGCGGTGCAAAAGGGGGGGGTACGGGTTCACGTTCCCCTAATTTTAATGTGGGGACCGTTAAAGCATTAGGCCCTATACTGGACCTATTTAGTGTTAAAAATGCCAGTTTTTGCGTGCTTCGCGCGTTTATGAGTTTCAATGTTTCATTTAATATTCAAGGTGGCTTCCGGAACGTTTTTTTCTGGACCATTTTAGTTCAAAACTGATTTTCTTTTTTTGCTCGCCTCGCGCACACTTTTTCAAATGGTTTCAATATTATCATGATGGGTCTGGAATCATCGTAAATATTCTAAATATTACTGGACATTTTTAGTGTTAAAAATGCCAGGTTTCAAGTATTAAAATGGGTCTCGAACCACAATATTCTAAATATTATGTGGAGGGCGTTATAAAAACGTCTTGCTGAACCTTTTTAGTGTTCAAAATGCAATTTTTTGCGCGCTTCGCGCGTATTAGTTTCAATGTTACAATATATAAGCTTAAAAAGGTGACTTCAGGCAAGTTTTCTAGACATTTTAGTTTAGAAACTGAAAATTGTTGCGTTTTTCTACACTTATGGTTTCAACAGGCCTATATTGGGTCTCGAAGTGGTGGTTTTTCAATAAAATAATGATCAAAAGTATGTACCAGATCGCACCAAATGAGTTCGAAAATTGATTTTTTTTCTTCTATTTCTGAGGGGGCACATCCCCCCTCAAACACCCCCTGTTCGAGCTTTTAAAGGTAGATGACCCGATCACATTTTCGTAACACAGAATTATTTCAAACATACGGAGATTTTCATATCATATGAAAGCTCGTATTTTTCTCATCATCATACTGAAATTTGATGGCCTAAATCGGTATAATTACGGAGAAATCGACGAAATAACGTCGAATTACCGCGAATGGTGGTATACCACCGATATAGTTTGTATACAACTCAATGGGTACAGTTCACAGCATCTTGTGCGTCTAAAATAAGAACCATTAGAGCTATGCAACTCAAACTTTGGAACACGACATTTTTAAGGATGACCTTTCATGTAGAATAGAAAACTTCAAGTTGAAAATTGGAAATGTGATCGGGTCATCTACCTTTAAACCATCTATACTTAAATCAAAAATATATCCGTGATAATATGCTCAAATCGTTCGTGCGTTGATAAAAATACAAAATATTTATTGGAAATGAAGAGGTGGCTTTTCGATAACATTTTGGTAAAAGTATACACCAGATCGCACCAAATGAGTTCGAAAATTAAATTTTTTCTACTTCTGAGGGGGGCACATCCCCCCTCAGACACCCCCCTGTCCGAGCATAGCTCGGAGGGCGGTGCTGCGTACCGCGCGGATGGTACCAGCAAAATTGACACCAAAAATTTTCATGTTGGCACCTCCCATTCAAAACTACCACGCTACGCCCCTGCTGACACACACAAATCCAATGCTAAACCTGGAAACGCCATAGAACAACCTCATTCGCGCTTACATGTATGATTGCACAACGGTAAATGATTGTAGTCCTTGCCGACGACAATTGGATTTTCTCTCTATTTTAGAAGCCTGTGGCCCAAGCGTAATCGTAAGTAATCAGGAAGATACTTTTTGCCCCCAAATGATTAAAGTCGGAAAAGAATCCTGATCTTAGGACTACTACCTATTGCCAGAGTGAAAAATGAGAATTTTTCAGTCCTTTTTGTAGGTCTTTGTGTGATTTTGATTGTAAATGTTCTGTCAACACATGCTCAATTTGTTTATGATAAATGAGAGAGCGATACACCAGCTGTCCAAAATTGAGGGCTTATTTCTCTGAACTTTATGGGGGACCCTATATAAATTGTGTACTTTAAAGAAAATGTAAAGTGGAAAAATCCAGTAGATCTATAATAACCAAGAAAACAAATGTATTGTAACACCCCTTTAACATGTGAATGTATAGGGAACCTATTTAGTGGTGTGAAATCTGCCATTTGCACGGTCCTCCAATTTACAAGGAGAGCCTCAAACTGGAATCAGATTGAATGAAAGTCTTGCATTATTTCACAATGTCTCACTGCATGACCACTCATATGGTGCAGAGAGAGTAGTTACATCTACATCTACATCTACATCTACATCAATATTCGGCAGAATCCATAAGTCAGGATATTAACGCCAAGGCCTCAGTTTCCTTGGGACAATGTGTGTACAGCCACAGACCGGGATGATCCCCTACTCTTTACGAAGGAATCTGTGACATTTTAACGTGCTCGACTTTTGCTCGTCCGATGCACGAGACCACCATTTCTACGTGACTTCTGAACCACGAGGCAATTGAGACTAAGTACCTTGCCCAAGGATACAAACATATGTTGGCCGAAGTGGGGCTCGAACTCACAACCTTTGCATCGTGAGACCGGCGTCTTATCCACTAGACCACACACGCTCCCGTTATTGTTATGGAATAGTCTAGTTCAATGCGGTACCAGTCAGTCGAGGATCCCCTCGCAAATGGCGGATCCGTGCAAAGAGCGAATAGTGATATACCGTATTATCCCTATTAAGCGCCCAGGGCGGTTAGCAAAGTCATTATGGGTGGGAGCTTATTATGTTACCTTTTTAAACTCATTTATCGTACTAAAATAAAATGTACAAGTGGTCATTTGAAGATGCTGACCATTTGATGGTCATTTGAAGATGCTGACCATTTGATGGTCATTTGAGGAGGCTGACCATTTCATATACTAAATGAAATATATTATGTATAAGTGGTCATTTGAGAATGCTGACCATTTGAAAAGGTGGGCGCTTATAAGGGATTGTTTGTTGGTAGTCATTGAGAAAAACAGGGGTGGGCGCTTATAAGGTCCTGGGCGCTTAATAGGGATAATACGGTAGTCCTTTTCGAAACCAAAGTGCATTGAATTCATATTAATTTAGTTTGTATAAATAACTATCAATTGATGCTACACACAAGCCAGCCATTCATTTTACTTTTGTATTGCCACATTGACGAACAAAAGACAAGACGAGACAACAAAATCATGGTCATGAAGTGAAGCATGCTGGTATTCTGCGAAAAGTCCTCTTTCAGTCTTGGATGGCAAACTCTCGTATACTGTAAAAGAGGTAATTTTCGTGTGATTATTGGCTTGTTTTTTAATTCGTGATTTGAAAGTTCATAACATAGACTTATACACAAAATAAATATGTTTGCGTGTTTTTATTTTTGTGGTTACCTGTCTGGAACACAAAAAGCGGGAAAATCAATGTAGCGTGAAAATGTCCAGACCATTATTCATCCAAATCACCAATTTCTAACAATATATCATGTATTATGAAGCAATTGCTTCTCTGATGTCACTATGTCTGCAAATATCCATTACAATAATTATAGCGTTTAAGAAAAGGTCCTCGTAAGTGAGTTACTTCAAACATCATTTGCATTTGCGTAAGCCGCAGCAAAAGGGTTCAATTGTCTCTCTAAGAGAAAATTGATATCTTAGTAGCGACAAAAAGAGCTTTTTGACCACTACAATATGACACCATTGTTGTTAAGATTGGATACTGCTTTCTGATTTTGTGAAGAATAATTACTGTAAAATTGTCGTTATTGTCTATGTTTTTCCATGCCTAATTCCATCAATATCTCAAAATGCATTTTATCGACAACTGCACCCTTTTACTGTGGATAGCACTCTCATAAACCTTTGCCGGCTTCCGATAGATTGATTCACCAACGACTCCTCTGGCATCTATTACCTGCAGAATAACACCCTCCATATTAAAATGTCAGCAGGCCCCGATGCTCGATTACCTTACCGGCTTTTGCAATAAAACATTAATTCGTGGATGTCCGACATCTATCGCTCAAATGTATCAAGCTCGGATAAACGCAGGTGTGCCGTGACAATGACCTTAGATAATCCATCGTATATATATCTGTTGGCTATAGCTATCAAGGTGAATTGTGCATTGGGCATTTCAGTAAATGAAATGCTATTCAAGTGGGATAATATTTTGATGAGTGCAGTGGGAGGAAGTCATCGCGGCTTTGTGCATGGAAGCTGGATGTGAGTTGAGTCGGCTTTGAATTTCTGACAACACGACGGAGACGATGACATGGAGGCCTGTGTGTTAAGGGATGTCACTCCATGTCTACTGACGTGCTGTATAATTGTCTTGTGCGTGTTTAGACGTCATACATGTGTTAAGTCGGGCAATGTGTGCGGTTAGATTGACATGCGAGAAGGGAGCTATCTTGCTTTTGATTGCTTGGACGGTGTGGAACTCATCTGCGTAGTGGTCCATGTGTGAGGAAGGGGGAAGTCATTATTATTGACCGATACTTAATGAAGCATACATTCAAGTATCCACTGACTGTGATGGTGCAAATGAAGTGCCGAATTGTGGCATTGTTCTCTATTTACATTTTTGCACCCTGCCTATCGATGCCAAACAAGTCAGCATGACGAGGGTTGTAATGAGTCCCGAATATTTGAAAGTTGATTATCTCAGAATAGCATTTTTTTAGTTATGGCCTTCTGGCGCTCAACCCTCGATGTGTTCAGTTCAATTATGTGTGTCCCTTCTATCATATTTGTTCAGTGGCGTAGCTAGGTTATTCATATTGGGGGGTGGGGGGCGAGAAATGAAAATGAACCGACAAGACTTTTGTGAGTCAAGAAATGCGCGCATAGCGTGCGAATTTTTTCGACTTTATATCTATATTTGGCACGATCGAAGTACATTTTGGCTCTAAACAAGCTTGTAGCAAAGAATGTGTCCCCAAAATGTTGCATTTTGGGGACACATCATGCGCGCATAGCGAGCGAACATTTTTCATCTGTGTACTTTTGACCATCATAATTCCATGATTCCTGTGGTCAAATGAACCGACAGTGCCAATCTCAACCGACACGACGTCAATATTGGGGGGGATCCCCCCTCACCCCCCCCCCCCCTCTGGTGACGACACTGCATTTGTTGGCTGCAATACCTTCTTGAACCTGTAATAATGCAGTGGTAGCCATCAGTGTGAACAGTTGTCAACCATAACACACACACCAAGAGCAGGAAATTCACTAGTTTATGAAGCCATAAAACATAAATACTCCCTAGGCCTTTCACATTTTTTCTGCCATTTTTATTCCAGGAAAAAGAAAATATATATATAGGACTCAATTAGCCATGACAAGAATTAAAGCAATAAGTATAGGGCTGATAATAAAGATTATTTGTTTGCCCTTACTTAGTTAGTTAGACCTTACCATATCTTCCCATAAGCATCATCCTTTTAAATAGCTTTATAATTATCTGGAGTTAATACAGGTCCAATCTTTACGGTGTTAATTTACACCCTCTGGTGTTAAAATACAATAACACCACTTGTAACACTGTAGGGAGTTAATACGGGTCCTATCCATTGGGTGTTATTTTACACCTTCTGGTGTTAAAATATTAATGTTAGGGCGTGTTCACACTATAGCTTTTTCCTCAACCCGGGTCGGACCCGGGTCGAACCCGGGTCGGACCCGGGTCGAACCCGGATTGATCGATAATTCATTTTCTGTTCACACTAGAGCGCTATGTATGTCAAACTCTGTTTGTTGCAAGTGTTGGCGTGGGGTTTTTTAGGGGGGGGAGGTTTAACTGGATATTTAAGCTTTATCTCAAACTGTTTTTAAGCTAAAAAGTTTATGAAATACGTATGTAGGGATTCTGTACGCCGGTCTGAAACAAAATATCTGGTGCAGAACATAACATGCAATCTATATTCTAAAACACTGGCAAATCCAAAGAAAGATTTGGGTTCCAGACTTGTTGTTATGTGTTTCAGTATCTGTGAATTTTTTCTTGAGTGCTTTGATTTTATTTTGACATTGCTCAATGTTGCTCAATGTTATTGTTACGGTGAAAACCCATTGCCTCCATGTGGCGTGTTATATTGGCGTAAATATCCTTATTGTGGATCATTGAGTAATTTACTAATTTGCACGGTCTCATCCGCCCAGAGTTCCATCATGGCTTCCGTTTCAATTTGACTCCATTTATTTGCCATTTTGACAAATTTGATAAAGATTTCAACCAGAACCAAAGGCAGACGAGAGCGTGCGAAGCAAAGCTGAAAACTGACGTAAACAACTACGGTCAGAGGTTAGCAGTCAGGTTTGCAACCCGGGTCGAACAGCGATTTCTGTTCACACTACAGTCGACCCGGGTTGAACCCGGGTTCTACCCTTCACTTTCGCAGGGTTGTAATTTTCGACCCGGGTCGGTTTTTTGAGCCTATTTTTCTGTTCACACTAGACTTCAACCCGGGTTCGACCCGGGTCGTGGAGAAAACTAGCTATAGTGTGAACACGCCCTTAGATAGGTTGAAGTACTTGTAAATGAAATGCTTGCAAATAAAATATTTCACTGTTCAACAGTTCAAATTTATTAAAACTTGAAAGTTGTTGTGAATTAATGTTCTTACTTGCCATTTAATTATGAAATGGTGCATGTTGCAGTTCGAATCACTATAGATCAAATGTATAAAATAATATACAATCCAAAGTGTTACGAAACCGATATAACCAACTTCCGTGCGCTTGTGTGGAATAATGACACCCATGGGAGTTATTCTAACACCTGGCTTAACACCAGAAACCTAACTCAATGTGCAGTGTTACATTTTTAAAACCCTATTTTTGCAGTCACCAAGTGGTGTTAATTTAACACCAAGATGCTTAACACCAACTAAGTGTGCATATTCAACACCAGAGTTTTTACTGTAGGTGTTCCAATTGCTGGCCCGGTTTTCAACTTGATGTTTTCTATTCACCTTGAAGGGTCACCCTTAAAATAGTTGTATTCCAAAGTTTGAGTTGCATATCTCCAATGGTTCTTATTTTAGAAGCACAAGGTGACATGAAATTTGCCAATTGAGTAGTGCAAACTGACCGGGTGGTTATAACCACCTTTGTCGGTAATTCAATGCATTTTCATCGGCCTATAACGTCTAAATGGAACATATATCTTGCATGCCAAACATTTTACAGAAATAATGAGGAAATATAGGGTTTCTTCTGATATCACAATATGGTGATAGGCAATAACAAGCTGTAGTGTGACATCCACCTATAAAAACAGTGTTTAAATATAAAATGCTATTTCTTTCTTCATTTCATCAATATTTCAAAGAGAGTTTATACACACAATCTAATAACATATGTGACCCGTCATGTCAAAATGGACATGTTGGATACCCGAGTCAGATCTGAGCTATTGGCATGACTTGTAAGAGCACATTTTAAGCTTTAAAATGATACCATGTTGAAGGTTATCAGACTTGTTAATCACAAGATATGATTTGAAAGAGCATATTTTTTTCGATTATTTTCTTTATATTTTAACAAATATATTGGCTTCTATCTCAAAACTGTATTTGTCCTTTTTGACGCGACTAGGTCACATATGGTGATAGGACTATATGCTCTATTTTCCTTCCTTCGGACTGTGGCGTATCTATGCAGACACATTATTTATGTACGCGTATGTGTCTCGATTCCGCCTTTTCTATGCGTAAATGTAGACGCCAGCGCTAATAATACGAAGTGCAATTAGTGAATGACACACTTATGTCATTGTCTCATGAGAGACAAAGTAGACTAGAGAACAGAAGTTGACGTTCCCGGGGTAGGAGGGCAATTAGTGGATATGAGGTTACAGTGATTTGCCGCCAATTAGGGTCCCAGTTTTCACCCGCCTAGTAAATCAATGTTTAGTTTAGTTTAGTTTTATTTGGCATATCAAGACACAGAGATACAATACATCAGACCCCTTTTCATAGCCATTTTTGGTAAATTTATGGGTCTATAATCCCTAATTTTGCTGTTTTTCACAGACATTTTAGCAACAAATCTGTCAAATATGTTTGAAAAAAACAGTTGGGTCAATTTTAATTTTGCTGGCGGCACATCCCTACCAAAATAGTAACCGAGCCACCCACGGTTTGACTGTTAGAAAAAAGATCTTCTCCAGGTATGTATAACCCTTTTGAAAAGTAAAACTGAGGACAAACAAACGCACATAAATGGTCGCCTAATGAGAAAACCATCCTTGGGTTCCCGACTTTTAAATTGACAATTAACATGGCATTTGGAGCAATAATGCAAGGAGACAAGAGGATTTCACAGACATATTAATTATGAATAGGCAGTGGGAAAGATGTTAACACTTTCCACGCGGCTCATGGCGTCGTCTGCAGACGAACGTTTCACAAAATATTTTCAAAAATGTCAACATTATTGAATTTCATTACCATATTTGGAATCACCATGAGAAATACATTGAAATAAGTACAAACATGCCTGGTATTGGTTCAGCAATCCTTGTGATAGACCTTGACATTTTGGGAAAGGTTTCTGAAAAATCTGTTTTGTATATGGTTAAACCAATGCAAGAGGATTTCACAGACATATTAATTATGAATAGGCAGTGGGAAAGATGTTAACACTCTCAACGCGGCTCATGGCGTCTGCAGACGTACATTTCACAAAATGTTTCAAAAATGTCAAAATTAGTGAATTTCATTACCATATTTGTGACCAGTCATGTCAAAAAGGCCATGTTGTCGGCAAACACAGTTTTGAGATAGCGGCCAATATATTTGGTGAAATATAAGAAAAAATTGCTTCTACAAATCATATCTTGTTATTATAGAGTCTGATTACCTTCAATATGGTTTTACTTCAAAGCTTAAAATGTACTCTTTCAAGTCATACACCAATAACTCTGATTTGACTCGGGCCTCCAATATGTCCATTCTGATGTGACGGGTCACATTTGGGATCACCATGAGAAATACATTAAAAAAGTACAAACATGCCTGGTATTGTTTCAGCAATCTTTGAGATAGACCTTGGGAAAGGTTTCTGAAAAATCTGTTTTGTATATGGTCATACCAATAGCCGCTTGGAAAGTATTAATGCCATTGTGACAATCGACCTTTTCTTGTGTACAATGGGGGTATTAGGAGGAGTGTATATAGGTTATAGGTTGCATTTATTTATATTTATTTTATTTAATAAGTGTGTATATATATATATCTCTATGGGGTTTTTTGTTTGTTTTTTCTTCTTCTTAAAAACAAAAACTTACTGATTGGTAAATGGCCTGCAAAAAATGAAAATGCATTAAGGGCATGATTTTATTTGCTGACGCCCAAGATGGATGTGTTTTGTGTTGGTTTGAAGAGAAAGCTTTATCATTGTGTTTACAATGTCAAATTTGAATCCCCTCCCCACCATCCCCTCCCCCGCCCCTGCCAACATGTAAATGGACAAGTAGACATTATCGCCCTAAACTGAATTGTACATTGCAAAGATAGAGCATCAATAGTTGTCTTTTGTGTCCAAGATTGCTATCTTCGGTAGACAGCATGTTTATTGCCATACCTAATTCATCAACCCCAGGCAAATAACACATTGACACAACACTGAACTTTATGCATTATAGAGGATGGACCAATAGTGTTGCCAAGGCCATAAATAAAGATAAATTAGTTGCTTGGTTGGTTTGTCCTTCACACCTTAGCTGTCATTAAGAGGGGAGGTGAGGTTGGGTGTACAATTTCAAGAAGGAATCCAAAATCGGGAAATTGTCATGTACACGAACATTAAATTTGTTCCACGATTGCCAGCCTGACAAATCAAAGTTTGAAATCCCGAAATGTTCATGCCAGGAACATGTGGTCATGTTCCCGGCATGAACATTTAGAATATTGATAATTCACGAAAATTTCATGTCGCGAAAATATCATACTTTACATGTCTTTGAAGAAACAAAAAGCTGAAAAGGCAAGACATCTTCATTTCATTTCATTTTATTATTTTCATTTTCATTCCAAAAGCCTTTTTCCTTTTCCTGTTTTAATTTCCTGTGTTTTTTTTGGTGTTTTTTTTGTAGTTTTTTTAAATTTATTTTTTTAAATTTAATTTGTATTTTATTGTTTCATTTTATCTAGTTTTTCTTGGGGTTAGCGAGCTTCATGATCAATATTTGTGCAATCCATTTATTCGCTTAATATTATCAATACAGATAAATTGTGCCACATGCATCATTTTCAATGATTGCATATGTTCTTAGGAACCGCTGTGTGCCGATTACCAACATGATTGTTTATATATTTGATGATACTGAAGTTTTAAAGATGTTGACTGATGGCCTGAATGTCTTCAAGTGGTGGATAAAACTAGATTGATTCCTCCTCCGCTTAGGTTTCCATGGCAACTCCAGGTCAACGAGCCACACGTCCTCACGCCTGCGAATTCTCTTCTGATTCGTAATGTTTACAGAGTTTTCCATTAAATTGTCTTCATGCTACGTGCTGCATGCCTGGAGCTCTTGAGTTAAAAACTTCAATCATTTCCAGAAAAATAAAATTTGATTAAATTGGAAAATTGAGGCTGAAATAAAGGGCTTTTTCTAAAAATTGTCTCTTCGTCTGTGAATGTGAAATGGCACAGGTTTGCGGAAACATCACGCACAATGTTATATCTTTCCGTTTGATTTGAGTGGTTCTTTCTTCTTTTGAATTGATGTGGGATTTTTTCGAACATGATGTAAACTCGCTCGAATGAAATGGGATTTTTAGCTTCTTATATATAGTTTCGGTGAACAAAGTTTAGTAGTCCGCCATGATTCAGGTTAACCATGTCATATGCAGGGCCTCTATATGAGGCCAAAAAACTAGATTGTTGTGTTGCACTCAAGTGCCAAAAATCTTGAGGTTGGGTCGGTCGGTCGATTTTTCTTGTTTTTCTTCTTTATTTTTTCTCCTTTTTTTTGCGGAAACATATTACTGACTGTCATGTCACCCATGGGAGTTATTCTTACACCAGGTTTAACACCAGAAACTTAACTCAATGTCAATTTTACTAATGTTTGTAGTGTGATAATAGTTTAAAAACTATTCATTCAAGCAAACTTAGTCATCTCGAGCAGAAAATAGTAATATTTTGACAATTTGGGTAAAATTTAAATTAAAAAAAAAATTGCGACCCTGATTTTTGAGATTTTAGGGTCCGTTGCTGAGGGCAACACACCAACTTTTTTGTTGTTGGCCTTACAGAGGGGATGAAACATCTGACCTATACACATGATTTCATATCTGTAGGCAAACGCCACTCCCAAAGATCTGCCATCCATTACAGCATTGAACACTTAAACATCCACTGATGAAAATATTATCAAGGGATATAAAATATTCCAATTCGTGCTCTGTCCATAGCGATTTCCATCACGATTTCGACATTCACACACGCTCCTCTCTCTCCCCATGATCTGTTATACTTGTGTATACCACACTTACAATTTTATTTTATAACATAAAAATGTATATTGTTACAGTGTATATCACGCTGTGACTATATCTGCACAGTTTGGGGGTTTTGTCACAGAATGTGGTATCCCCATCCAATGGCTGCCTTATAGTGATATTCTCTTGTACAAACATACCAAGGTACACAAGGGAACAGTGCCATCACATCTGGCAGCTATTGCAGATAGCAAGATGTTATAGAGCTATAGGTCATTCAGTTCCAAATTGGCAAGCCTCCTTACCCGGGGTGGGGGGGGCACTGACATTGGAAAAGGGTATTATAGGTATGTGCCGCGCTGAAGACCCCCTTTTTCACCCTCTGCTGCTAGCTCTTATGACCCCCCCCCCCTTTTGAGCCTGCATCAGTTCTTAAGACCCCAATTTTATTGAAAATTCAAAAATCGCAAAATCTTGCATTCCAAAGCCCCAATTCTTTGAAAATTTTGCGTTCTAAAACAAACAAATAGAAAATGTGCGTTCTTGCTAATCAAAATTGAACTATAAACCAGTTCTCAAGATCTACTCTTTTGAAAAAATCAGTTCTGAAAACCCTATTTTATGTCATAAAATCCACTCAGTTCAGTTCTGTAGCTCCCCTTTTTGAGGACACCCCTACCAAAAAAACAGTTGAGTCCCCCCCCCCCCCCCCCCCCCCCCCCCAACACCACTTAGCACTTGGTACAACACTTTGATGGCACAAACGTGTATTTTGATTAATAGTGGATACCAAAATCAGTAAATCACCATCAAACACTGTTGTCTTAATTCTTCGAGATTCTAGCTTGTTCCAAGGAATAAACAATTACGAACCAATCTCTCTGCACAAACGAGTTGAAAGTCAATGTAGATTGAGGCACATGCAATTGGTAATCTAGCGCGGACAGCTGAAGCAATAATAGTCTTGTTGTAAAGTCACAACACCACTTAGCACTTGGTTCAAAACTTTGATGGCACAATTTGTGTATTTCAATTAATAGTGGATACCAAAATCAGTAAATCACTATCAAACACTATTTTACATGTTGTATTAATTTTTCAAGATTCTTCAAGGAATATATGATAGTATATATTATGAATACATTTTTATGCCCAAAAACCAGTTGGAGTCAATGTTGCACTAACAGTATTAAAGGAACATTAAGTGATCATCCAGGGAGGGAGCCCTTCATCTTTTCAGAAGGTTTTTCACATTATCTAACAGATGTACTAAACTAAAGTTGCAATCTTACATGACAAATTCATGAATTTGATATTTAATTTAATTTTCGATGTAGATCATATCAAAATTAACAACATGCATCTAATGGCCACAGAATTATAGCTTCTTAATGTTTTTACCATGAATAGCCTTGAAGACCACCCTTGCCTTGCTATCTGAAGCAAAGTCATGGCCTCCCTGATTCAATTAGTGGTGATCTTTAATCAAGATACAAAAAAGGGCAGAACTGCTGAGAATGTCTTTTATTTTCATTTCCCCTGATTTTAAATGATTACCTGAGAGATCGAGATTTCTTTATACATTTAAGCAGTGGCGTACCCAGATTTTGGAAACTGGGGGGGGGGGGGGGGGGGGGGGCACGACCATAGTTGTACCGACGAGAGGCATGATGTACCAACAACAAAAATTACAGACTCCCAAAAAAATCGTAAAACATGCACAATTTTTTTCTCCGTGAGCAGCTGAAATCTTGAAAAGTGGGGGGGAGGGGGGGGGGGGGTTGCAATGAACTTGTCAGCATAACCGGCTGAAAAAAAATTGCATGGTCAAAATCGTAAATCTACCGACGGAGGGTCGTTTTTAACGACGGGGTTATTTCAGGGGGGCCTGGACCCCCTGGACCCCCCCCCCCCTTGGGTACGCCACTGCATCTAAGCAAGGTACAGATATTTGATTTCAATTATTTAGACATCTCTCGGATCTTTCAATGCCCCTGTAAGTAAATTACTAATCATGTGTGTCTTTACAATATATCATACAATAATGGCTATGAATTAAGAGTTTAAAAAACTCATTCATCAATTTTTTATTAGTTTATGACAACCATGATTGATTGGTCTATTAATAGCGTTCATTATTAGTTAATATCATACAAATCATTATGGTTTGTATTTTACTACAATGTTCTTGTACAAAGGAAAATACTTTCCCTGAGAGATACGTGTTGGAGTGCCCCTTATTTTCCTGGAAATCAGGTTTTTTGCACCTACGTAATACTTACAGTAGGCATATGCTAACTACCATCTAAAACCTTAATTTGCCGTCTATTATGTAAAATTTCACGAATTGGTCATTTCGATGTAAATCACATCAACATTTTCAGCACCATCACCACAAAAATTGCTTCAACCAAATGTCTATCTAGCGCCCTCATTCAACCTTTTTCTCATAAATGATCATGCTTGAGGGTTCCTAAGTACCTTATCTATTGAAATGATTCATTTTTTCCAAATTTCATTTTTCTTGGCAATCTCTCAGAGCCCCTTTGAAAATCAGGAAATTTTCTTGTAGCTGTAACGATATATGTGACAAAGTGTCAAAATGTAACTCTTGAACTCCAATTTTTATGTTTTGTTTCAGACGTGCGTCGTGAGAGCATGGGATCTTCAGCGTCCATTGCTGTTCTGCCCGGCTATGAACACCCATATGTGGGATCACCCCATCACAGCTAAGCACATCGAAACATTGAAGAGTTACGGCTATCAGGAGGTGAAATGCATCGAGAAAACTCTTGCATGCGGCGATAAAGGTTAGAATATTTTGGCCATCTTGAAAAGTGTGCTTTAGGAACGTGCTATATAGTCCAATATGTGACGTGATCAAGCGAAATGAGTTACATTTCATCATTTACCAGCAGGTGAAAAATGGTACAGTATGGTTCAAACCCCACTAAAATCAAACTTCTAGTTTTTATGGTACAAACAGTTTATCAACTGAGAAAACAAAGTAATGCATAAGAATTTGTCACTTCTTTTTACTTGTAACTCAAAATCAAAATTCCCAACATTAGACTCATTCCGCTTGATCGTGTCACATATTTTCAACAGTGACATTTTAATTTCAGATTCAAACCATCTATGATTATGAATTACAAAACATTTAAATAATGCAATTTTGGGGAATTTATATACCGGGTGGTTCAAAAAAAGTTGACCCAAGTTCAAGGTAATCTCTCAACCACATTTATAGTTTAAGATAATTTGTGTTCTTGATCAGCAGTAAGTTTGAAATTATCCTAAAAAAAATGGTACATTTAGCTTGGTTAGTTCTTCAGATATGGTTTATAACAGTTCTTCAGATATGGTTTATAACAGAAAGCATGCACAAAACTGACTTGTCCACGGGAGCAGTACATTGTGAACAATTGTGTTTATTTACGATACAGCTCCCATGGATAATTCCGTTTTGTGCATTCCATCTCTATTAAAAGGATGCTCCCGTGGACAAGACAGTTTTTTGCATGCTTTCTGTAATGAATCATATCTGAAAAACAAAACAAAGCTAAACGTACCATTTTTTTAGGATAATTTTTTAAAACTTACTGTTGATCAAGACTAAATAGAAACAAATTCTCTGAAATTATAAATGTGGTTGAAAAGTTACCATGAACTTGGGTCAACTTTTTTTTTAACCACCTGGTATTAGTTCTTCTCTCCAGTCCTGTTTAAGCAATGCAAAAGGTCTCAAATTGTTAAACAATTTAGCAAAGTATGATCTTGTTTTTTTGGACTGATTTAATCACTTAGCTCATATTATTCTACATTAGAGCTCTTCAAAAGTTGTACACTTTTTGTTTTATCTTGATTATTTTAATTTGTACAGTGTATTTTTTTTATATCAGATATATTATTCAATACTTTTAAGATGTATAGTATATTTTTGTACACCCTGTACTTTTGTCGGCACAATAACTCGCAATGTCAAACATACATCTCATTTATGCCTATTACTCTGTGCTTTTGTGTACTATAGGCAATTACCAGCATTTTAAATCATCAACATTTAATCGCAAATAAACCTTGCCCCATTTTTAGTCAAGCACTTAATATTTAATACTAAGTGATGCTGCACTGAAATTGTTTGTGTAAAAGTAGACGACAAAAATGTTATGGATGGATGGTATTTTCAAAGATGGAGTTTCGGTCAGGTGCGTTTGTTTTTTTGTTTTTTGTTTTTCTTATTATCTTATTTTGATTTTTAGAGTAATTTAAATGTCTTAAACAACATATGCATGCTCTGTGTTAGTACCGTGTATGCTATATATCGTCGCTGTTCTGACAATAACCAGCACATCACTTTACTTAATTCTGTTGTGATGTGCCGGTATCAGGGGGTGCCCCCCCCCCCCCCCCCCCCCCCCCGTAAAATTAGATAATATACCTTTTTGTGTACCACTTTACCTTTTTCAGAGGCATAGGTAGGTTCCGTGGGTACATATTTGCCACTTGTACCATGCACATTTTGTTTGCCGGTTTTGGGACAACCAGGTCGCTACCCCCCCCCCCCCCCCCCCCCCCACACCACTTAGCAGAATTTCACTAGCTGACGGCAACAAAAATTGGGGACCTTTTACGATTTTTGGGGGTACCAATTTTTAAAAAAATTGGTCAGCCCCCCGCCACTAGGTATGTCAGAACAGCGACGATATATTATCATGAGAACCGTGAAAATGGATGGTGGTAGGATATACCAAATTAGAAGTACTCTGTAATTTTAGTTCAAACTTGCAAATGTATCAATACACCGTATTATTTTATTTTTAAAGATTTTCAGAATCAAAAAAACCAATTGTTTAATTGGTTTTATTGAGAGATCAGATTAAAAAGTAAAAAGTGAATGGATTATTATAGATAGCTTGGTATACACCAAACAACATAAACTATTGTTTAGGCCTTAATTCCCTTCAGCATCTCTTATTATTAAATTTGATTTTTCTGCGTCTGACCAAGTCATCTGTAATACCCATGATGAGTATACTCGATTAGTATTTGTTATGGTCAGTCATTAATTTTATTTTTCCCTTGCTAATATTTTGAAACGTCCATGCCAGGAATGATTACACATTTAATCAATCACTTCATCGGCCGTATAATTGTAGGTTAAGCTCACGTGGACTTACGTTCACAGGTGCACCTGGAACTGGTCACGGCTGTTTGATCCCACATAATGTGTCCGTTTTATTCTGAGAACACCGCGGCCGTAACTTGCTGGCCCAGTTCTGTTTTTAACTGATTCAAATACCTGAATATAACTGGCCATCTTTTGTAGAAATTTCAGAACATTTATTGGTGCCAGTTCTGAGAAATAGAGCTTTGAGTATTATTATTTACTATAATAGCGCCCTCATCGGCCACATTTCCCATAGAGTTACATGTAAAATATGTATCAAGTAGAAAATGCCGATAATTTAAAAAGGGCTCAAACAATTTTCTTGACATTTTCACCGTATACTCTTATTCATTAGCACTACCTAAAACAGGTCAAACCATAAAACGGCCACTATATAATCTTTTTTTATCCCATAATTTTAATTATAAAGCAGACGGTTAAACAGCTGTGGGGGGAGGGGGGCAATTCACATATAAGATGGGTTAGTATATAGTTTGATCAGCTCCAATTTTATGAGCCTCCTTATACAGCAATGAATTAATGCAGAAGAGCTGGGGTCATGAACGCAACAAGCGCACTGCATCAAATGCTTGATAACTTTTACAAAATGTTTGGATTTCTTTTGCGCGCGGAGAGATAAAAACACATCCTCGCCAATTTGGAACGGCTCCGTCAGTACATGTACTCAGTGCTAATTCATAGTTATAGCTCAGTGGATAAGGCAGGCATAGTGCAACCAAAGATTTTCTAGTACAGGGATTATCATCTCTATTGAAATGTCGAATAAGAACTGATACTATTAGCGTGTTTCTATTGAGAATCCGCATTTTATCCGGAGGAATCTCCCACCGGATATTAGTGGAGCCAGGTGGCTGCCGGTGTGTTTCTATTGGCGACTGTTGTCCGAGTAGAATACAAAATTGTGTGTCATATTGTGTCATGCGTGTCTTGCAGGCTAAAGGTCGTATGCATTGGTCATCCGCAAGGCATTGTGGGTTGACCTCCTTTGACAATATGGCACTGTGCACGGCGGACGTCGCAAACGTGATGACAATGCATTGGAACAGAACCAGTCCTCGAATCATACATATGAGCGGTTCTAATGATCAAAATAGATTCAAAGGAATACCTAAATATATACCCAGCTTCTTCAGAGACGCGCACATTTGTACAAGAAAGCAAGTCCGAGACGGCATTTGCGATTGATGTTGTATGTTGTTGTATTACTTCCGGGTTTGCTACCGCTTGCGCACTGTATCGGAACGAAGTGAGTTTCTACTAGCGCAATCCTGATAATGCCTACGATATTATCCTTGCAGAAGTAGGATAAATACCGGAGGGAAATCCCTCCGCTATTATCCGGAGGATACAGGATAATGTCACGCTGTTTCTATTAAGCAAAATTAATCTCTCCTCTGGGTTAACCCGGATAATGGGTCTCAATAGAAACACACTATATGTGTGTTTCATAGCACCTGTAGGACATGACATGTTTGAATAGAGCGGGGATTAGTATGAGCATTGGTACTCTCTTGCGACAACAGCATGGCCCTTGTAGAGTGGCTGTTGTGGCACAAAACTAACATTAAAAAATGAGATGGCACAGTGAAAGTGTAAATACTTATAACAATGTCAACATATTAAATTATCACATACATTCACTGTGTCCGATTGATTTTACTAGATGTTTGATAATTGTACATAACTTCTCCACCCAGTGTTTCAATAGAACTAAACTCGACCCATGCGCACAATGGATAATGTGTGCATATTGTTCAGATCGATAGATGCAATCGTTCAGGGAACGAGAGTAAATTTGATGACTTGTTGTTGAGTTATTTCATGACAGGGCTAAATACTACACATTCTTTATCTCGGTGTGAAACACACACATATAGCTTCAAACGACTTGGCGCACATAAGTATCCCTGTACTAGAAATTCATTGCAACAGTATAGGTATACTGTTAAGCATGAAATGTTCGCGTGCATCAACGTTTCGTGAATGTCGCGAGTGCAGCTGACTCGCGAAATTTTCATGCACACAAATGTTTTGCTTTTTAAAGGCCTGACTACTCAACACATTCGCTAAATTGTCATGCCGCGAAAAAGGCAGAAGTCTGTGATTTGCGAAATTTTAGTGCTGCGAACATATCATGCTTTATAGTATATGTAATGCTTGATTATGGACTATTAAAGTTGACTTTAAACAAATATTTTCCTCCAGTTCTCCCTACATATTGCATCCATGAACAAGTATATCCAAGTATTTTACTCATTTATAGTTGCTGTTTCGGACACCCAGCAATGTATGCTCACAAAAAAATAGCCTTTGCATGAAAATCTACCCTTTTCGGGTTGATATCCATGTACAATTACCCCTCCACCCATTCCCTCCCCCTCCCCCTCCCCCCCCCCCCCCTCCCCCGGCTCTGGTCTCCAATTATTTAATCCTGAGAATACTGAAATTCTGAACCATGTGGTCAATCAGTACAACAGAGATACCAAATTAATTGGGATGTACATTTTATCAATTGACTCGCAATATCATTGCGCTCCACTCTTCATTTGTTTACATTCACAAGAATGTTGCCAATTTAACCCATGCACTACTCTTGCGCATAAGAGAGAGAAACCAAATACATGTGACTGTGTGTGAAGTTAATAACCACAAATTATGTGTGCATATATTTATGATGTTTACGACTTGTACTTTTTGAACTCACCGTATTCAATGTCCCTTTCGCAAGCTACCACCAGACTCTGCCGCTTGGAGTAGTTGATATAAGCCAATGGTAATTAGCCGTTCCCAAGGCTCACATATCTAGGATAAAATATTGGTGCTTGCACAAAAAAAGACTGATGGATGAATCTGCATTGAGGCAATTTAACAGTTTTACTGGCACAGTGTGTATACGACTATACCAGCAATAATAAATCTCTAGATTTTTTTTTCTCTGTGTGCATTTATCCCATCTGCGTGTCTGTAGTTACATCTGTATTCAAGATAGCAGCATTATTCCACACTGGTGTTTGCATCCGAGATATATTCTCTCATGTAAAGATAAGCGGACAGAGTTTAAAGGGTTTATAGGTATCATGCCCATCAACCCCTGGTGATGTGTTAACTCCTCAATGCTATATCACCTGGGTTAACGCCGCTCCTCGGTTGGATGCCACCCGTAGGTTAAAAATAGCGTTGTATAACGCTTTGTGGCATAGAAAGGGACAAGTGATTGTGACGCTTTGGTTGTAGTATAGATAGCATATAGCGTTGACTGGCAGGGTTGCTAGGTTAGTTATCCTCAGCTGGCCATGTGGCGTGGCATCAGTGGCAGGTCATGCATGTGTGAGGGAGGAAGATAGTATAGAATTGCGATGAGTCGGATAATTGCTTTTGTAAACTGATGATTGATAGTTATACTATGCTAAAAATACAAGCTGGTTTTTTATTTTAAATTTGATTTTGGTTGATTCATGAAAACCTACAAAAAAGATTTAGCTTCAAGCAATATTATGGGATCTTTTTAATTTTTGTTTACACAATCAGGAAAGACATTCCTGGACTCGTAAATAAATCTATATTAACTGTATTTCCGTATAGAAAAACATCGCAGAACTTTACTAGATCACAATGGTAATCTGCTTTCGATTTTCATCATAAAGCATTCCGTACTAGGTGTGTACACTTGTGTACAGTTGCAATTGTAGCCGGGAACGAGTAAACGGCGTTAACACGGTGTGAAACCATGGAAAACTGTCAGAAAATAAGTTGCCGGGGTTTAGCCCGACAGTTTATTTAACCCATTCGAAGCATGATTTTGAAGTAATTGGGAAACATAGGCCTATTGCTCTGTAACTTAGAATATATTTTAAGTTTCATGTTTATAAATGTAATTAGACAAACAGATGTTTTCAGAGTAAAAACTCAAAGACAGAGGGCGTTCCATGAAAAAGATCACATAATATGCTTTTAAGTCCGCTGTCCATAGAATTTTGTTTTTTATTCTGTCCAAAATATCACTGACTGATCTCAATTGTTCAGAAAACCTATTTCTAATAGTAATATAATAGCAAAACATTTACCACAATATTCAAAATTTGAACCCATATCTTTTTTTTTATATTAATGATTTGATTTGACCTTACTGAATTTGATTTTAATCACATTCCCAGTGCAACCCTAAGGCTAGTATAATGTAATTTCCAGTTTCCCGTTTCCCTACCGACCCAACTTTTCAGTTTTACCAAAACTTTCATTATTTTGTGCAAAATTACATTTTCTGACAAACTTGAATAAAAATCAAAACTTTTAGTGGCTCAATATACCAGGCATATCTTCCTGTTGATTTTAAGGGATTTTTTATGGCAGTGGTGTCATGGTATATGGTTGATAATGAAATTGTTTGCATTACCTACTCAGATTTCAGATGTAATTGACGTTGCAATATTTCAGACAGATTTGTTGACATTTTCAATAACACATCTACAAATGCTTCCTTAATTGTTTTTCAAAGTGTTAAAGTGTTAATTAAGGTGTAATATATACAAATCAATAGGTAGTTAGTAGTTAACACCACTTTCAGATGCAATAATGAAATTGAGTGAAATAATGAATAATGAATAATGAAATAGACACCTACCCACTCTTGTAAAACATGAAACAGGAAACTGGGAATCATATTTCATTTAGCCTAATAGGATAACCAAAACGTTTACAACATGGGCAGGTATGATGTGCACCCCCAGTTACATTATGTTACATTATGTACAGTGTGGATAATATGTGTGCATATTGTTCAGATCGATACTAATAGTAATAGATATGCAATCATTCAGGAAACGAGAGTGAATATTTATTGATGACTTGTTGTAGAGTTATTTCATGACAGGGCTAAATACAACACATTCTTTATCTTGGTCCGGAACATACGAGGGGGTATCAAAAAGTTCTTGACATCACCAAGAAATAAAGGAGCCATCAACTTTTTTTGATATATGACCCTTCAGACATCTTTAAAAAGTCACTGTGCAAAATCACACATTTCCCCCACTTTTTATTATCTGTCTACAGGCCGCCATTGTAGAGATCCTCGGATTGACCGCCATTGATTGATCCTCAGATTACCTTAGATTGCGTTATTCACCAAAACAGCAATAAATAGTTTAAAGTTTTGACACTAAGGGGTCAAAGGTCATTACAAACCAGCTTGGTGACAATAATCTTATGGGTAACATGGGGTGTTCGCAGATTGACCTCTAATGACCCTACATGACCTTTGACCCCTTTTTGTCAAGACTTTAAACCATTTATTGCTGTTTTGGGAATAACGCAATCTGATGATCAATATGGCGGTCAATCTGAGGATCTCTACAATGGCGGTCTGTGGACAGGTAATAAAAAGTGGGAGAAATGTGTGACTTTGCACAGTGACTTTTAAAGATGTCTGAAGGGTCACATATTAAAAAAAAAATTCTGGCTCCTTTATTTCTTGGTGATGTCAAGAACTTTTTGATACCCCCTCGTACATAGCTTCAAACGACTTGGTGCACATAATTATCCCTGTACTAGAAATTCATTGAATAAATGCACACAACCAAAAAAATGGGGTCAAATTTTTACCATAAAGTGGTCAAAATTTGACCCTGGTTTTAGGTTGTATACACACTTGATCCCCCTTTTAAGAGTGTATTTTATATCTGCTCTACATCACCCATTATAAATATTACGTATACTGTTGTATAATAATAATAATTATATAGCTGATATAAATGTGTATATAGATTGCAACTAATTGAGTAAGAGTACCTATTTGACCCTGGTTTTAGGTTGTATACATATTTGATCCCCTTTTTAAGAGTGTATTTTACATCTGTTCTACATCACCCATTATAAATATTACATATACTGTTGTATAATAATAATAATAATTATATAGCTGATATAAATGTATATATAGATTGCAACTAATTGAGTAAGAGTATACCCATTTGTCCCTGGTTTTACTTAGGTTGTATACATATTTGATCCCCTTTTTAAGAGTGTATTAAATATCTGCTCTACATCACCCATTATAAATATTACGTATACTGTTGTATAATAATAATAATTATATAGTTGATATAAATGTGTATATAGATTGCAACTAATTGAGTAAGAGTACCTATTTGACCCTGGTTTTAGGTTGTATACATATTTGATCCCCTTTTTAAGAGTGTATTTTACATCTGCTCTACATCACCCATTATAAATATTACGTATACTGTTGTATAATAATAATAATTATATAGCTGATATAAATGTGTATATAGATTGCAACTAATTGAGTAAGTGTATACCCATTTGTCAGTATGTATAATCAATGACCAGCAATTGATTGCGTTAAATTATAAATTGATTGGTTCCCTGCTTGACCTTATCCAAGGCTACAAATGCATTGAAAGCCTATTGATTTACATAATGAATAAAATAATAGGGGAATACTACGCAATCCAATATCATTCCATGATTGGCAAGGCTCAAGATAACAGTTATTTTACCATGAGCTACCTTTTTTCCAATGTAGTGCCCGGATCATGGGATTTATTGAGAACCAGGAGCTACTTTCAGTCTACCGGGAGCTAACTTTTTATTAAATCGTATTGTCAAATCGAAATTTAATGTTTTGGGCAAGCTTCCCGATCGCCAACGGGCGCTGGTTTGGAAAAAATATCAGCGCTCGGTTGTTTATTTTTCAGCATTACCGGGCGCTATAGCAAGAGGACCGAGGGGTAAAAATCGCCCAGCGCCCGCTTATCTTGAGCCTTGATGATTAGGCACAAAAAAGAAGGTCTGTCTCACATACATTAGCTATGCTAAATGCAGAATTGTTTTCATATTTTTTTATTGTGTTTTTGGCCCACTTTGTTCTATTTTTAAGCCCTTTGGGAGTCAAAATTTTCAAATAACTAAAAAAAAATTAAAATGGGGCTCATCATGTAAAGTTATGCGGCAAAGTGACTCACTCCACATACTTATGCGCGCGGGGTATGTTTGACAGATTTTTGCTTCTTTCCTTGGCCTTAAATAATGGCTTTTGGCATTATACCTTTTTTTTAGTTATTCCTCACATACTGAAATTTAAAGAATACTTTTTACCATTATTTTATTTTTTTCTCTGTGCAATTTAAAAATAAATCAATTGTATCATACAACCTAGAAACCTGTTTTTCTCATTAATTTTGTATCAATTATGTATCCATTATGTAAAGCTTTTTTTTTTTAAAGCACTTTAAAACTCCATGTTTGTATTTGGAGACGACTGGTTTTGATGGGTAAATACCTAAGTGCTTATCTTTTTGTAATTAAAAAAAGTTGTATTCTGTGGCTTTAGAAAGAACAGTCTATCTGTAATGTAAAACTGAGGGCGCTATTGACTAGATTGATACAGACAGACGATGGCGGACACGAACAGACGTAAATTTTGAATTTCCATTGGTTTCAATGTAACAGTAGAGCAAAAAAAACTGCACTTAAACGATTATGAAATACTCGCTATCTTCAGAAGACAGCAATATACTGCTCAGCACTCTATCAAGATGACACACCTTGCTTTTTTTAGTAGACAGCATACTAGTATGCTACAATTTTAGTCATTATTAACAAACATGTTTTTTACAGAATACAGCAATAGACTTCACTTACACCTTGATGAAACAATTTGTCATATTCAGTAAACAGTGATAGATAGACTGCGCTTTGACCATGATGAAATAACTTGCTAATCTTCAGTAGACAAAATTGTCGTTCAGTTGTGAAGAAATTATTTGCTATCTTCTGTAGACGGCAATAGACTGCATTTTAATCATGACAAACCAACCTTCCATATTTATAACACAGCCACACACTGCTTTAACTATCATCAAGCAATTCGCTATCTTCAATAGATGATAATAGACTGCACTATAACCATGATGAAATAATTTGCTATCTTCAGTAGACTGCAGTAGACTACAATAATTGTATCCATTATGAAATAACTTGCTATCTTTAGTAGACGAAATTTGACTGTGTTTCATTTGTTAAGAAATGACTTGCTATCTTCGTAGACAGCAATAGGCGAATCAATCAGCCATATCTAAAACACAATAACAGATTACATGTATATCATGTTTAAACAATGTTCTCTAAAGTAACAGCAATATATTGCACTTGTATTATGATCAGACACGATGCTTTCTTCAGTAGACAGCAATAGATAGCATTTATATCAGAATAAAACATGTTGCTATCTTCAGTAGACAGCAATAGATTGCATTTAAATCATGATCAAACATGTTGATATCTTCAGTAGACAACAATATTGCACTTGTATTATGATCAGACATGATGCTTTCTTCAGTAGACAGCAATAGATTGCATTTATATCATGATCAAACAAACATGTTGCTATCTTCAGTAGACAGCAATTGACTTACTTGACTTGACTTAGGGCGGATGATTTTTCCGAACCACAATGCCTCTCCAGATCTTCCTATCCAACATAGCTGTCTTGATTTCCTCCACCTGCAGTCCTGTATCACGTTTGAGTATGTCAATGTAGGTCAGGGCTGGTCTACCACGCTTTCTTGCTCCATGCTTTGGGATCCAATGTATAAGTTTGTGTACTAGCTCCTTGGACCCTCTGAAGCAGTGTCCAGCAAATTTTGCTCTGCGTTCTCTGATCTTGTCCGAGACTTTTGGCATGTCCCCATACAGGTCCTTATTTGTCACATGCTGACTCCAGTTGATGTTGAACACAGATCTTAGCATCCTAGTGTAGCATCCATCCAGTTGTTTACCAAGCTTTGGGGTGACTGTCCATGCCTCACATCCATAAAGTAGAACGGATTCTACTGTAGCTATGAACAATCTTTCTTTGAGCTTTCTGGATAATGATTTAGCCTTCCATAGCTGACTAAGTTTGCCACAAGCTCTCCATGCAGCTGCTTTGCGTGTTTTGATGTCCTTTTCAGTGCTGTTCATCCAGGCTCCAAGGTATTTGAAGTCTTCCACTTTATCAAGGCGCATGCCTTCGCTTGTGGTAATTACAGGTACTTGCGTCTGGTTGAAGGACATGTACTTCGTCTTTGCAGCGTTCATTTTGAGCCCAACTCTTCCCACTGAAGTCTCCACTCTGTTGAGTAGTGATTGCGCTTGAGACACTTCCTCAGACAGCAGTGCAATGTCGTCAGCAAAGTCTAAGTCTGTTAATACGGTTGGTCCTATTCTTCTGCTTCTTCTTTTTGTTAGGTGGAATCCTAGCTCTTCTTCTCTGTTATCTATGGCCTCTCTTAGGGCATAGTCAAGAACAATGACAAAAAGATATGGAGCCAGGGTGTCTCCTTGTAGTACTACAGCCAGTATCTCAAACACTTCTGTTTCTCCATCTGGTGATATGACCTTTGCCTTGGTGTCTTTGTATATGTCTGCTATCGCATTTGTAAGCTGATCGGGTACACCATAGGCTTTCAATATTTGCAGCATTCATCCCCTATGTATTGTGTCAAACGCTTTCTGATTTACAAATGTCTGCTATCGCATTTGTAAGCTGATTTTGATTAGCTCTTAGGTGGACGTCGAGCTCCGGTCTAATTCTGTTGAGTATCATCTTGTTGTATAGCTTGGCAACAATTGAACTCAGGCTTATTCCACGGTAGTTACCCCCCAAGCTGAGATCACCTGATTTCGGTATTGGTACTATGTTGAGAATGGACCACTGTTCTGGCTTTTTCCCGTTCAACAAGGCATCATTGCAGAAGTCGAGAATGATGCTATCCAAATCACATCTTTTGAGCATTTCAGGTGTAATACCATCTTCCCCACAGCTTTTCCCTTCTACTAGTGCCTTCTTAGCCTTCTCATATTCCTCCAAGTCAAAGGTTCCTACTTTAATGTTGAGATCTGATAGTATTGGAGCAATTTCCTCATCCTCATTACTTATATGTGGTGGGCTCCCAAGTAGATTTTTGAAGTGAGTGTACCAGTTGTTTAATCTCTCCTTTGCGTGGACCCTTTGATTTGCCCCGTTCTTGTTGTCAGTCTTCCTGATATTTGGTTTATCAGTTTCCAACTCTTACCATGCTTGCTGTTTATGTGAGCATTTTCTACCTCTCTTAGCTTATTGGTAAGGTCTTTCTCTTTCACTTGATCATAAGCCTCCCCTAGGCTCTTCTTAGCATCCTTATAATCTCTGCTATTTTCCTCATTGTTAGTGTCTAGTTGATATTTTGCGTAAGCTTCCTCAATTTTTGTTCTCGCCCCGATAACCTGGGCGTCTTTTGAGAAGTAGGTTCTTTTCTCTTTCTTCCTCGCAGGAATGACTTCTTCTGCAGCTTCTTGAGTGGCTGTAATGAACCTTGTGTATTTCTCAGTTGCAGTTTCTACGTCATCCTGAAGGGGCTGAAACCTATTGCGCACCTCTATACTGTATTTAGCTTGTAGATCTTGATCAGTTGTCAATAGACAGCAATAGATAGCATTTATTTCAGGATAAAACATGTTGCTATCTTCAGTAGACAGCAATAGATTGCATTTATATCATGATCAAACAAACATGTTGCTATCTTCAGTAGACAGCAATAGATAGCATTTATATCAGGATAAAACATGTTGCTATCTTCAGTAGACAGCAATAGATTGCATTTAAATCATGATCAAACATGTTGCTATCTTCAGTAGACAGCAATATTGCACTTGTATTATGATCAGACACGATGCTTTCTTCAGTAGACAGCAATAGATTGCATTTAAATCATGATCAAACATGTTGCTATCTTCAGTAGACAGCAATATTGCATTTATATCATGATCAAACATGTTGCTATCTTCAGTAGACAGCAATAGATTGCATTTAAATCATGATCAAACATGTTGCATTTAAATCATGATCAAACATGTTGCTATCTTCAGAAGACAGCAATAGACTGTATTTATATCATGATCAAACATGTTACTATCTTCAGTAGACAGCAATAGATTGCATTTATATTATGATCAAACATGTTGCTATCTTCAGTAGACAGTAGATTGCATTTATATTATGATCAAACATTGCTATCTTCAGTAGACAGCAATAGATTGCATTTATATTATGATCAAACATGTTGCTATCTTCAGTAGACAGTAGATTGCATTTATATTATGATCAAACATATTGCTATCTTCAGTATACAGCAATAGATTGCATTTAAATCATGATCAAACATGTTGCTATCTTCAGTAGACAGCAATATATTGCTATCTTCAGTAGACAGCAATAGATTGCATTTAAATCATGATCAAACATGTTGCTATCTTCAGTAGACAGCAATATATTGCTATCTTCAGTAGACAGCAATATATTGCATTTAAATCATGATCAAACATGTTGCTATCTTCAGCATACAGCGATATATTGCATTTATATCATGATCAATAAGTGGTTAAGAAACCATTTGGGGAAAAAATGGGACATTGTCTAAAAAGTATAAATACCTTTGAATATGTATACAATTATGTAGCAGAGTCGATGTATTTATGAATAAAACAGATTTTATTTTTCTCCTTTCTTTGTTCTTCCTTGTGCAGGGTTTGGTGCAATGGCAGAGGTACCCACAATAGTCAGTGCCGTCTTAGAATCCCTCCAGAAACTGCCTGCTGCTGATTCTGGATCAAAGGACCAACCTTGCTCTTCTACAGAAGCAACATGACGATGAAGAAGAAAGGGTGAATTCCCCCCTCCCCCTGAAGTTTCAAAACTGAATGTAGCAGGAAGACGGCAAGCTAATCAACTTCAGGGCGAGGGCGCTACTGCGTAATTTAAATTTAACTTTATTAGTGGAACGATCAATCAGAAGATGGATGTGGAATATGAAAATGATTAAAGGGTCATTGAGAGATATGTATGAGAGTGCGCCCTCAATTATCCTGGAAATCAGTTTTTTTGCATCAAAGTAATACTTAGGCATATACTAACTACCATCCGAAACAGTTTACCAACATTCACCGTTTATCATATAAAATTTCATGATTTTCTTAGTTTCGATATAATCATATCGAAACTAGGTGCTGAATTCGGAAGTTATGCGATCGTTTTACATGCATACTTTCGCGGCAAATCTCAACCCGGAAGTGCCGTTATTTGCTTATTTTGCATGAAGGCGATGTAGGAATTGTATGACATTTTGGATTTGGGCTATGTTGATGATTATCTTTACGTTATTTGCTCATTTAGTATATCGATACATCTCTCAATGCCCCTTTAATTTTATGGTTTCTTTAGATAGTTGATGATGTTGGTCATGAAATAGCTTTATGAACCTTCATGGAAGGTACATTCCCATTAGATGCTGCCATATATGTGGATGTGAATGCAATTTATCAACAAAAACACGAAACCAATCACCATACTTGGACCTAACCATTTTGTTTCAATCACCACAGTAATATTATCTACATTAGCAGTGTTTTAAAAATGTGAATTGTGAGCTCAATTTAGTGGACTATAGTGTATGAAATTTCTTATTACATTAATGTTATGATTTTAGAAAATGTTTAGATATATTTCTCGATATGTATGATAGATAATTCATTCGCTAGCAGTGCATTAGTGCTTGATAATCACTCTCACGCTCAAGGGCTGGTGCACGAATGCAATTGACCTCAAGCGTTTATCAAGTACGAATGCACTGTAGCTCATCAATTATCCTTATCATCCATCCCCATGTATGCTTAAAATCATCATTCAAAATTCTTAACACTTTCCAGCCGGTTATTAGTTTTACCGTTTACAAAACAGATTTTTTTTCAGAAACCTTTCCCAACCTTCAAAGTATATCTCACAGATTACTGAACCAATTCTAGGCATGTTTGTACTTATTTCAATGCATTTCTCATGATGATTCCAAATATGGTAATGAAATACAATTTTGACATTTTTGAAACATTTTGTGACATTTTGGAATGTCGTCTGCCGCGTGACAAGTGTTATAGTGTGATATATTGTTCTTTTCCGATTACTATTCACACATATCCAGGGTTTAGACAGCAAAAACAAATCTGTTCTGTGGGCCAGACTGACCCCTTTTTTTCTTCTTTTATTAAATTTTCAAAAAATTAACCATTTTATGGTTGAAAAAAAAATGATATTTTGTTTTGACAATTTTAACACAATTTTGAAAACATTTTGAACCTTTTTTTATTTTGTTTAAAAATGTCAAAAACTGTTGAAATTCAACAGAATGTTAACAATTTATTTTAGAGAAAATAATTAAAAAACTCCCGACCGACCAACTCTACCTGGGAAGTCTGTTTGCCCGTAGAACAGGGGTTGGGATGTCGCAAAATGTGAACTAGGGGTTATGGAGCTCAGAGAGCTGGTTCCTGACTAACAACCAAGATACAACTTCCTCTCTCCTCAACTACCCCAGTTCGTCTGCCACGTATAATCTCTATATGGCGCAATATAGGTAGGGCATTGAGTAACATGATTATAGGTCAATAAATGCGTATGTGTTGTTTCGAGAGAAATTAGACAAATCAATGCATGCGCGCTGATGTTGATGTGTGAATAATGGCACGACCCCGAAGGGGGAGTGCTATTGTGAGCATATCAACATTTGCGCAAGTGCATTGATTTTTTTTGATTTTTCGAGAAACAAAACATATGCATGCATTGACCTAATTCATACACGACACTATACAAATAAAAATTTACAATTTAAGCATAATTTTGATCTATGTAAAACGACTAAAAACACTTTAACAAGTTTGCTAACACCCGCAGTGAAAATCTGCGAACCCGCGAATCTTGAACAACGAATCAAAACAAAACGTGCACTGCGTGATTTGAACGGCGCACACGCGGAGTGCAGTGGACACTTTCAATGCACTCCCCGTATTTGTAATTCCTGCTTCCTGATTGGTTCAACACTACATAGAGTGTATGAATATGTTTCACTACTTTAAGTACAGTAGGATGTATATCCATTATCATGTTACCCAAATACTGCCCTCTATATTGCACCACCTTACAATATCATACCTGGATTTTGACCACCAAATAAGTGAAATAGTACCTTTTAGAGTACAGTTTCTCTCTATAAAAAAGTGTTTAAATCACAAAAGCTTAAATATCCCATTTAGGCGACGTAAAAACACCAACACACTGTTTGCGCTTCTTGGTTTTTTTTACATAATCTCAAATCATGTAAAATCACCATTCTATTGGCAAAAAATCTGTCAACAATTTTTTTCACACATTTTTAAAAAAAAATCCTGATTTTTCCAGATTTAGGTAAAAAAGAAATTTAAAACGCCCGACCAACAGAGACCCTACTTGACAGGTCCATCCGCCCCTAAAACAGGGTGGGTTTTTTGTCGCCTTATATTACAATTCTTTGTACTTTATTGTATCTTTAATTAGGAACTCTGTCATGCATACAGATTTGATTTGAAAACACTTGTTAACAAGGGGCTCACCATCATGGACCATTTAGTGTAGTGCACTCTTTGAACGTGTTTCTGCTGGGGAAGAAACCGCTAATAAACGCTAAGTTTGCCTAGTAGAAACAGGCTAAACCCGGCAATAATCGGTATTTTTGGTAATCCCAAAAACCTTCACAAACCAGGTTTGGAACCGGTAATAATCGGAAATAAACCCAATAGAAACAGAAAGGTGATTCTTAGCGGTTTACGTAGTGAACCGTGTCACGCTGGGTTAAACACATTATTGTGAAATAATCTTTTTCAGGTGCGGTGGTCATTGTTTGGTTTTACAAAGGTCAAATGTAGTGGCCCATCGACTAGAATCTATAAACTTAGCGGTAACTTTTCGCGAGTAGAAACAGGGGGGATTAAAAACTAACCGATTGAAACATTGGGCCGTATTCTCATACTAAACACGGTTTTAGCTTAAAATCGTGTCTAACTAAACGCGTGTTTAACTAAAACGCGAGTTTATCTTTTAAACAACGTGTTTAACTAAACACGGTTTTAAACTCGGCGAATCTCGTTCCCAGGGTCGTTGTGCGTTACTGTATAGTATGTATACAGGTATTTATTGTTGTTGTGGCCCTAATAGGTTACAATAGATATCGACTGAATACCTCAAACACACGTGTATTTTTAATACTACACAATATGCTCGGCAGCTTACAGCGGGCACGGTTGAGTAATCATTCAAGGCATACAGTTTGTGTATTTGTTTAGTTAAACGCGCCTTAAACTACCCCCATACCCTAGTTTAAAGTTAGACACTTTTCAGTGAGTTAGACGCGTGTTTAAGTAAAACAAATGTACGAGAATCGCGTTTAGTTAAACGCTGTGTCTAATGTCAAAGTTAGATGCGTGTTTAGCTTAAAACCGTGTTTAACTACGTACGAGAATACGGGCCTTAGTGTTTATTAGAGTTTACTTTTTGCAGTGCCCCAGCAGAAACACGCTCTATGTAAATGCTGGTAATGTTTATGCTTGTCTTTTTAAAATATGTAGCTGTAATTTGCCATTGAAAATGTGAAATCCCTTAATGTACATATTCAAACAGTCAAATATGAAATAGATAATGGGCATAAAAGCTTATTTTACAACTCAAATTGTGTATATTGGCAAAATGTTTTGTTGACGAAAGGGTTTTCATTGGAAAATACAGTAAAAAGTATGCCCAAGAGTCGATATAATATTTTTTGAAATTTTGACCAAAAAGTGCTTTGTCACTTTTAAAAATATTAAATTAGGTTTAATTTTTTTTTTAAATTCGAAGTTAATGTCTTTATATCATCATCATGAGTTTTTGATCAAAATTGATGCCAAATTTGGATTTTCTGATCTATTTCCTTTCCAAAAATGTATACTTTTATATACATTTGAGTCATAGTTCAATAATTACAGCACTCACAAAATTCCAAAACAAATTCCGTAAGTCCCCCTTAAGTTAAAGAAAGATACATCATGTGTCTGTTTATTTTCTTCCGATATACTTTGGATAGTAGGACATAGTTGTTCACTGTGTGCCATGCTACCTGTTACAATGGAGGAGAAAGTACACTTAACCTTCACCTTCCTAACCATTGTGTGGTTTGGAAAGGGATTCGAGGTCCCCTGAATAACATTCTAAAAATTGTTAATGATGCCACGCGCCAGATATCCCGCTCGTGGCCTAGGCCCATGCCCAAATTTATTTCAATTCATATGGGTTCAAATGACTTGGTACACTTTGATGTGATTTCCTTTTAAAATTCTATTGAATGGTCGTGCAGGTGCTTCCAAATACCAATTTCATTTGGTCGGACATCCTGCCCCATTGTTTTTATTTTTTTTTTTTGAAAATAGGCTTTGAGGTTTGCAATTTTTGTTGTTGCTAATCCAAGCTTCAGAGACCTTTTTTTTTAAAAAAAATTCTAAAAATAAAAAAAAAAAATCTAATTTTTTTAATTTTTTTTTTAAAAACAGGCCTCAGCGCATAGAGCTACAATGCGGGCGATCTTCTGAGACAGATTATATTCTTTTTTTGGCCTGAAACCTGAGATATGAGGGTAGGGTTATCCAACAGGAATTTTGGCATAATTCTGTTATACCCTACACACCAACATCGGTAGTATGTGTCGTTCTTAAAAATCATGCACTATGAATACCTCTGTGAAGGGTATAACAGAATTACTCCGGAATTTTTACTGGACAGATGAATCCCTTTTCAGCAACGACGACATTCACCCAAACAATCGAGGTCAGAGGTATTTACAGGCAACCTGCGGGGGGCGCTCCATTTTTTCATACATCATCCCGAAGACCTGATCTTCCGGTCCGCATAGGTATCGCCTATTAGTGGGGGCAATTTTTGCCTCAGAAAATTGATTTGGAATTGGGCTCTTTATTGTTTATGGCAATATAATCGGGCCTGAATATAATATCAAATAATGTGTATCCCCATAGAAGCACACTTAAAACAATACGTTTGCCATCAGTTTTGTTTATAGCTGTTTTGAATAACAACTTATTAAATTAACCTGTTGGTTTGTTTGTATGAATGGCTGGACCAAGATTATATTAACAAGATTTGAATTCCGCATTTAGTTATTGAGCATGCTGAGAAAAGTGGAAGTGGATTATTGAAAAATTATTCCATCAATATGAACTCTATTGACAACCGCTCGAACAATTGGACCAGTATAGGCGGTTTTGATCATGTTGAAAGCAAGTGATACGATGAAATGCTACATGGTTATGAATAAATCCTACATGTATGACATAATGGCACATAATTTTAACGTTTCGTGTGTTTTCTTAGTTCTCGAGTCTTGTCCGTACAAATACCATCATAATGTTCTTTTAACTAAAAAGCATTGAACCACATGTGTAATGATTGGGGATTTTCTATAAGCTTCTTTAAGCATCATATAATATAATTACTAGTTAAGTTAAATCAGCAACCTTGTTACTAATGAAGAGGTTACACAAATCAGCATCTAAATTACTGTACACCAGTGGTTCAACTTTCATAATTAAAAATTAAAGTTGTCGTTATTCCTAAATACGCCTTGTCGTGGACAATCCATTATCCACACAACATGAAAATGGAAACTTTAAAATGTTTATCGTTGCCTAAAGCTTTCCCTTCCTCATCCCCCACCCCCTCAAATCAATGGATCAAACAATCACTTTGATGCTGCAAAGCCATTTCCTGCTGATGGTGAACAAACTGTGTGATTCAACATTGATCACTCAGGGGAAGGAGGATCACTTCCTAAAAAAAAAGGAAGTCTCCCTAACATTTGATCACATTTCTTTGCATAACTCCACACACAATTGGATGTTTTAAGAGATTGAAATACTTATGAAAAGCAAAATCACTTGGCTACCTATAGAAAATATCACTATTTCAATATTTCAATATCATTATTACTTTTTCCAATATAGTCACATTTCGCAAAAATGATCTTTTAAAAAAAAGCGGCACTTTTCAAGATTCTAGATGAGTTTGTGTGCATAAATCCACACACAATTGGGCATTTTAGGAGATTGATACACTTACGAAAAGGGAAACCCTTGGCTATACCCACACAAAGTTTCCCCTTTTCAATAACATGTTTACTTTTCCCAAATGATGTTTTCTGAAAAGTGCCAACGATACAGGGAAGTTCGTGACGTGAATGGTGGACACTATTGGCTTGTCATGCATGAAATAAAATTGTTTTACTTTTAATTTCAAATAAGAACCATTTAAAGTCTTTCTTTTATTTGAAAATAAAGACAATTGAAATTAATTTTAAATGGCACTGAAGACGATTTTTGTAACTTTCTTGCATAAGATTTTGAAAACATAATTTTGGGAAAATCTAAATGTTTTGGACGAAGTAAACATGATGTTGGAAAAGGAAAAACTGTTAATGGGTAGCCAACCTTTCCCCTTTTCATAAATGTTTCTATTTTTTAAAACATACATTTGTGTGTGGAGTCATGCAAACAAACGTGATCGAATTTTAGGAGGGATTAACTTTTTTGAACTCTTTATTGTTTGAGCAATGTTGTCTAATATTGTAGATCAGTGCTTTCCAATGGGGTGATTTCACAAAAAAAGTATCAGTCTGTCATCCCAAAGCCTCGCATGATCCATAGATCATGTTATCGTTCTCCTGTCAAAACTGTATATGTTTTTTCCGGCCCTTCAGCATGTATAACTGCCAAACGGTTATGCATACAAGGTTTTGATAGATGCGCTTTTGGCACATGAACATGTTTAGAGCAAACTGCACAAGGAAGTATTAATTTATGGTCTACATCAGGGTTCTAGCTAAGACGGGCGGCGCTGGGCGGGCCCGCCCACCACTGGGCTAGCCCGTCTGGCGCTGGGCCCGGAATTGGGCTGGCCGCCCGGCACTCTAAAAAAATATATAAAACAAATTAGTGGATAAAATCATTAAACTGCCTCATAAAACAAGAAATTATGTGGCAGGAACCCTCAAAGTGCATTAAAAAAAAACCTAAAAGGCCTCTGGATCCCATGCCATGATCCACTGCACTTCGTTCGCTACATTTTCTCCGTTCGCCGTCAGTAAATTTACCCGGTTCTAAAATGGTCCTGGCTAGAACCCTGGTCTACATGCTGAAGGGCCAGATGGAGATGCAAGGTTTTGACAGAACAGCGACAATGTAGCCGACTCTTGTGAAACTGTTTTGCAGCTGGATGACTGGATTTGTAGCATGATCCTGGCTGGCGGAAGAGAGATTGATGTTTTCACAGAGTCATCCTAGAATTTTGTAGCCCCACCCTTATGAAAATCGCAATCAATTCTGCAACCTTGCGCAAGGTTAAATTTGGAAAAATACAACCTTGCGCAACCTTGCACAAGGTTGTGCAAACAACTGGTTAAATTTGGAAAAATACAACCTTGTGCAACCTTGCAAAAATACAACCTGCAAGGTTGCGCAAGCACAAGATTGCGCAAGCAACTGGTTAAATTTGGAAAAATATAACCTTGCGCAACCTTGCAGAAACATCTAAAGCTTGCGCAACCTGTTTGCAACCAGCTAGCAACCACCAAAAATGTGCGTCAAAATGGGGTCAAAATTTGGAACCAATACCAAAATATGCTTTTATGTGGTGGCCAGAGTCAATTCCGAGTTATTGGTATGACTTAAAAGAGCACATTTTAAGCTTTAAAATGACACCATGTGATCGGACTTTGTAATCACAAGATATGATTTGAAAAAGCATATTTGTTTCTATTATTTTCTTTATATTTCACCAAATATATTGGCCTCTATCTCAAAACTGGGTTTGCCGACAACATGTCCTTTTTGACGCGACTGGTCACATATGTTTTAAACTTACTATTTTCATCATTTTTATCTGCAACATCTGCAGTTACCTTCAAAACTTATTTTTCTAGCATACCTTATTTTCATTATGAAATTGATTACAAGTATTTGTACAATTAATCATCAAAGTCACTACAATTTTAGTAAAGGTTACAATGACAGCAATGTGTATTTCACGTTTGAACTTTTGACCTGACCTTTGAACAAAAGAAGAAACCTTGCGCAACCAGTTTGGTGTTTCTGAAGAGGTTGCGGAAACTTGCGCAACCAGTTTGGTACTTCTGAGAAGGTTGCGCAACCTTGCAGCAACCATCCGCAACCTTGCGCAACCAGTTTGGTTCTTCTGAGAAGGTTGCGCAACCTTGCAGCAATCATCCACAACCTTGCGCAACCTTGAGACAACCTTGCGCAACCCGGTACCACCTGGCTGCAACCACATTTTGGTGATTGCTTTTTCGTAAGGGCAGTCTCTGCTTTTTTTAGGATGATTTCAAATGCAAACTTCAAAACTTAGGGTTTAACCAATATTTAATCATGATAGGCATTTACACTCTGTATTAATTAACTCTCGTCTCGCCATTCAAAATACTTTCAAGGAAATATTTTTTGACATCAGTGAAGTCATTTTAAACTTCCTTTGATATGGTGCAGCCATTTTTGTGATTTCATTAATCATGTACATGTATGACAAAATGCCTTGATTGAAGCCAAAATAAAAATCTTGCCATATTTTGACAAGCAAAAAAAATAAAAATTGGTCGGTATAAATTTCCACGTGAAATTTGTTCACCCATTTCTAAAAGGAATGGTTTTGTCTAGCCCGTGGAACAGGCTTTTTTTTCCTTATATAATAAATGCAAGAAATCACACATGTTTGTTTCACCAATTGGAGACATTATTATTAATATTACGGTTCAACATCAATGCAATCCAAACAGCAGATAGAATGTCTGCAAATTATGAGCGTTTACTTTTGGACAAACTAAAAGTAAACTCAAAATTAAACGCAATTCTAAACACTTATGTGAGCCCAAGAACTAAGCTGTTTTCCACCCAGCCTCTAATCAATAACTGTCCTGTTATATTACAGATGGTGGAAACATCTGATTATATTCACTCCCTTGGAGTGTGCTTTGAGGTCAATTGGGTGCAAAATGCACGAAACGTTTACGTTTTGAGTAAACTTACTTTTACGTTTACTTTTGTGTTTAGAATTGCGTTTACTTTTAGTTTGTCCTAAAGTAAACGCTCATAATTTGCAGTGAATGTCTACAAATTGGTATGAATTTACATTTGAATTATAATTTGACAATACAATATACACATGTATTTTAAAGGCCACATGTGATATAGCCTCTTCCATTAAATTTAGTATTTTGAGATACATAATTGCATGAAAATTCACTCAAAGTTTTGTTATCTATGGCCACACACCTAAGCTACACTACAATATGACATTGGGATGAGGATAGGAATATTTCATAATACATTCAAAATTGTATAATACTCAAAGAGGGATAACAACTTTCATACTAGAGCTTTTAACAGACCAACCTGTTGTAGAGCGTGTTTCTACTGAACCATTAATCCGCGATGCTGCAAAAAAATATGCGGTGATGGCCCCAGCAGAAACAGATCGGGTGAAGGTTAATTCGAGGTGATGCGGGGCGTTCTGTCGACAATTCGAGGTAATGCGAGGTGTCATTCCCAGCAGAAAAGGATTCAAAAAAAGTAAGTCCCCCCCTTAAAATGTGATCACATTTGTTTGCATAACTCTACACATAATTAGATGCTTTGAAAGATTGAAACGCTTATGAAAAGCAAAAATACTTGGCTACCCATATAGAAAGTTTCTCCATTTCAATATCATTATTACTTTTCCCAAAATAGTCACATTTCACAAACATTTATGTTTACAAAAAATGTGGCACTTTTCAAGATTCTATACGAGTTTGTGTGCATATAAAACCACACATAATTAGGCGTTTTGAGAGATTGAAACATTTACGAAAAGGGAAACCCCTTGGCTATCCGCCCAAAGTTTCCCCTTTTCAATGTCACTTAACTTTTCCCACATTTCCCCAAAATGATGTTTTCCAAAAAGTCGCACTTTTCAACGACACCGGGAAGTTATTGATGTGAATGGTGGACACTATTGGCTGGTCATGCATGAAATAAAATCACTTTATTTTTAATTTCAAATATTAAGAACCAGCTAAACGAAAGAAAGAAAAAACCTTCTTTTAATTGAAAATAAAGACAATTGAAATTAATTTTAAACAGCACTGGAGACATTTGTGTAACTTTCTTGCATACAATTTTGATAAGTGCCACTTTTTCTGAAAACATGATTTTGGAGAAATGTGAATGTTTTCGAAGTGAACATGCTATTGAAAAAGGAAAACTTTCGATGGGTAGCCAAGCGTTTCCCCTTTTAGGAAACGTTTACATTTTCCAAAACGTACATTTGTGTGTGGAGTTATATAAACAAATGTGATCAAATTTTAGGGGGGGGGGACTTACTTTTTTTGAACCCTTTATAATCACAAGGTAAAATATGTACTGCTCCATTCCTTGATCTGGTATAGTGAGTGGAATACACTAAAAGTGATTATATTTCAAATTTTGCAGACATTTCAGACAGATGTTTTGCATCAATTTTATACTTTACTTACTTGAAGTTCAAAATGATTATAATTTCCATTTCATCAACACACCTTGATACAACTAGATATGTTTGAACGTGCTCTGTTACTTGTAGATAAAAATCTCAAAGCAGATACTTTTCACCCCTCTATTTTTTACCTAAATTGGCATTTATTGAGCCAAAATATAGACAATTTAGAACAACAGTCTGCTGTTCCTAATATTATATGGAATTTCAGATTTTGTTTACTGATATATCATACCTGCTGAAAGGACAATCTCACAGCATGGCTTACATGTATGTGTATTGCAGAAATAATTAGTAGCATCATGATGATGGAAGTATTACACACAGAGAGAGATATCTAGAATACATGTGACATGACATGTCACATCAAAATGGACATGTTGGAGGCCCGGCGAGTCGAATCTGTGTTATTGGTATGACTCGAAAGAGCACATTTTAAGCTTTAAAATGATACCATTTATGTTGAAGTTAATCAGATTTTTTATTCACAAGATATGATTAGAAGAGGCATATTTTTTTCCTATTATATACGGTACATGTAGTTTCATTTATAATTCACCAACTATATTGGCATCATCTCAAAACTGTTTGCCGACAACATGTCCTTTTTGATGTGACTGGTCAAAATGTTTGTCACAGAAGACCGTGGGCGTAGCTTTATAAATTCACAATCACATTTTGACGCGTAACCTTTTTTTTCCTCTCTTTTTTCTTGAACTTTTGAAAATGATGGTGTGAGCCAAGTTGTGACTGTATGAAATGTTATTTTCCAATATTATTAAAACAGGATTTAAACTCAAGAAAAACAACTGACTCCAGTGATTTATTGGACTATGCTTCTTCAAATTTTTAGTTTCACATTGTGAAGTACATATGTCAGCTTCATTTTCTTGCTTCACACAGCCCGTCTCATGTTAAAAAAAAATCAAGATACTGCGTTTCACATAGCCTTTTCCAGGTTTTTCTGAGATAAACTTTTATTTTATTTAGCCTTCAGTTTGTAGACTATTCATGAACTGCTTGAGCTCTTCCTTCGCTGACAATTAATGAGGCTGATTTTTGTCACTTTCTTACTGATTCTACCATACACATTGAGGTCCGTATGCACAAAAAAGTTAGACCTGGTTTAAGTGGATTCTGGTTTTTGTAAAATGCACACTTTCATTACATTTATTATTTAAATTAGCTAACAAATTGTAATGATTTGGATGCAAAGTTAAAAAATAGCACAAAATATCTTATGAAAATGCAGAGGAAAACAGCTCTTGAGGCTTGAATAAATTTCACTTAGACCCGGTCTAACTCTTTTGTGCATACGGACCTAAGGGTTTAGTGCAACAAGGCTTTATCTGCATTAGCTGCCAGATGTTATCATCTATGGTAGTCTATAGCAGATACCCATTGATGTAAACTAAAGTATAACAGGGCAGCTATAGCAGGTAGGACATGTTCATATACAATATCAGAAAGGTGCAAAGGCAACAGCTGCCACATGTTATACACTGTATATTGCGGGTGCTTTAAAGGTAGATGACCCGATCACATTTTCATAGCACAGATTTTTCTCAAACATATGGATATTTTCATATCATATGAAAGATCATATTTGTCTGATTAACATACTGAAATTTGACGGTCCAAATCAGTATGATTACGAAGAAATCGGTGAAATAGCATCGAATTACCGCGAAAGGTGGTTACCACCAATATAGTTTGTGTACAACTCAATGGGCACATTTCACGGCATCTTGTGCGTCTAAAATAAGAACCATTAGAGTTATGCAACTCAAACTTTGGAACACAACTCTTTTAAGGATGACCTTTCATGTAGAAAAGAAAACTTCAAGTTGAAAATCGGAACATCTACCTTTAAGAGGTGCCCTTGTAGAAACAGGAAACACAATCTCACAAATGGCAGCCATTGCAAAAAAGGCCTTTTGTTTCACTAAACTTTCAACATCTTGACTGTGTGTAAACAAATCTATACAGTTATAGATGCATCATGTCAACCGCAGGTCTGTGGTAGTCTATTTATCTATCAGTATCACGAGAGAGTGACGTACTGTAACTGCGTATTCTGATAATTACAGCACATAATCGCACGGGCCTACTCGAGGCACGGCGTATACACACAAGTGTAAAAAGACAGAAGATACATCATGCGTGGGTAAATGCTCCATCTGTAAATGTACGTCACTGTCCAGAGGAAGATAAATGGAGTATAACCAAAATATGGCGCACACACAATGTGTATCACACATACCATCACCTTTTGCATAGGATCAGACGCCTCACCCTGAACACGTTAAATTAGTTGCAGACCTCATCCTAAAGAGTAGGGGATCATCCGAGTCTGTTACCTGTCACAACAACTCATGTCCCTATGTTTCAGGGGCCTTGGCGCGATAACAAGTTAACTTGTTCTACCAAGTATTCTATAGATAGATAGATAGATAGATAAAGATTTAAGGTATTATCCCTTATATCGAGGGTTTAGTGCAACCAAGGGCTATCTGCATTTCGGTCATTTTAAGAAAAAGTTAATAAAAGATTTGTACCCATCATCGTCACCTATTGGTTTTGACAAGTTAAAAGAAATGCTTTTCAAACCTTTTTGATTAGGTGAATTTACTATTTTACTCATATAAGGTTCCTGATCTAGTGCGGATCATTTTGATACCAAAATCTCATTTTGGCCAAAAATGCAGATAGCCCCTTTTGTTGCCTGCACTAAACCCTCGATATGCACTTACATCGAACACAGAGGAAGGAAAATTTAGTATTTGCCCTATGCACGGTTCACCATTTGTGAGGAGAGCCTCGAACTGGTACCGCATTGAATGAGACTATTCCGGATCCATAACATGACTGGTCATGCAGTGAGACATTGTGAAATGATGCAACACTTTCATTCAATCTGATTCCAGCTCGAGGTTCTCCTCACAAATGGCGGATCAGTGCAGAGAGCGAATAGCCTAGGATACATGACGACCCCAAATTAAAAATTAGAATATAATATTAATGGGCTATAATAGTTTTACTATATGATGCCAAATTGTTTCAACAATTTTATGAATAAATAGACTAGAACATTTCATATTCTATTTCCCAGGTCCGGTCGTCAATGCATTTCAACAAAACTTTCCAGTGATACCGGAACAGTTCCTTTATACTCTAGTCTATGTTTCCTAATAGCCTTCGCTGCGATGCACTTTAAGTTTGGACGCTGTTGAGCCTTGAGGATGATCTCCGCCACACCGGTCGTGGAGGATTCGATTGCGGTCTGTCCTCTCTTGTCAACTCTGTCTATATGGCAACCCTCTTCCGATAGAAGCACTATGATTGAATGTAGCGTCATAAAGTCACTGATAGGTTTGTTATATTTCACGATGATATGAAGCGGCGTCTGCGCTTCGTTGTCTATGGCATCGGGATCGGCCCCGCACTCTAGGAACAACCGTACCAAATCCACACTGGGAAACTTGCAAACGGTGTTGGTGTGGAAGTCGTCGATGGGAGTTTGGTGGTTTAGAACTAGATGCAAAGGGGTTGAATTATTACCGGACCGTGTGTCTAGCGTTAAGAACTTATACACCCACTTTTTATATGTGAAATCGTCCGACGTGGATTTCTCGACGTTCTTGTGAGTTAGAACAGAGAGTAGATACAGGATAGTGAGAATGTCTGCCTGGTAGACACTCTTCAACGCTGGAACATCAGTCTCACAGCAACACTTGAGCTTATCCTGAAACGTTTCTACTTCCGTAACCGCTGCCTTTAAGACTTCGCAAACGTCGTAAAAACGGACAAATTCCCTCAGGTGCAGCATCTGTGAGAACACCTGCGCAAAGCGAAGTATGTCTTTCTGTATCGATCTGTTATTCGTTTGGCGTAGGTGCATAGCGTGCATCCACAGGGCATTACATTCAACAAATTGCATACTATCCGCACAAACTGCGCCTCTGAATACTATTGGATGCAGAAGATCTGGATTATTCTGTCCAAGTATCCGCTCTCTTATCATGAGGGCTTCCATCTGCAACGCGTACTGGTCACCTTTGATGTTCTTCAGTTCTATCAGCGTTCTGACCTCTGTTCTGTTGCCATACGCTGGCAATGCATCAAGGATTTCCTTAATCACAACCTCCGTTGGATCCATGATCCGATGAAGCATGGCGAGGTACAAGTAGTGATAGGTCTTTGCCAGGTTGTAGTTATCTTTGTCGTTGGCGTACGATGCCCCAAGCAGTTCTAACGCCTGGATGCGATCTTCCTTGGAGACCCTAGGAAGGGTCATGAGGTATTCAGCTACTTCTGCTTGACTGTTCTCGCAGGCGACCATCAGAGGGGTCAGCTTATGATCGTTGATAACCTGGTCTGCATTGTACGAGATCAGCTCTTTCACAATCTCCAGATGTCCGGATTCCGCCGTGAAATGCAGAGCTGTTGCACCGCAGTGTGCTTTGGCATTGACATCAGCACCTTGTAGTAATAGGTATTGGACAACACTGAGATGTCCCTTGTAGCAGGCTATCATTAAACAGGTGTTTCCGTACTTGTTTGGCACGTGGATGTCCGCACTGTGTTCCACTAGGTATTTCACGATAGAAAGTTTGCCATCGAAACAAGCCGATCTTAACGGGGTGGAATTTGTTACCGTGGCGTGGTTGACATCGGCATGGTTCTCGATCAGGGTTTGGACCACATCAAAATGCCCAGCTCCAGCTGCTGCCCACAAGGCTGTAGCGCCCTCAATGGTATAGCCATTGAACTTGACCGTCCCGGTTTGCTCGATGCTGACCCCATACTGTCCTAGGAGTAACTTGACAACGGTGTTATGGCCATTTCTGGATGCAATGACCAGAGGCGTGCACCGCTGCTCCTCGCTGCTGTGAGTGTCGGAAAGCACATGGATGATCTCGTTGAAGGATTTATCGTGTAGAAGAGCACCGAGAGTGATCGGTTTGCCTGGATAGAACAGGATGGAAAAACATACACAACAAGATAAGTCAAGGTTTTAGGCAGGATTGGGAAATATGATTAGTGTAAATTTGTTTTATGAATATTATATATGTAATACATTTGGAAATGCAAAACATTTGCACACTCGCAACTTAAGACCTAGAATGCTCTATGATGTTGGGACCTCAAACAACATGGAATTGTACATGCGAATGTGGACTCATAGGTGCTAGCCTACATGCATAACATTGATGTTGTGTTCTCACTGTGCGATAAAATACATAAAAATACCGATGTGGTATCGAGTCCACTTTCCCGGATGTTACTTGTTTACACGTTTAAGCGAGTGCGCCGTGCATACTTACTGCATAAATACCACGCGTGCATGACATTTTGCCATGTGAAATTGCAATTTGAAGCGCGTGACTGACGGCGGCGTAGTCTGACGCAGCACCATATGCTTGTTATTGTGGAACAAGTGGTACAAGTCCACATACGATAAGTTTCACTAGCGATTTTGATACCTTGCCTAGGTGCGAGACTACCTCTTCGAGTAGGATTCGACCCTACATCATGGATGTAGGGTCGAAACCCCTTATTGCGCGTTCCCACTAGGCTTGGAAGTCGACTCGATGTAGCATCGAGTCCACGTCCTGGTATCAAACAGCCACAGTGGGAACTCGCCCTATAGACATACAATAACACCTAACTCTAGTACACCACACGGCTACAGATTTGTTTTCCGACCCCCAAAATTCACCAGAAAGGTCACCCCGACCGCCCCCTCCCCCCAGATTTGAACCACGGACCTCCAGTACCAGGGCCCAGATCCTAGCCACTACACCACGGCAGTCAGTCACACTCGGCGAAGAATATTCGCCTCGTTATAGCCTGGGTCTGTTTGTAGCCAAAAAACCTGCACGCCGGGTTATAGAAACATTTTTTCCGCCCAGTTGCCGTGTAGTGTACATGTATGATGTAGAGTTAGGGTTAACACAATACATTTGTATAGGAGACATATAGAAAGAATGGGAAATTAAATTATTTTTGTTTATTTTTGAATCAATTTTATTTTATTTATTTTTTAATTTCAAGTATCATAGAATGGGGATACTTTGACCCTTGATGGGTAATAAACATTGGTTCACAAAAAAAGTTTATTTGTCAAATTTTGAGAAAAGTTTTATAGTGACATTTTTTAATTTGGTATAATTACAACAACACATTACCCTGCTACATAATGATAATGTGTATCTGGCATTGTACCTAAACACAAAAAGCTGCAGGATTTTTTCTTTATTTTTAGGTGTTTCTTATCAACAAATTGCAACTGCCACACCCCATGTGGTAGGTGTATTTTATGTTGTGGTTGGGCAGACAATTTACCTAATGACAAAATAATACCCAATTCATTTTCATTTGCGTTCTTCACTACGACACAGACTAGCATTAACTGAAAAAATAACTGAACAAAGAAGCGAAAAGTGGGGTATTTTTGGCCCTTGTTTAAAGTATAAACTTTATATATATGCCAAATATATTTGGCATACCTGTATCAATCTCCTTTTTATTGCTGTATATTATACTGCTTTTGCATACATCTATATTATACTTTTTACTCTTTTAGTATTTCACACAGTTTTATTGTAGGCCTATCTTAGATTTTAATGTTGTAATTTAATCCAAATTGTGTAATATCATACTATGTTCAGTTCTCCATCCATGCATTTGCGTGTTTTTCCTCTTCCTTTGTTGTTTGCTCGACCTGTCTTTTCCCTCTCACGCATATGTGCATGTATGGACGACCTGATCATAGGTTGCGAGATAGCGAGTCGAAATTTATGAGACCATCTGGTCGTGTCCGTCTTTCTCCATGTGTCCTGATGCTCGACCCACTATTTTAGCGACCTTTTTATATATATTGTTTGTGTTTATTGTGTTATATGCTATCATAATATGTTGTTAAGCGCCTTGAGGCCCCTTTGGGCTAAGGGAGCTAAATAAGCGCTTGGTATTATTATTGTTATTATTATAAGAAAAATTCAAAAACAATCAATTTTAAACATTTACAGCCCAATTTATTTGTTAATGCTTGTACAAGAAAAATTCAAAAACAATCAATTTTAAACATTTACAGCCCGATTTATTTGTTCATGCTTGTACAAAGTCAAAACAAGCAATCTCACCACAAATTTTATGATTACCATGTTTATTTGGAATGTTTATCTCTAGCTTTACTATTTGTTTATTTGTTGGTATTTTTGGTATTTATTACATTCTTATCTGTAAAATTGTCATAGAAATATTTTTGTTGTACAATTAGAAGTATCTTTTCATCCAAGTAGGTTTGAACGAGTTTTCCACAAGTGGGCCAAAGTTACCACCATGTGGGGTTACTTTAGCCTACTCAAATATTAGGGGGAAAAACTGTCTAGAAATACTTAAATTTTCAAAACAAAAAATGATGTTAGAGGCAATTAAGTTATACTATCAACTAGTCTAGTTTACCATCAAAAAGTATCTTCAATGCAATGAATAAAAATAAAATTGTAAAAAAGTGGGTCAAAATATCCACCGGTACTAACACACCCTCTGAGTGTTCCATAAAGACCAGTGAAATGGTGGGCATTTATGCAAAACCCTCAGATATTTACACAAATCAAACATATAAATCGAAGGAAAATCGCTGTTGAATTCTGCACCTTGAAGGTGAATCTATTTGATGGATAAAATGACATCATAGGGGTATTTAGTTGTATCCAGAAAATGTAGAAGTACTAAGAATAAAGTAAAACAGTCAATTAATTTAACAAGAAATTCACTTAAAATTACCAAAATTCCAAAACTAAAATTTGATTTAAATCAGTGATAATTCACTAATTAGTTCATCTGATTTAAAATTGTGATAATCGGCCAACCCTGTTCATTATGCACATGACAACCAAAATCTAAATAATGTGCTCGTCTTTGCGGTCCCGGCCCTCAGGTACCTGGGCAACTACGGGCACTCGGCAAGAAACGAGTTGTTGCTTCTTGCCGATGAGCTACTTTGAGCTGGGCTATCTTCAAGTGACAAGAACCTGAAGAAGTCCCCGCCCCATACCGCTGGGGAAACTTGTCAAGTCTCGGCCCATCCCCGATCAAATGCCGGTCATACCCCCCGCCTACACTACTCGCTACAAGTACATGACATTTCTCAGCCCAGTCATATGCGGGGGAAGGCGATTTTCTCAGATCTCCGTACAAGAGGCTGTGAGTTCCCGGCTATGTGAGACAAGCTACCATGCAGCCTACCACCGACTACCCTGACAGCATCTCCACTCAACTTCTCAGAAGAAATTATCACTTATGAGACGAGGCATGGCAGTACCTGCGTACAAATTCCACGTCAGCTGGAGAGTGTCTACTGCCCGAATACCCAGGGGCCAGGACTGCAAATGACCAGTAGCGTAGCCAGACGGGGGTAAGGGGGGGGAGGCAACAACAAAAACAAAAAAACGGGGAAATCGGAAAGGCAGCGAAAAATCGGTAAGGCAAAGGAAGGGAAAGAAAGGGAGAAGAGACAAATACTAAATAGGGAAGGAAAGGGAAAAGGGAAAGGAAACGGACAGAAAGGAGAAAGGAAGACAGGCAAATTAGTTGGAAATTGCAGTTTTTCGCGCCGGTATGGGGACACAACGCCTCTACCCCCTAACCTCTTTCTGCCATAAGCATGATAATAATAATAATTGAGCATGATAAGAATACAAATAATTTCCCTTTTAGCCTATTTAAATATGTAACCTTCCACTGTCATATTACTCTACCTTTACTGTGTGAATTACCATTGTACATACTACATGGGTCGACTTGCCTAGTTGGTCGCACTTTCCTTAATTGATGATGGATCTTTCTCATCTTTTCAGGATTCTAACTTTATTAGTTGGACTTTACAATGAAATCAAATTGGTCATGGTTCAGCGGTTATAATAAGGATTAAATCCATGCTGAATGAGAGTCCTATTTGTTTTGATGCATCCTGTATGGATCATGTAAGGACTGTAAAACTGGTCTTAGTAACTGGAACAGCCTCCCATTTGTCAACAAACCAATGCTGAACCCGGCCCCCAACTCAACACAAAAGTTGGTAACCATGTTCTTCAATTTTTTTAAGTACCTTTGCAAAGACTTTTCATCAATTTTAACCCCTTTTTTGGTGCAAAATAGAGTACAAAATTGGGGTAAAAAATACCCCTTATTTTCAACGGCCAGACTATACTTGAAAATTTGCTGTATATTTTGAACCCTGGCCTTGATGGTTCGTTGCTCCACGAAAATCAGCTCATTTTCTTAATTTTTTTGATGGTGCAGCCCAGTGTTTCGTTGTCTTTCTCTCTGCATATAATGGCGGCGTACATGTTTGCTTCGGAAAGGTGACAGAACATTTAATTTTCATGTGATCGTGCCCACTTCAGCTTTCTACCGGCAAACACAATGAGCTGGAACCGTGTGTGTTTATTTACTGGCGAAAGATAGCTTTTCTTATCATTTTAAACCGATATCAACCAAAAAGGGTGGCTAAAATCCAGGGGAATCTTAACCGGTAATCACGATTCACTGTATGAGGATGAGCGGGCAAATGAATAGAGTTCCTTTAGTATACCCTACCACTGCACATAGAAACGATGCATTGCATGCCATCGTGCATATATTAACGCTTCACTGGGGTGCCCCGGCGCAGTGGTCTCAATGTGGCCTCATTACATGACGTCATTGTTTTGGCATAGTTTTGAGCATGCGTGTTGTATTTTATCATGAATGAAAGCAAAGATAGCCGCCCACCATACTAGCCAAAATCTGGTGAAAATTAATGGAATATTCTGTCATTAGTCTGTTGAACCGACTGCGCATAATCACAGCCTCGATATGATTATGAGTCCCGATGATGCAAATTTACAATCAAAGTAAATGTAAGGTTTCCTTTCTATGTGCACTGCATATCTTCAATGGGAACTTTTAAAGAACGACCCATACACTTACACCGTGAGGAATCAAAATGGTAGGGTATTATAAAGCTTACCCAAATTAGGGTTGTCCAGTTTCGTATTTTCGAGCGGCGCCTTCACCGTATACCAAAATGTTGACAGGTGTTGCTACGTCATCTGGCCCAAATACGGCGACACTCGCGGGAGTGGACGAGGCCTGGTTTCAAATGAAGGTAAGTTGAATATTTTGTACTTTCTAGTCGAAATACGTTCATATTTAATATTAAAAACCCTTCCAAGAGACGATTAAACAAATCTTATTCCAGAATATCGTTGATTTAATAGAGTAATTTTGATCATAAATCGGGCATGCTAAACCAGTCGTAACCCTTCCGAATTTGACATCCATGTTCATGATGTTACGAATCTATTTTTCAAATATCTTTTTACTACCTGAAGGGTGTGACCAAAGGTAGCGGTTGTTGCATCCTGATACTAGGCTATATTTAACTTAAAGATGTCCATCGTTTTGTCTAAACTTGAACCGTTAGTAACCTGTTTGAAGAGGAGAAAAATCGTCTGATCCACATGTGTTACCCGATGCATGCGTCTCATTTCTGTGTTGGGCAAAATGGATTGGCGCATGTTTGCCGGCAAAACGGTATTGCCGTGTTGATGAATCTGTTGATCAGGAGCACATGCTTTCAAGATCGCGCAGTCAGGATTTGTTTTGTTTTGATTTGTTTAGTTTTATGGGCGAGGGGTTGGGGAAGAGGGGACCCGGGGAGGTGGAAGGGGGTCTGGGGAGGTGGAAGGGGGTCTGGGAAGGTGTAAAAGCCCAACAAATACTTTGAATTTATTTTTTTAAATCTTCCAATTATTTTTTAATATTTGGTTTTTTATTTTAAAACTGTTGTAGGATTTATGTTTGGGGTAGGGGAATACATTATAACAATGTCATGATGTACTTGTAAACTACGGTATCTACGGTATTATTAGTGAATAGCAAGGTTTGGTTTGGGAGTCTTTTGGGCTACTTTGGGCTAAACAAATATTGAGCCCTTTTGGTCTGAAAAATGGTTCACCATTAAACATGGCTTAATGAATCAAAGTTTTTGCATTGAAACACTGTTATAAAAACCATCAATTTTACAGCACATTTTGCTCCATCTTCACTATACTTAACCTAGTTAACTCATCAAGCACTCATTTTAAAGGGGATTACATGATCTTTCCATCAATACTAATTGTGATGATAATGTATTAATCACAAGAAGGCTGGTTATGGATTAACGACAAGTTTAATGAAGATTGAACCACCGGTTTATCCAGTATATTGAGATGATGATTTTCGTCTTGCCTTGACAACAAGGTTGCCGGTTTAACCTATTAGTTATATGACGCTTAGAGAAGCTTATAGAAAATCCCCAATCACTACATCTTCCTCCTTTTGAAGGAAAAGATGAAGTTTTCTAAACTTTATGCTTTTGAGCAACAATAGTCTTATTTGAGCATTTACAGTCACAGTTATAGTTTTTCGGATCAGAATGATCCTTATGCTCAACATTATTATTAGCGTCATTATACAACATGTCATTATGTCATATGTAAAATGACTTTTAAATAAAGCTTTGATGGCATTACAATATGACAGTGTCTTTTACCAAGTGTTGCATATACCACACCTATCTACACTAAACTATCTTGCACATGTCGCTGACTTCGCGAATGTTGTAAACGAAATGTTGTAAAGGTACCTAAATGTTGCTACCCTTTATCTAACAAAAATATGTAATGAATATTAACTACATAAAAACTTGAAGTAACTAATGTAACCATGTCTACGCGGTAAACTCGTCGCTGTAGTACTTGGGGTTGGGTTTGGAGACTCTGGTGCTTCTCCTGGTTTCTGGTGTTAGTTGATGGTTCCCATCTGGTTCTGGTGGTGCAGCAGGCTGGATGGCTGCTTGTTGTTCTACTGCGTCATACCACTCCTCCGGATCTTCTGATTCAGTTGCAGGTAAGAGATGGCGGTGGTTTCTCCGTAGAACTCCGGTTTCTGTCTGCACTCGGTAGGATCTGTTTGGAAGGGCTTCCAGAATCATACCTTTCTGCGACCATAGTAGATTCTTTGTGGTTGGTTTGTCCATATTCTGGATTCTTACAGTTTCACCCACCTTCAGTGGTGGTGGCAAGAAAGCAGCAGTTTTGTCATAGTTTGCTTTTTGTCTGTCTTTCAGTTGTTTCTTTTTCTTTATGACAGAGTTGGCATTGTCAGGTACGGTCTCAAGCAAACGTTTGACCATAGGGAGGTTGGATCTGATGCGTCTGTTGAACAGTAGCTCGGCTGGTGATTTACCATTCTCCAAAGGTGAACTTCTGTATCTCTGGAGAGCTTGAAATATGTCTTCTCCACTAGCAGTAACTCTGCGTATCATTGACTTCATGATCTTGACGGCCTTTTCTGCTTGACCATTTGATACTGGGTAGTATGGACTAGACATAGTATGGTTAAAGTCCCACAGTGTCTTGAAATCGGCAAACTCTCGACTTGAAAACTGTGGCCCATTATCGCTGATAACTTTTATGGGTGTCCCATGGCGAGCGAAGATGGCTTTCATGGCATTTATGACTGCCTTGCTGGTAGTACTGGTCATGGTACGGACTTCGATATACTGCGAATAATAGTCAACTACTGTCAAATAGTCTTTTCCATCTAGGGTGAGAAGATCTGCTCCAACCTTCTGCCATGGTAGATCTGGAACCTCATCTCCAAGTTCATCTTGGAGTGGCTTGTTCATGGATACTGATGGAGTTCTCAAAGCTTCAGTGTTCCATATGGCTTTAATCAGCTGGAGATTCTCACAGGCATTTAATCCTAGCACAGGTTGATACCTCTTGGTATTTTCACTTTCTGTTGCAATCAGAAATGGGAGATCTAGGGTTCCTGTTTTGTATGTTACTTTTGCCATACAGCTTCCTATGATTGGTACAGAAGCTCCAGTATATCCTCTGATCTTGATATTAGTCTTCTTCAGTTGAGGTCTAGGCTTTAGCTTTCTGAATTCATCAACTGGAAGAATGTTGACTTGTGCCCCAGTATCCAATTTGAAAGATACTGTGGTTTTGTTAACATCCATTGGAACTATCCACTCATGCTTTTTGTCTTGTGAATTTAACACTTCTATATAGAAGTCATCCTGGAATTCGTCAGAGTCGTCATTTTGTTCGACTTGGTGGACTTCCTTGACTGTAGGGCAAAGTGTTGACCAATGGTTTTTCTGGTTACATATGTTGCATGTAGTACCCCATGCCGGGCATGATCTGGGAAGGTGCCTTTTTGCACATTTCTTGCAGGCAAAAGTTTTATCTTTCTTCTCCCAGTCTTGATTTTGATCATCTCCGCCTTTTCCACTGTTTGACTTTGCTCCACTTTTGTGGTAGTTTGACCTGGACTTATTGATTGCATGAAGATCGGCTTCATCATTCTGAGATATTGCTTTCAAGCTTTCTTGGACAGTCTCATAATTTTGTCCGATCTCAATTGCTTTGACCAATGTTAAACCATTGCCTTCATCCATGCATTTCTCTCTGATCTTGGATTCCTTAGCGCGTAATACTATGGCGTCGCGGATCATTCTATCTTGGTCCTGATAACCGCAGGGTTTCACAAGTATCTTTAGGTCAGTTACAAAATTGTCAAATTTCTCAGTGTTTTCTTGACGTCTGTTATTGAAGTTCACGGTGGCTCTTATTTCATTTCTTTGTGGCGCTACATATGATTCGAATTTGGCATAAACCCCTTCCAGCGTTTCGTTCTCCGCTGGTTGAGCTACAATCCCTTGGCCTGCATCTGCTGCGATGGCTGGGTTCCATTCCAATGTGCTGTACACTTCTCTCCCTTTATCTCCAATATACGTCATAAGGTAGTTAACCTTCTGTTCTTCTGGCTTATCCGCCAGTGGACCTTTGAAAGTAAAACTGCAGTGCTGCTTAAATCTCTTAAATTCTTTAAGAAGATCAAAACTGTCCCAATTCATAGTTGGTCGGGATGAGCGTGATTCAGCCATAATAAGTGGTAAAAGTAAGAAGGTCCTGCCTCCCCTGCACTATTCGATGTATTTTGCCTTAAACGTAGCCCGTCTCCCGAAGTGCGCCCTCACTTGTGAAAAATTGAGCGTGAGTTGATTCGATTCGACGAAAATGTTGGACTTGGAAATTTTTCAGAGTTTTTTACGCTATCGCGCTCACCCTTTTCCGTCCTGATTTCGTACTTATTTCGAGCCGTAGAATCCTCAGATTTCATCTGTAGTTAGATCCCAGTTCTAGACACCATGTGATGATAATGTATTAATCACAAGAAGGCTGGTTATGGATTAACGACAAGTTTAATGAAGATTGAACCACCGGTTTATCCAGTATATTGAGATGATGATTTTCGTCTTGCCTTGACAACAAGGTTGCCGGTTTAACCTATTAGTTATATGACGCTTAGAGAAGCTTATAGAAAATCCCCAATCACTACACTAATAACATTTAAATTCAACATTTCTAAAAAATATATGAACATCCCTACCCAAATGAATACCGGTGGTGTGACTGGTGGTGGAGGTTTGTTTTTATTTTGGGGGGAATTTTAATCCGTTAACCGGCAAATACCGTCTTTTTTACTTCGGTAAAATAAATAATCTGTTAACCGGCATACTTGTATGCCATATTTTTTACTTCACTGATAGTGTGTAAAGTCAATGGGACCCAGGGAATAAAATAGTTGTGTTGCGTTCAACGAGATAGATATAGGTAGAGCGATGACTGTAGCTAGGGTCATTGCCAGCCCATTTACAATGCAATCCTAAATCTCGCGCTCGAAATCGTGTAAAATTATAGATGAACCGCCAAATCTTTCAAAACATAGTGAATTCAATCAGTTATACATTAGAAATGTAGAAATAGTTATCAACTTTTGTTTTGGATATCTTAATTTCTTAGTTTAAGCTACATAAGATATCATGTTAAATAAAAGA
>CM069442.1:9616057-9989381 GCA_035610835.1 Ophiura sarsii | reverse complement strand
CAAAAAAATATTAAATTGGGTTTTAAAAAAAAAATCGTCCCTAAGTTAGTGTCTTTACATCAAAATCTAGCAATTTGGGATTTTTTATTTATTTTTGTAGCTTTGTTGAACTTTTTTGGGTCAAAAAGGTGATTTTTGTGATTTTCTCAACAACAATTTTTTTGTGTCAAAATTGATGCCAAATTTGGATTCTCTGATCCATTTCCTTTACAAAAATGTATACTTTTGTATACATTTGAGTCATAGTTCAATTATTACAGCACTCACAAATTCCAAAAAGAACTTCCTTAAGTCCCCCCTTAACGCAACAGAACAAGATGTCTCGTAAATTATTAGATAGAACCCCCACGTGATTGTTATCTTTTCATACGCCAAGATGGTTGACATTTCAAAAACAAAATATTCCTTATAATTTTCTTGATTTTTTGACAAATAAATTACTTCGCAAACACCAGGTATGTTTTGTAATATAGGTCTACCTGGTAAACACACTAATGCCTATCGTAAAACAAGAAGAGTCTTTAAAAAGGCAGTCATCATAGAGGAGGTAGATTAAAAGCTAATTTTTAACTTAACTTCAATTGATGTCCACTTTAAACTGCATTAAATTTGGATAAATGGACATATCATAACATAGCACACAAACTCACACGTTCGTATCAATGTTTTTATCATTAATGCAATGATTGATGTATAATAAATAACTTCATTTATTATTCAAAATATATTTATTAATATCAACTGAAAATAAAGTAACTAAATAGATAAATACAATTAAATCAATAATCACTACATCAATCAATAACATGACATAAATTGCCCGCTTAGGAGCGCTATTAATTCGGTCTAGTAAACCTATTATTGTTATCAATTACTGCGAGAGGATTACCTGGTTGTATATTTAAATTCCAGCAGTACTTCTTGCTAACTGCACGGGTGAGTTTCCATTATGTTGCAAATTACATCCATGCTCAAGCGTTTAAACTACTCAATGGGCATTGCAATATAGCCGGTTGGTTGCACACGAGAGTTATGTCATTTATAGCAACCAGCTTTGATGAAAGGCGAATATTTAAATTTGTTGCCGGTTTTTAGGGCAACAATTTATAGCGCTGCTAAGCGGGCCTTGTAGCGTAATGTTCATTTATTTATTTACTAATTTATTAATCAACAAATTAATAAAATTGTTAAGTAATTACTTAATTACCACATAAAGTGTCCTTGACCAAACCGGGGTCACAAAACAAAAACGAATTAGACATCTGCGATGAAAAAAGTGAATGTACGCAATCGATGGACACGCTAGACGTCTTCGATATCAGTAAGGGACGCACCATAGGGGGTAGGATGTTGGGGTCGGGTAGATTTATTTTTTTACCGCCGAAGACGGCAAATTTTATTGTTTTTGCTGCCGAAGGCGGCAAAGGATTTGTTTTTTAATATGTAACCTTTATATTGAGTTGGGTGAGCAAAGGTGTTTTGGTGTGTTTTTTACGCATCATTGGGTGAATTTTTGGGTTTTTTCCCCCTGTATAATGGGTGAATTATTTTTCTTGTTTCAAAAACTTCCTACCAACCCCCTTGAAGTCAAATGGTGCGTCCCTAAAACCAAGTTAGATTCCTGGTCGGTAGTATTATTTTTGTTGGATCTATTCGGGAACTAGCTAGCTACGTATGATTGATTGCATTTTCCATTGCTAATAAATAACAGCTACTAAAAAGTATACGTGATTGAAGAGCGTTACAAACATCAACCAAAAGTCAATAAGAATACGACTACCACACATCGGACCTTGACATCACCATGTCGAAGAGTTAGTGCCACAAGGCAATATCTGTACTAGATGCCACTTGGTATGTACGAGGGTCATTCAATGAGTTCTACCTCCTGCATCATAACTTCACTGTTATATAAGCCAGTCGTATGAAATATTCCACAATTGTAGGTTTGAATCTCAGCTACAGATCGATAGTAAATTGGTCTGAGTACTGGCTTTACTTTTCTAGAGATGCAGTAAAAACCAAACATACATTTAGTGCGACGGAAACGGATACAAAACAGCATAATATCTCCTAAGTGCTATTTATTTGGCTAATTATAAGAGACAAAACGTACCTATCGGTCAATTAAATCCATTCTAAATTACATATATATATATTTAACAGACTATAAATAATAACAGTGACTGATTTCTTGGGGGAAATTCCTTCTAATTAGCCAGAAACAGACCAGGACAGCCATTAATTTTAACCCTACCCTAGAGAACCGCTGCAAAAAGTCATATTTGCTTTTCATAAGAAATAAGAGATCTTCAATACACAGGACTAAATGGATATATTTCAAGTCTCTCAAAGAGATAATTGTCTACCATTGACTACCTGATTGACTATTCTAAAGGTTGCATATAAAGAAAATTCATATAGTGACTATCATATTAAGATTTAACACTCGCGGCATCACTGTGGCTTGACTTGTTACAACGAACATTTGACTGAATAGCAGTGTCCCGTAATGCTTAGGACGTAGCAATACATTCGAGTTGATAATAAACTATTTGCAAGCCTACAAAGGTTGATATTGCCTACAATCTAATTTATACATGAAAATAGAGTATAATATTCAGAAAGCATCCATTGTTTGCTATTTAAGTATTTAAATCGGGCTGTTAGATCTAATCATACAATACACAGAGAAAACGAGAGAAAAAATCTCTCTCTGGCTTTGATCGCATCATAACAAAAGTGAAACAGATATTATATATAATTTACTATAGATGCGTAGCTATGATTCAGAGCTATAATCCTGACAAATGTCATGAGGCTGACATTCTTAGCGATGTTATAAGTGAGGAGGTAGAACTTATTGAATGACCCTCGTGTGTATATGGATTATATGCCAAGCAATTGGTATAAACTAAATTTAACTTGGAGCAGCTATTGCAGATATGTTCACATCTAGTGATGACAAAAGTCACTATCTGTAAATAGCTGCCACATGTTACACACTTCTGGTTCTATATGGTCCACCCTTGTAAATCTTACACATTGCAGCCATTGTAGATAGGTCATTGTTGCTCCACACCTCGATGTGATCAGCTGTCTGCAGCATATTTGATATGCAATTGCGCAAATTGAATGTATACCTATTATTTATCTGGGTTTTTTTTCACTTTGCAGCGATCATATGGTGATTTCCAATTCCCATTCTGCCAGGAATTTATCGTGTGAAAAAAGCTATGTTAAATTTTTTGATATATCAATTTCACCACATTCAACTGGATATTGTATATTGTCTTAGTCATTCAAAAAGCAATATACCGGGCAAACTCGCTAGTCATAAGGGTCGCTAGTCATAAGGGTCACTAGTCATAAGGGTCACTAGTCATAAGGGTCGCATGTCATAAACCCTAACCCTAACCCTACCCTAACCCTAACCCTAACCCTTACCCTAACCCTAACCCTAACCCTAACCCTAACCCTAAACCTAACCCCAACCTAACCCTAACCCTAAACCTACCTTAACCCTACTCTAAACTTAACCCTAATCCTAAGATACTTTTATGACTAGCGCACTTGTGGTATAGGAAAATACACGTTATGACTAGCGACCCTTATGACTAGCGGGTAGACCCCAATATACCACTTCAAAGTAATGTCAACGTGATGCAATGAATATAGGCAGAAGACCACCGGTCACGTTATAATAGAAATATGTTTAAAACAATTGGGGTTCAAAATGAAAAGTGTACTTTATGTCCAAGATTCTGGACTGTACTAGTATCGACCGATACTGGAATACCCGGTTCGATACTGGTACAAAGTCAGTGTTCTAGTATCGGACGATACTGGCACATGTAAAATATTCCAGTTTCGGGTGATACTGGAATACAATTATGTACCAGTATCGTCCAATACTGGGACAAATCATGCTGGTATAACATGTGTATCAGTATCGCCCGATACTGGAACATAAAACGTTCGAGTATCGCTCGATACTGGTACACTTTTACTGTTCCAGTATCGACCGAGTACTGGAACAGTAAAAGTGTACCAGTATCGATCGATACTGGCAACTTTTATGTACCAGTATTGAACGATTCTGGTATACAGTATATGGGACCTAAAGTACACTTTAGGGGTATATATAGTGAAGACGAGAACATGTGTGAATAGATCCTGTAATGTTACATTCTTTCTCTCCTAAAACCCAAGTATAGTCATCAAATAGAGAGTCCATTAAGAATTTATTACCAGTAGCAATGGAAGATGCATGTCACTAAAACATTTTTTTCGTATTGGCGGGTCATTATTTAACTGCATTCCGTTCATCTACACAAAACTGTCCGTTTATCCCATTGCGTTTACCCTCTCCGTTCGACGGTTTTCAATCCATACCAATCTGGATGCCATCCCTCAGTACAATCATGCCTAGTAGGCTAGTATTGGTACAGTAACTCTTGAGATAGACTTTAAAAGTTGGGAAAGGTTTCTGATAAATCTGTTTTGTATACATGTATATGTGATAAAACTAATTATAGCCGCGTGGAAAGTGGGAATCAATATATTCCAAAGACAGAACACCGCTGGTCATGTGTAAAAAAGCGTGACATACCTTATGTTTTATAAGAATTCTTTACCATCATCAGTTAGAATTACTTTAAAGAGTTTAAAATAAAACAATTTGCTTTCATAGAATACGATATACGAGCAGTGTCAAAAATCACCAAAGATATAATATGAAGTTGGCTAATTATCTATGTATTAGTTAGGCCAAACAGCGGCCAATTAGTTGACGTCTCGCCATCCATAACGCCATCTCGCCATCAACACACACTATGTAATCAAATATAAAATGATTGCAAAATACTACGAAAAACAGTTACAGTGGATGTATGCTGCACACCTCAAGGCTGTCATTTTTGACACAGTTTCTCAGCTTCATTAGATTTTTTCATATACCGTATATAATTACAGCCCGTCAAATATATGTCCGTGGATGGTCTAATGCCCAATTCGTCTAATTCAAATTAGTCTAAGCCCATACTATTAACTATTTTTAGATGATACCTTTATCACCTTTACTTGTTTTCACCACAATATAATAAAAATGCCGCCAAGGTTACGATGAAGAATAGGCCTAAAAAAGAAGTTGGATTGCCCTTTAGCGGGTTAGCACGCTCTTTTCAAAGCGTTCACATATTTTTGGCGGATGGGCTCAGGTTGGGAGGGGGGGGGGGGGGTTCGAGTCCCGCAATCAATTATTTTCTTTGTTTTTCTTGTATTTGATAATTGATTAGAATCTCTGCATCAACATTTTGATTTGATTGTCCGTATCAATGTCATTAGATAAACACTGCACAAAAAGAAAGTAACCACTTTTTTTCGAGACACCCTGTGTTTAATTCCATTCCTAGGGACTCGCACAGAATGAAAAGTCACTCGACGCTGAGTGAAAAATCACTCTTTTCGAGTGACAATAATTTCACTCTGAACTCATCAACTGCGCATAGTGAAAAGTCACTCGACGCCGAGTGAAAAATCACTCTTTACGAGTGACAATGACTTCACTCTGAACAACGAGTGACATTTTCACTCTTTTACATTATGAGAGTAGACCTTGACATCCTATGTGGTATTGGAATTATCTATTATCTTATCTATGCTGTCCAAATGGTCAATTACCGCCAGAAAGTATTCGTCTTAAATAGCTGTGGTCACTTTTGATATGCAATTGCGCAAATTGAAATGATCAATCATTTATCTATGCTCGCTAAAACATGTCCAATGCCCAGTAACACAAATGCTGCAAGAGCTATCGGATTCAATAAGATAATTGTCTCCTTCGATGATCAACGTCCTCGTAAAACACGGTTATTGTAATTTCTACTCGCTTATATTTATTTTAATATGGAAATGCTGGTTTTAACCAATAATAGGAAAAATGTTAAAGTTATGTCTTGCTTAAGCTACAGCATTCAGCATTTTCTTTCAGGAACACTCAATAAACAGCATTATGCACACGATAATGCATCTAGGGTCAATAATATTAACTGGTGTTTCCATGAATCTTATTTAAATGATAATCAGGGAATTTATAAATGGGTCAAATCCAGTAATTCCATGGCCATGAAGAACTAAGGTACGTTTCTCCATGGATTAGTTGTCCTCCAAAAAAGGTTAATGTCCGGGATGTCCCTCACGAAAGTGTGGGCGGAAGCCACGAAGTAGTCATGGACTTAATACAGGGGTAAATTATTCCTTGTATGATAAGGATTCGGAAATGTATAGTTTGACCTATCTCATGATGTACCGTTCTCAAGTTATAAGCACAAAAAAAAGAAAAAAGTGATGTCCTAGTAGTTTGAAATTAAAAAAAACCTTGAAATGAGATATATATACAACCTGTGTTAAAAATCATCGAAATATAACATTATTCACAATTTGTATTATTCTTATAAGTAATTTTTATCAGAAGCATTTTCTTCTTTTTGGGGTAGGAATGTGCCGCAAGCAAAATGAAAAGTGACCCGAATATTTACCAGTTTTTTGGTGGAAATTGACCCATTATGTTTACCGGGGACACATATTTTCCCAATATATTTGACAAAATTCATTTATTAACCAGAGGGTGAAAAATGGGACCCTATTTGGCGGCACATCCCCGTAACCTCATATCCACTAAGAACCCCCCCCCCCACCCCCCCCCCCCCCCCCCCCCCCCCACTCCCCCTCCGGGTATTATCATCACTTCCAACTCGAGAAATAAAGTAACTTTGATTGTATTTGCAATATATGTGTTAAATGTGTTATGTGTTAATAATCAGCAAAGAAATAATATTATGTGATATCAAATTGTCTGTGTATGTTTGTTAAAAGGCCAGACAGGTCCATTAGTTGACGCCTCGCCATCCATAACGTCACAACACCAATCTAACAACATGGTGCTTAGATCTTGTACGTCAACATTATTAATCAATAAATAATGTTAGCAAAACATCGATGTGCATGATGTGGACATTTGCGACATAATCAGTCATCAGTGCTGTTTTTTGCCCGCATTTTTGACAGAGTTTCTCGGCTTGATACAATATCTCATCCATACAGCATTTCCCCGCAAACGATGGACGAGCTAAACCTGTTCAATTTCAATAAGACACAGAAGAATTTGATAAGTGTTACTTATTTTGATCCGTGATTGATTGAATATTCCTGGCTAATAAGTAACAGGTAATTGAAGAGCATTACAATCAACCAATAATTGGAGATGACAACCGCTCACGGGATGACATGATGTAAAACATTGAAATTAATAAGTAAATGCTGGTTTTAAAAAATAATAGCAAAAACATTAATGTTATGTCTTGCATAACCCTAACCCTGCCAAATTCAGCAAAGAAATCCCTGCCAAATTCAGCAAAGAAATTCCTGCCAAATTCAGCAAAGAAATAATATTATGTGATATCAAATTGTCTGGGTATGTTTGTTAAAAGGCCAGACCAGGCGCGTACCGCGGCATGTGAGCCAGGGGGCGGGGGCAGAAGTATGTCGTCCCTGTAGTGACGTAAATTTCCCGGTAAATGTTCGTAAAAGGTTGCCCCAATTTTTTTCCCAGTCAGTCAACTCGTGAATTTCACGTAAGTGGGGGTGGGGGGGGGGGGGGGGGGGGGGGGGGGGGGGGGGTAGGGTCAAAAAAAATAATTCGCACGGTCGCAAAATTTCGCATAGTCACAAAATTTCGCACAGTCACAACATTTCGCACAGTCAACAAATTTCGCACGGTCTCAACATTTTGGACTCAAAAAAGCACAACGGTTAACAAATAATGCAAATTCCTCAGTGTTTTAGGCCCTATTTTTTTCCTTATGCAATTTTAGCGACCCGGTCTTGGGAATTTAGCGTCCGGTATTTGGAGCCAGGGGGGCTTGCCCCCCCCGGTCGGTACGCCACTGGGCCAGACGGGTCCATTAGTTTACGCCTCGCAATCCATAACGTCACAATACCAATCTAACAACATGGTGCTTAGATCTTGTACGTCAACATATGATTATTAATCAAATATAAATAATGTTTGCAAAACACAGTAAAACAGGTCGATGTGCATGATGTGGACATTTGCGACATAATCAGTCATCAGTGCTGTTATTTTGCCCGCATTTGTGACAGAGTTTCTCGGCTTGATACAATATCTCATAATGCATACAGCATTTCCCCGCAAACGATGGACGAGCTAAACCTGTTCAATTTCAATAAGACACAGAAGAATTTGATAAGTGTTACTTATTTTGATCCGTGGATTGATTGCATTTTCCTGGCTAATAATTAACAGGTAATTGAAGAGCGTTACAATCAACCAATAATTGGAGATGACAACCGCTCACGGGATGACATAATGTAAAACATTGAAATTATGTATGGTCATTGTAAGGTTTACTTTCCTCTACATATAAGTATGCAAAAGCTGGTTTCACCAAATAATAGGCAAAATGTGTAATATTTTATCTCTGCTTTTTCATTTTGTGATCATGACCAAATATTTAATTACGGCCACTGAGAAATCGATCGCGTGAGCTGCGTTTACTTTTTTGCATTGAAACGATCAATTAATATTTGATTTCTGCATCCTAACTTTGTGGTTATGACGTCCAAATGTCCAATTGCACAAATGGTGCGAAAATTGCTTATGTATAAAAGCTATCGATTGTCACTAATAAGATATTGCTCCTCTTCGAAGGTCAACGTCCTCGTAAAGTACTAAATAATATAGGCACGGTCATTGTGTAATTTCAACCCTCCTCCTATTCATGCTATTCGCAATAATATGTTTGCTATGAAAGTGAAGTGAGTGATATTCAAGAACTAAGAGCCTGTTAACAACAAAAACAAACATACACTATGGGTTGAAGTGTTTATCAACCGTACATTACCCACCGATTTTCTTCTTCTTCGGAGACTCTAAATAAGCAATTTATATGCGTGTCACTGTCACCTCAATGAAATATCAACGATAACCCAGAATAGCTAGAGACACGACAAGACTACTGCATGGTAGGCCTATATAAGCTTGTGTGTCGATTGAGGCACTGGAAAGTTAACGCTAATTTGAAATAACGGTTATAATTACCGTTAACTTGTTTTTAATCCCCCTGTTTCTACATGTACTCGCGAAAAGTTACCGCTAAAGTTTACAAATGGGTCACGACATTTGACCTTTCGTTATAATAATATTATTATGGTTATAATAAAAATGGCACCCACTTGTCTTTTAATGCTACATTTTAACGGGTATCTGTTTCTACTTGGCAAGGCGTTAATTACCGTTAACAAACCTTTAGGTTTTTGTCGTTAGAAAACTTAACGGTAATTAGCGTTAGTTGGCTGTTTCTGAACGGCACGCGTGGTCCAACGGGTACATTCTCGCTCCACAATACAAAGGTTGTGAGTTCGAGTCCCGTTGCGGCCAGCGTGTTGTGTCCTTGGGCAAGGCACTTTACCGTGCTTGCCACTCTTCACCCAGGTTTATAGTTGGGTACCGGCATTAATTCATGTTGGGAAGTAAAATAGACTCCGCTGTGCGGGAGGAGTGGCGAACCCCCAACAGCCAGAAATTACATGTGGGAGTCTGGCCCAAACGCTAAGGAAAGAGAGATGGGCACTCCGAGTCTTTACTTTTTTACCCAGGATATATAATTAGAGCGACCTTGCTTTTACTTACTAAGCAACTTAACGCGTTAAGTTACCCAGTAGAAACGCGCTCTATGAATAGGTAGGGCAATGTCTGTCAAGAAATCTCTTTTGAGAGTTTGGTGTGAAAATACCTTACAGTGGTCTGATATAAAACAACGACACAAGAGCATATGTTTAGAAAATCTTTGCTGGGCCGTGTGTAGTTTTACTATTTCACAAACAAAAGGCATTATATGTATGTTTTAAATATTCATGATAATGATATCAAACATTCAATTACAAGCCATAACCGAAAATCAGGTCTATCATTATAATTGTTTTAATAATCATTTCAAAATGCAAGAGAAAACAGTAGGCCTACATAGTAGAAAATGTGATTACTATACCGGCCTCGTCAACGCCAATCATGAACTAGTGTCATTTTGACACAGTTTCTTGGTTTCATTAAATTTCTCACTCATAATCAATTGCATTATAGCCTTAGTCTGGGCATGCGTCTGATACATGAAACAGGGTGTTTTTGAAAGAATTATGAGCCGGAATTATTTTGTTACAATTTAATACAAGACATTTTCTATTGATTTCCCAGGGTAACTTAACCGACCATTTCTGATTGAATTTAAGTTAATTTCGATCATTGCATTTCGAATTATGTTGAATGAAGGCCGATTGATTCCATTGTGTTTCTGAAAGAATCACATTTGGTATGTTCGACGCCTCGACGCACAAAAGGACTCAAGATACACAATCAACATTCACAAATGAACCGGAATGTCAGATGTCGCCATGGCTTCAGGGGGGGGGGGGGGGGGGGGGGGGGGGGGGGGAGTGGAACTCAAATTGCCGATCGGAAGCCATGTCATCTGGGAACTTGTGGGGTATCACATCTTGAGGCGCTGTTTGTCGTCTGCTTTAAAACTTTCCACGCGGCTGACGACATTCCAATATTTCACAAAATGTTTAAAAAATGTCAAAATTATGGAATTTCAATACCATATTTGGAATCATCGTGAGAAATGCATTGTCATAAGTACAAACATGCCTAGTATTGGGTCAATAATCCTTGAGATAGACTTTGAAAATTGGGAAACGGTTTCTTGACAAATCTGTTTTGTGTACGTTAAAAATAATAGCCGCGTGGAAAGTGTTAAGGTATAGACATAATTGAAGTTTTGCACGGAATTGTTGAACAAAATCCTGAAAAAATTGTGCGCTTTTGAAAATTATGATAAAACTTACGCGCAGTATAGAAGTTTCCTATCCCCAAATAAATAATATCCCTGATTGCTTTCAATAAAGCTATACAGAACGTTAATGTTGAGTTTGTTTGTTTGTTTGTTTACACGGTCGGTCCGTACAGACACACGCTTGGGTCCTGAAGGGACTAGACTCAAGCAAATTGCTCGGGCCAGGCTTAAAAAGCCCATATGAGCATGCTGGTTGAATTATTATTAAAAACAGCCACTCCCAACAAATAAAGTTTACAATTTTGCTGTCAGCCTTCAGACATGAGAAAAGAATAGTCTTGATCCAATCTCATTTATGCCACTGGCTTAAGTATTTCCAATGTAATTCAAGGCTGTCATGAGTAGAAATGCAGTTGTTTCTTTCGCGGGGAGAAATTTCTCAACATCAAAATATGACATCGTAGAAATGTTTAGATCATGTGTAGAAACCCTCTCATGTAATGATTTAACAGAAAAGATTTAAATACAAATGAAAGAATAAGGCTTTCTGTTTCTGTTCAATAGTATACGGATATACTACCGACATTTTAGCATCGACAATGTAATACCGATAAAATGTTCCTTTTTAATGATGGCGATTGTTCTGTGCGCCAATTCAGTACTGACATATTAATACCTACATTTCAGGATTATAGCGCAACAATGTTAATTTTCGACTTTACCGATTGTTCCAATTTATCCCATATCACATACCATAAATCTGCAGGAAAGGTTCAAGAAGGCAAATTTTGTAAAACAAAGTGATAAAAACTAAAACGACAAGATCAAGATTCTATGGATTTGAATACTAGCGTCTCTAAGCATGTATTATAATCCGACAAAAATAAAACCTCGTCATTCTGTCATTGAACGAGATAACAACGATTTTATAAGCGTCAGACTCACCCCGTACGTGTAAATCGCTTGCCATCAAATTCCATCAAACCACCACTTCACTTCAATTATTATGAAAACACAGATGACGACTTTGGCGATAAAAACGCGGGAACGTGACATGAGCAGACGATTATGGAATCGTATATATTTTACATGCTCTTAAGCCTGATTTTTGTCCGATATTCCATATCACGATATTCCATTTTACTTGTTGACATTTAAAAAGAAATTGTAGCCGTAAAATATTGTCTGGGGCGTTTCATCGGCTGAATGCAAAAGATCGTAAGTGATATTTTGACAAATTTTAAGGGAAGCAATTTTGTGATAACATTTATTTTGTATTTTACCCGGGATACCGGGATATTTTATTGGGGTTTTATTGACGTCTCATTTCTTTCATAAAAGTAAATATGTCGATTTCAGACCTGTACCTTAAGATTTGTGTATTTACCTATAAATTACAGGACATTTTGGAGGTAAATTTTCAATTTTACCCAAAACGTCACTTATGACCTTATTGCATGCATGAGCCGACGATTTGCTTCTTGTTGTTATGCATTATCAAGGAGTATATATAATAGGAGGGGACACTTAGCTCATTTGCATATTTGCTCATTAATATGATTAACCCCGCGAACCCAGTCAAAGGTCGCAGATAACGCCCTCTGGAGAGTCAAGGGGACTTTCTTTTGTTCTCTAACGACAGCGTTGGGACAGCGCATGAAGTTTCTTGTACAGAGTTGGCGATGAGCGATTGAGAAGTATAACAAAAGCATACATAAACAGATCGTAACATGAATTATGCAATGCAACAGGTCACACAACGTTCAGTCGAGCGACCGTATAAACAGTATACAAGATGCCATTTATTGTGTTCGAAATGTCAACGCCTTTACCATTCTTTCCAAAATAAGGAGTATAATCACATTACAAACACATTTTGTGCGAGAGTAACATATAAATATGGTTTAAAATGTCAAAAATGGCACGATAAAAATCCGTTCGTTATAAATAAAAGAATCAATGGTTAAATAATAAAACTGACACAATTACACTCGTCGATCTCTGTGGCGTGCATACGTTGGTCGTATCGTTTGCAGTCGGCAATCACGGGTTCGAATCTCCGTGTATTCGTTGTTGTTTTCCATTTTTTTTTTTTTTTAATTTTTTTTAAACTTGATTGTGGATGTATGTAACATTATTTTTATGTCAATTTTTATAATTTATAAAGGCCGCCAATGCTTTCATAGTTTTTTCTATTCTTTTTTTAATCTATTTTTCTATAGATCATTTATCTCTGGATTTATTTAACTTTATAATCTAAACAATTAAAATGCGTAAACAATATATTATTGCTCGATAAATAAGTGATTGAAGTTGAGTTCACTTTGATAATGATAGCAACACTTGTTGTAAAACCATTTTACCACGGTGCCCAACCATTTCTCATTTGCACACTTTGTTTATACATTCAGAGATGTCATTTTTATAGCTTGTTATAGCTAGGCTAATATACAACTGTAACTAGCTATTTGGATACACGAAGCAAACACATTTCCAAAACAGACCATAGCCAATCGTACAACATGAGAAATGAGACCGTTCTATCAATGTTAAATCTACCATGATTACCATTTTTTTAAAAATCTGTACAACCGATGAATTTCTGGAAAATCTTTTGTACAACTTCATTTCAGGAAAGTTAGTTCTTGTACCAAATTTAGCTAGCTTTAATAAATGAATTGGAAGACGCAATATTCATGTCGAAATATATGTGGAAAGGCAATCAGACAACTATTGATAGACGCGATCAAGTCTTGTACCTTTGAAAGGTGATTAGAGGTAATCCACGTATCAGCCATTGGAGAGCTAGAGTTGGTTCAGAATTAAAAAGACCAACACCACATATATCTTACTCTGTGAAACCCACATGTTGATGGATACTCGTTTGAAAATAACCCGCCAATGTACATTATAATAGCCCGTCATTATGTTAACAGAGTAACGCTTGTATTCAAAGGGTTGGCTTGTTGAAGGTCGTACATTGACTTGATCTGAACAACGAATAATATGGGAGCGAAAACCTTTTGTTACGGGCACGCATGAGTAAAGTGGATTCCCCTCTTATGAATCAAAATTGTAATTTCAGTGCCAAAGATCTTGAAAAAGGTTACAGGGGACATTCTCGCTTCAACGAGGCTCCTATGCGTAGGTCAACTGAAAGCCCGGTCCGATGGTAGACTCCGGCGCCACTTGGCCAATGCGTGGAACAAAAAAATCAGCAACAAGTGATGTTTTATCTTAGGAGATAAAAAAATATGTACACATTTTCTCATAATACTTTATGCTGCTACGCTTCAGATGGTATTAGATGGTTATAGCATGCACGGCGCAAAGTGCACGGCGTCTCATTTAGGCCCACAGGCCGGGCGGGCTAGAGAAGTGCTTAGAACCGTGACTATATATTAATACACTCAACTTTACAAAAAAATGAAACACCGGATTCTACTGTTGCTCTGTTACGGTCGTATAGTCGGCCCCCGGATTCCACCGTCACTCTGTTGCAAGTAAGTGTAAATTCGCCACAACATGTGGGCACTTCCGTATAGTTTTATTGACTGTACATCATGCCTTTCGTCGGTACAACTCGGACTTATACTGCCTGGTAAGTCCACCCCCCTCTCCCTATGGCCCTGTTTAAAGCTGGCTACGCCACTGATTCGCGCATGTTGGATGTGCCGGCCCGTTATTGGTCACTCTCGATCATAGTTCGGCGTGGCCCCTCGCTACACGGCTCCTCACGGCGGCATTATTATCACATCAAACCACTTCTGGATGTTATCATCAATCAATGCATTGTCGGCTGCTTTAGTCAAAATTAAATATTATATACCAAGGGATATATAACTGTCACTGGATATACCCACTTTGCCTATCTGTGATATACCATTGAACTGAACCGTCATAGAAAGACACGCGCATGAACCTTTTCCGTGAACTTTTCCTGATTGAGTTTTTCCACCCCAAACTGGCCGGAGCCCGGGGGTTAGATCTACGGTTGATTAGCGCATTACAAGAAGTTGTGTCACTTGCCATGCAGCACATACTCATTAGGAATTTGTCCACAAATTTGATGGACAAATCCAAAGCGATCGGACGCATGCGTAGAAAAAAATGTTGTCCCCTTGACTCTCCAGAGGGCCTTTTCGATATTCAGACGATGGCGGATATAGGTTCGTGTGACGAATATTCTAGGTGAAATTCGATGTGGGAACGCTCGGACTGTAGGGAACGATGATATTTCTGACTTCAACAGCGCCAGGGCATCGTTCGGGGACCGTTTGATTATCCCCCAGGTCGTGTCAGTATGAAATTAGATAAAACACTCCGACATAACATTGAAATCAACGGAGATTCAAAGATTACGGTCGTTCGTGTCCACTATGGTCTGGTACTTTTCATTTTCGACTTCACAAATGACGTATATTCATTGATATGATTATTCATTGTATATTCATGTACGTACTGAGGTTCATTGTTCTATAACAATAGGTGTCTGGGCCCTGGCATTATCCGCAAAGAGATCGATTCCTAAAGCTTCAAGGCCACACACCATTTCCGTTTGTACGACACTCACAAACGCGTGTTATAGACCGCTCATTGTAAAAGTCGGTTCATGATCCGGGTCCATGATACATTAATATGCATATATCTGATCCCGTCCGCAACTTGTGTCCCAGGACCACAAGCTCATCATGATTATATTTATTCGACTTGTGTCCCAGGACCACAAGGGTTAGCGTTATTGTTTAAGCTAGTGGCCATCTTTGTTTTTACCTCCCCGACCACCAACCCCTGAGTGTTTTGACATACATTTGTTAAATGAATATCATATCAGCGGTGTCAAAATATGAGCTAGTGGTCCTGGGACACAAGTTGCGCTTTATTACGTTGACAGAATAAATCTAAATATTAGGGTAAACGGAATAATGTGTGGTCCTGGGACACAAGTTGCGGACGGGATCAGATATATGCACGTTAATATACCTACTATAACAGCTTTTATGTTATTTGAAATGATTAATTTACCGCTACTGAGCTGATGCTCTTAGCATGCTTAGGTACATTTTTAACGGGAAATGGAACATAGAGAACCACAATGTAACATAGAGCGAGTTTCTACTGGGCCACTGGAAAGTTAACGCTAAGTTAACTTAACTTAACGGTAATAATGCGTAATACCGTTAACTGTTTAACCCCCGTTTCTACCCGCGAAAAGTTACCGCTAAGTTTACAAGCGTCCTTATCGATGGGCCACGACATTTGACCTTTCGTTATACCAAAAATGCAGCCACATTTGAAGAAGAAAAAACTGCTGCCGCAATTCCTCGTCTTTTAATATTGCTTGTTTGTTAATAACACATAAATAAACATGAAATTCGTCGGAAACGCACCCCACAATGCGTAGCATCCAGCGTGTACGGATATACTTCCGGGTCACAAGAACTTAGCGGTAAGATTTAACGGGTGGCTGTTTCTACTGGGCAAGTTAGCATTAATCACCGTTAACGGTAAACTTAACGGCAATTAGCGTTATTTGTCTGTTTCTATACTGGGCAACTTAACGGTGATAAATGTTATGTAAAAGATATATCATAACTTATTCATTTTTTATTTTATCTACCATTTAGGTTTCGGTTTATTGGAAAGTGGCACCGCTACGGCTAAAAACGAGGTTAACATCATGGTGAAAAACGCCGTGGACGTAATCTTCGGTGGGTTTGCATACTGGGTTGCTGGTTACGCTTTCAGTTTCGGCAACGCCCCACAGAGCAATGCATTCTCTGGCTGGGGCAACTTCTTCCTGACCGTCGGTATGAATGAAACCACATCCGAAATGATAGGGTGGGAATACTCCAACTTCATATTTCAACTGGCTTTTGCCACCACGGCGACGACTATAGTGTCAGGAGCAATGGTGGAGAGAACTCGACTGGAAGGTTACATCATTTTTTCGTTAACTAACACAATTGTCTATAGTTTTCCATCTCATTGGGTGTGGGCACCGAATGGATTCTTAAAGATTATGGGATTGGTGGATATTGCTGGAGCTGGACCGGTACATATTGCTGGCGGCACCACGGGACTGGTAGCCACTCTTGTATTGCGCCCAAGACATAGGCGATATAAAACGGACACTCCGCCTCCTATGGGCTCACCTACAAACGCTCTTCTAGGAATGTTTATGCTATGGTAAGATTCTGTGGTGGGTTTTTTATTGTGTATTATTCAAATTGAAAAAAAATTGGCGTAGTTGAAGGATGTTGCTAAGCAATATCATTCTGAGCTATTAATGTGTAGCATTTTTACATCAATCAAGTATCTCGCATCTGAGATCAATGCAAAGCTTCTTCTTACATACCTTTACAACGACACCATATCATGTATTAAGCACTCACTTGTTTGAGGTTTCATCAACTTTGTTGTGAACGAGCGGTGATCTCTAAATCCAACCGTCAACCCGCTCTCTATGTGTGTGGGTAATGCCCTATCACACACACGGCGATCAGGCCAACGATTGCACTGCGCTCACAAATATGAATAACACGCAGTGAGAGCGCAGAAAACTGTCCGAAATGGTCCATTTTTAAATCAAGGTCACTAAAACCCTTTAACATTCTGCTGCGATCAGGCCGGCGCTTGGATTACGCTGAAACATTATCCAAAAACGCCAAGCCAAGCGCATGAAGAGTGGGAACTGGCTGTGAGACGTGAGAGGGTCTCCGGATGGTCGCCCTTGAGCGCCGCGCTTGTGCACCGCGCTTGTTTTGAGCATGCACAAAACAAGCGCGAGTCTTTTCATGTCAAACCCCAACAACAGACTGAGCAGGCAGAAGGTTTTCTCTATAGGGCGATTACACGGGGTCATTAATTCAAATAATCCTTTGACGAAGACATGCATGGATGGATGGAGTCCAATCACTTGGATTAATACGTTTAACAGGTGGTTGGTATTTACTTGGGGGTGATGATTATAATCTAATAACCTTCGTGCAATCGCTCTGTACTCTCCGCGCACACGCAGAGAACGTTGCGCAAATATATTGAGAACGTACTAGTAATACCCCTGTCACACATACGGCGATCAGGCCTTGCGCTCTCGTTGCGCTGAAAAAGGGATCAAAACGCCAAGCAAAACGCATTAAGGTCACCGAAAACCGATTGGGAACGCAGTGGACACCATCTAGAGTGGTGTAGGGTTCCCATGATCGCCCATGAGCGCCATACAAAGCGCCGCGCTTGTTTACGCTCTGCTGCGATCAAGCCAGCGCTTGTATTGCGCTTGTATTGCGCTTATAAGTCGCTGTCTGCGTTGCTACACCTTCTCAACACGTTTTCATGACGTTCTCTGCGTTAGCAAGGAGAGTACAGAGCGAGTGCACGAAGGGTGTAAATTCAAACATTGAAATAGTAGAAATTATACAGTCCTCAAAATAAGTAACTGCCTATAGGTTATAGATATAGTCTTAACTCCAACACTATAATAGCTCCTATACGTAAACATATTAAATTATGAAGTAGGCCTAGTAAAGAAAATACTTCTCTTTAATTCGAGAGATATTGTTCACGACTGTCGTTTAATAATTAAGAACGCAACATTGTGAAGGATTGAACAAAGTGCAGTTTACATTTTCACACTTGGGATTTGAACACGCGGGACAGTGTGACAGGTATGTGTATGGGCTGCATTGATCAATTGAAGCATCCCAAACCCTCATCTTATTACTATCGGCCCATGAGTTGTCGCTACCAGTTAATCAATAATCTGCCTGTTGCTACATGTAGTCCGAGGCTGCGTGTAGGCGAACAAAATGTTAAAATGAAAAACGGACTTTGTTTTGGCTTTAGGCAAATAACAAAACGTGAAGATTGAATGAATATTAACATATTCATGAATATTAACATATTCATTCAATCTTCACGTGTAATATCACAAATTAAAGGAAAGAAAATAATGTCCATACCACTTTATAATTGAATACTTTTACGTCGGAGCTATTATTGTGTTGAAGTTGAGAGCATATTAATGTATTACCTGGCCAGTTACTTATTTTGAGGACTGTATACTCCTTGTAGTAGCTCTACCGAAGGAATAACAATGACCCATGTTTAAAGCTCTAATCACATTGCTTGTTATGTAAATCCTATTTAGAGAGTATTATCTTAGCTTAGCGTAATGCGATAATGCCACTTTTGTAGCCATGGAAATAGTAGAGTGTCAATTGGCGGGAATTTTGAACAGGTGTATCAATAACATTGTTGAATCTGAATATATTAAAATGATAGGGTCATTCAATAAGTTCTTCCCCGTACCTCATAACTTTGCTATTGTATAAGCCAGTTGTATGAAATATTCCACAATTGTAGTTTTGAATCTCAGCTACAAATTCATTGTAGATTGGTCTGAGTACTGGTTATGCTTTTCTGGAGATGCAGTACAAACCGAAGGTCCAAGTAGTGCGACGGAAACGATTAAAAAACAGCAAAATGTTTCATAAGAGCTACTTTTGGCCAATTCTAATCGGTAGATAATAACCGTTCTTAATTACAGATACATGTATCTCTTGAACAGACATGTACCCTATGTATATATAATAGTATGGGGAATGCCCTCTAATAAGGCAGAACCAGACCAGGACAGCCATTAGTTTTAACCCTACCACAGAGAACCGCTGCAAAAGTCATATTTGCTCTTCACTATGGCTTGACTTGGCTTGACTTGTAACAACGAAAAATCACAGTATAAAACTAAGAACATATTTTGATACAAAAGACTTTGTAGAATTATTTTTGTACCAAACTCACAATAACAGCTAGCTGTGTTGCAAAAATGCAAATGAAAGTTTTCCGAACTGTTAAATCCAGTTTGCTAAAGGCGTAGCAATACATTCGAGTTGATATTATACTATTTGCAAGCCTACAAAGGTTAATATTGCCTACAATCTGATTTATACATGATAATACAATATTATATTCAGAAAAAAACCACATATTTATCTTTAGGATAATTTTCCGTGTCTGTTGTCCAAAATCTCTCTCTGGTTTTGATCGCATCATTATAAAAATGAGAGAGATACCAATTATCATTTACTATAAATGTGTAGCTATGATTATACTCATGACAAAAGTCATGAAGCAGCTGCCATTCATATTAACGATGTTATGAATGAGGAGAGGAGGTATAACTCATTGAATGACCCTTGTATTATTAATGAAGTTTTGATATTCAATTTGTCAAAACAGGTTAATATTATTCAAATCATTGCCCCAAGTACAATACCAAACACCTGTTAAACTAATAATACAAGTGAATGGACTCCATCCATGCATGTCTTTGTCTAAAGGATTCTCAGTATGTGCTTGGAGTTTGACGAGTGAACAACTACAGGATGACAGGACAGGACAGCGCTCTGAAAGCGCCAGTGTACTACGCTTGTTTTGAGCATGCACAAAACAAGCGTAGTACACTGCCGCTTAAGGGTGACGATGGGGACGCTCTCGCGACCCTCTCACGTCCCAGCCAGTTCCCACTGCGTCACCAAGGGGTTCGTAGAGATCTTGATGCGTTTAGCTTGGAGTTTTTATAATTTTTAAGCGTAATCTAAGCGCCGGCCTGATCGCAGCAGAATGTGAAAGGGTTTTAGCGACCTTGACTTAAAAATGGACAATTTCAGACAGTTTTCCGCGCTCTCACTGCGTATTATACATATTTTTGAGCGCACTTCAGTCGCTGGTCTGATCGCCGTATGTGTGACAGGGCCATTAGTAACGCAGACAGCCACTTGGACGCACAAAGAATGTTTACAGCGTAATGGAAGCGCAGTGAGAGCCCGTGAGACTTTAACGTAGAAACACAATGGGTCGTAATAAGAGCGCCTTGAAAATGTGATAAGCGGATAGGAGCGTACTAAGAGCTACCTTATTTACAAATTTGATAATTTTGAGCAGTTTTCCGCGCTTTTCCTGCGTGTTACATGGGAACCCTCAACCACTCTAGCCAGTGTCCCCTGCGTCCCCAATCGCTTCTTATCTTAAGCGTTTTCTTGGCGCTTTGATACTTTTTTCAGCGCAACGCAAGCACAAGGCCTGACCACTGTGGTGTGACAGCCCTAAAACAAGGAATTAAAAATATGTTGCAATATTTGGAATTCATGTCTCTTCACGGACCATATGCCGGAAGTATCAATACTGTACGTGTGGGCACCCATAAAAACTGAACCGAGATCGATGCATGACATAAATTGCCCGCTTAGGAGCGCTATTAATTCGGTCTGGTAAACCTATTGTTATCAATTACTATGAGAGGATTGCCTGGTTGTATATTTAAATTCGGGGCGTGTATAGCGGTACTTCTTGCTAACTGCATGGGTGAGTTTCCATTATGTTGCAAATTACATCCACGCTCATGCGTTTAAATGGGCGTTGCAATACAGCCGGTTGGTTGCACATGAGAATTATGTAATATAGCAACCAGCTTTGATGGAAGGCGAATATTAAAATTCGTTGCCGGTTTTTAGGGCACCAATTTATAGCGCTGCTAAGCGGGCCTTTTAGCGTAATGCAAATATTGCTATATTATATTGGGAATACCGTATTTGCATTGGTCTAAGTTCAATTCTCATGGATGGGTGATGGGGAGAATGGTGATACAAATATATACTGTAACGCCTATCGTAAAAGTCTTGCGTACAAGTCACGGTTGAGCCATACTGGAATTGCGGTGCGTCCTGCTAAGGTGTGTCACTGTGTCATGGTGTCACTTTTAACACTTTTCACGCGGCTAATAGTTTTACCTAATGCACAGCAGATTTGTCAGAAAACCTCAAGGATTACTGAACCAATACTAGGCATGTTTGTACTTATTTGAATGCCTTTCTCATGGTGATTCCAAATATGGTGATTAAATTCAACAATCTTGACATTTTTTGACACATTTTGTGACATTTTGGAATGTCGTCTGCCGAGTGGAAAGTGTTAAGAACATCCCATTAATACCACTATATGGAATGTCACATCGCCCATCACGGGTCATGGTGAAACATATTGCATGCATTGGCCTAACCCCCGCTACCACCACCACCGAGTATGTTATCATGTTTTGTGTGCATAAATTAAAATATTCTTGATCTTATATTTATTAACAGGTGGGGTTGGTTAGGGTTTAACTGTGGTAGCACACACGGAATCACGTCTTCCAAATGGGCACTCGCTGCTAGGTAAATATTATACAAACTGATCTTAACTTATGATGCAAGATAACTCCTCTCGAATTGACTGTTTTTTCATGAAATCAAAATTCGAGGGAAAATAGTAGGCCACCGGTCTCCAGTCACCGAGGGGAGCTATTTGTACCGTTTCCTGAATATCGAGAAGAAAATATGTGTTGAAAAACATATACAAACTATTCCTGTCATTTGAAACTATTTGATAAGCAAAAGACAATATTCACGTAGATCCTTATGCCAATTACCGCGAGCAGAAAAATCCAATAAAAAACTTGTGCCACATATTTCATGTCACAGTATCCACCAATCAAATGACGGGATTATTTGAATGTGTTTTATAAATTTCTTTATTTCACTTGGTGTACATGTATGGTGTTATTACAACACCAGTCACTTACTACTTGGTAATCATACATAATTCACTGTCTGGACATACTAGACGCTATAGAATCGAAATTAGAGACATGTTAGAGTACTAGTGATCAATTTGTCTAATATTATTGTTATACATATAATTCATGCAGGGAATTTGTAGGGGATATATCTAGACAACAAAATGTATACAATGACATTATATACTATTATACTGGCTTTTATGTGCACAGGCCAAGTATACAAAAACTATCAGTCAAAGGCCATTTATTTTTATTTGATGAACTATAATTTCAAGACCTACGTTTCAAAGCTGCACGATGTTAGACAATTTTATTCTCGAGTGATTTATCACATCGCGCAAGGGATGCTTTTAATGACTTGAAATTAAAATTATAAATTGGCGAAATGGCAACCAGCTAAAATGCACCACGTCTATTAAACTAAAAACTGTACTAATGGTCAAGTATTACATTACACTTTCATCATACTATAAAGGATCCGAGGTCCGTCACTGAAGCTTTTTTTCTGTTTCTTTATTTTTAAAACCATGCAGTGTAAAGGGGAAATGGTGTAGGGGAATATGGGGCAACTGGACCGTGGGGCAAGTGGACCGAAATGAAGGATTTTGTAATTGTATGGGCATACTGCTTTCTTTTGAACAATACGACTTTTGTTGATACTTGACATATATCTTTACCTTCTACAATCCAAAACATTTGGAACTTTAGGGTATTTACACATGTGATTTTTCTCCATATCTTTGAAGCTAACTCCTTGAGTGACTGATTGAAAATTTACAGATAGTATGGGCGATATATGAAGATGGGTTTAGATCATGTTTAATGTACTTTATATGATTTACAGATATGCAACAGTAAATATATACATGCAGTACAGTCGTCTTAAGATACTAGGTGCATATTGCATTTGATGGGTGCTATATTGTAGTGTGCTTAGGGACTTTCCGAAATATGATTAAAACCATAGGTTGTGGTTGAAATGACCGTAAAATGGCGCATATTGCTAATTTGGGACATTGGTGGTTTGGATTTCCGATCAATATTATCATTTAAAGAATGCTTCAACTTAAATCACTATCACGGGTATTCATTTGGTAGAGTTATTAGTTCATGAATTTGCAAATAACAAAGTACACCATTTCTTACTTATCTAAAGACACTCGTCTACTTGTAGGACCCGAACGCCGTAATATTTGCGAATTCAAAGATACTCACTGGCTACAGAAATCTGTGTAATGGCTAAAAACAAAAATGCAGTTTTGCCTTTTTTTCTGAAATGTATTGGAGTTATTGATTATTATGACAAATGGTGGTATGTTTTAAAACATTTTGGCGTAAAATGTATTACGTCACAGGCGTGTTTTAATAACGTTTCATCTCGACAAAGTGCTACGTCATTTGTTGGGGTAAGTGGTCCGAAGGGGTGTGGGGCAACTGGACCGCCTGCAAAAACTTAATCAAAATTGTAAAATTCATTTTGAAAATGAGTTGTTAGTGTCAATAAAACATGACTCGGTATTGAAATGTGAATAGAATATGAAATAATTCACATTCTTTCAAGTTCATAGACATTTTGGGGCATTTCGGGTCTAATACCACTATTTCTGATATTGAAGGATTACAATATGACATGAAATTGCTTTAGAACGGTTTAAAATCTCGGTATTATGAATTACATCTTTATTATATTTTGAATGGTGTCTGTAAAGGTATTTGCTATGACGAAATATCATGATTTATGTATTTTATCCACTGCTTTTTGTGAATATCAACCGTTGGGTCATCATTGTCATATTGACTAACTTCCCCTGTAACATGAAAAGCTGGCTAAATATCAAGATGGTTTATTATAAGTACTAAATGATGATTATATGAAGTAAATAAAATCATTAAAGAAAGGGGTATATATATAGACAAATGTATGGGGCGTCTGAATATCACAACCATGTAACCATTTAACTAAGTTCATATCGTTTTATCTATAATAAACGTGCAGTCGAAAATGTCGCTTGCTTTGTACACCATTAGTATTACTGCTTTTTACACGTCAACCACGAAAACTGTATAAAACATGGGTTTCATGAGACCTGTATCATTTTTACACGTTAAATAATATGGAAATGAGTTTGTAAAGAAAATACTGCTTAGTTACCGTGTTGCCAATCAATGATTTCTGTGTATTCTAACCGTTGGAACATATAGCATATAGGTCCAGTTGCCCCAACGATGGGGTAACTGGACCGTGCCAAGTAAAGTTTTTAGTTAGTGGTAATTGGCCTTTTGTTTGGATATTTTTAAACATTGATTATATGTTATATGTAAACAGTTACATGGATGATATTTTCATAGCAATTCCATAAATATTTACACGAGCTTTAAGCTTTTATATCATGAAATATGCTTAACCGGTCCAGTTGCCCCATCCTCCCCTAGGTCAATTCCATTTTAAATAAGAAAATCAAATACATTTTCATTACACTCAATTCTAATACATGGACTTTCACTTCAGGATATTAGATTCAACTTTTTAAAAAGATTAATGTATGACAAACTATTTAGTGATACATGAGAAATTGAGGCGTTGGTCGATTAAATTTTGTTACAGACATCGATATAAATGATTAACCCTAACCCCTCAGCGAATTTATTAACCGTAACAAACATTTGGCCAAACACTGTATACATGTATTGCTGTACAATGTGCATGTGCATGTGTATACTATACGCTTTTCTCCGTCAAGGTATCAAATGTTTGTTACGGTAAACAAAATATTGAAATTAATACGCGCAAAGCGCGCAAAAATTGACATTTCTAACACTTATATGGTTCAGTATGATGTTTTTAACGTCCCCCACATAATATTTTGAATATTTGGTATGGTTTGAGGGCCATTATAATGTCAAAACGTGTAGAAAATATGCACGCAGAGCGCGCAAAATTCTTCAGTTTTTGAACTAAAATGGTCATGGAAAACTGTCCTGCAATGACATCTTGTTAAGCTTGAATAATGAAACTTTCAAACTAATGCGCGCGATGTACGCAAAAATTGACACTTCTAACACTTAAATGGTCCAGCATGACGTTTTTAACGTCCAAACATAATATTTAGAATATTTGGTGCGTTTTGAGACCCATTATAATGTTGAAACCTGTTAAAAAAGTAAGCGCGAATCGAGCATTAAAAACCCAGTTTTTGAACTAAAATGGTCCAGAAAAAACGTCCCTGAAGCCCTTCTGTTAAGCTTGAATATTGAAACATTGAAACTAAAGATTATAGTGAAATCTATATTTCAAATCGGGCGCAAACTTGCGACGGATTACGATTTGCAATGGGTATGGGCTATTAGCGATGGATTTTATGCTTAGTGCATATGAGATTCAAGCCCGATTATATGGTCCTGGACCATGTAACTTAGGAATTATCTCACAAAACCGATTGCTCTTATGACGGAACTTTGAACGACTCAATAAAACAAAATACGTCGAAAGGTTACCCTTATTTATATACACCTCCCCGTTATTGGGCAATGTCTTGCTAGACGTCCCGTTACTCAAGTGCGCATGCTCAAACCAATTAAAATACGTTGTAGCTATAATAGACGGTTTATTCCGTACGGGACGTGAGGCAAGATATAGCCCGTTATTGATTGTCCTTGAGTGCAAAAAGCATGTAAAGGGGAAAATAATAAAGTCAAGTTATATCTTCGACTGCCTAGCCGCTTCTCGTGTTTTCGATCGCCCGTGCAAGACTTTTAGAATTGTATTGATCATGGTTAAAATGAAAAGTAATGTGCAACACCTTGAAATGTCATGTGTAATACAGCAAATTTACTTTTAATGTCGTCATGTAACCAACGGTATACAGGGTGTGGTAAAATGCCAATGTGATAAACCAGCTCTAAGATGTACATGTAACATACTTGATTCCAAAAGCCTTAATGCTTTTACTCGTCAACATTGTCCTAACTTTTTATAGTATTATCAACATTAGTTAGTGATTTCCATTCATGTTATATTGATAAATAAAACTTATGACATAACCACTCTTTTTGTTACCTACACACTAAAAAATCTTAAAAATACGTGGTCAAAATTCAACCACAAAAGGGTCATTTTTAACCCCGCTTACGGAGTCAACTATGCACCGACTAAAAAAGGGTCAAATTTGACCCCGGTGATCTAGTCAAAAACTTCACCCAAATTGTGGTTAAAAATGACTATCCTTGGGGTCAAATGACTATATTTCTCTTTTTCTCTCTGACTATATTAGGGTCAAAAAATGACCATATTCAGGGGTCATTTTGATAACGGTATATCCCGATTAGCAAATGACCCCGGAACGGTGGTTGAAAATGACTATATTTAGGGTCATATATATTTAGGGTCATTCATGACTAGGGTCATTCATGACTATATTTAGGGTCATTTAAATATGACCCTTTTAGGGGTCATTTCAATATGATGTCAAATGACCCCGACAGTGGTTGATTTAACCACGAATAACATATTTCACTGTTCAACAGTTCAAATTTATTAAAACTTGAACGTTTTTGTGAATTAATGTTCTTACTTGCCATTTAATTATGGAATAGTGCATGTTGCAGATCGAATCACTAGATCAAATATATAAATATACAATCCAAAGTGTTAAAAAAACAATATAACCCACCCCCGTGCGCATGTGTGGAATAGTGACACCCATGGGAGTTATTCTTACACCAAGTTTAACACAAGAAATTTAACACCAAGTGTTACATCAGTTATTCCTATGGTGTTGACCTAACACCAACGTAACACCAGGAGCGTAACACCGGCTCAGTGTTGTAGTTTAACACCGGAGTTTTTGCAGTGTAGGGTCAAAAAATGACCATATTCAGGGGTCATTTTGATAACGGTATATCCCGATTAGCAAATGACCCCGGAACGTGGTTGAAAATGACTATATTTAGGGTCATATATATTTAGGGTCTTTAATGACTAGGTCATTCATGACTATATTTAGGGTCATTTAAATATGACCCTTTTAGGGGTCATTTCAATATGATGCCAAATGACCCCGACAGTGGTTGATTTAACCACGAATCGGGTTAAATAAAACTGACCCCGTAAGAGGGTCAATATTTTGACCCCGTCGTTTTTAGTGTGTATATCACACTCTGCTGTCTGTTTCTTTAAATTTATATGACCGCCTTTCCTTTTTAAAGGAATTTTTATTTGCCACTGTAAAGCACCTTGTGACTGGTGTTGATGTTATGCGCTATATAAATCCTGTTTATGATTTATTATTATTATCGTTTTCTTCTTTCGGGTGCAATAAATGACACAAACTTGACCCCGTAAGTCACTTGTAATCGTTAAATCTTGCAGTAAAAGCTTTATCACTTGACAGTTGGTAACATTATTCAAATAACTATAACGCTTCATATTGGCCCTGTCACACACACGGCGATCAGGCAAACGATTGCACTGCGCTTTAAAAAGTATGAAAATCATGAATAACACGCAGTGAGAGCGCGGAAACTGTCCGAAATTGTCCATTTTAAAATCAAGGTCACTGAAACTTGAGAACGTACTAGTAATGCAGACAGCCACTTGGACACACTAAGAAGGTTTACAGCGTAGTGGAAGCGCAGCAGTGAGAGCCCATGAGACTTTAAAGTAGAAACACAATGGGTCGTAATAAGAGCGCCGTGAATATGTGATATGCGGGATAGGAGCGTACTAAGAGCTACCTTGTTTTAAGAATTTGACCATTTTGAGCAGTTTTCCGCGATTTTCCTGCGTGTTACCTGGGGACCCTCTCCCGCTCTAGCCAGTGTCCACTGCGTCTCCAATTGGTTCTTACCCGTTTGCTTGGCGCTTTGATACCTTTTGCAACGCAAGGCCTGATCGCCGTAGGTGTTACTTCCCTATAAACGACAAATCTTGATACACAATAGTGGTTTTCTTCTCGGAAAGATCACTTGGAAATTAGACGTATTCATGAAGCATATTTCTATCCCTTCACCTCCAATAACCGGTTATTGGTAGTTATAACCACCAATAACAACCACCAATAACAACCACCAATGACAACCACCAATAACAACCACCAATAACAACCACCAATAACAACCACCAATAACAACCACCAATAACAACCACCAATAACAACCACCAATAACAACCACCAATAACAACCACCAATAACAACCACCAATAACAACCACCAATAACAACCACCAATAACAACCACCAATAACAACCAATAACAACTAAATGCGCTTTTCTTTTCAACACTAAGTGGTTTCACATTGTCGAATATCTTATTGTGTACCGTTATTATTATCATTATATTGATATTTGTCAATACATTTTCTTTTTTTTTGCTAGATCAGCAGTTTCTACTATATGTTCATCAATGGCGGGGGGAATGATGGGTATCATTTTAAGGTAAGCGTGTAAGATTATTTATTAATAAGACATTTAGTTGCATCGGAAACTTCATTCAGCCATTTGTTTTTGCTCAAGGCGAATGTTAATCTAAGCTGCGATGGGTCACTAATGATACTAATTAATGGATTAGTTTGTTTGCTTGATGCAAGAAGTGATTATGATATATTAGCATATCAAGAATTATTTATCTCAAAATGTTGATTCGTTTACGATTTGAATAAGTTTCAGTTTGTGTGTAAGAAATAAGAATACAATTATTTAAAGAAATCTGCATTTGGGAGACAATATCGGTTTTATTCTATGCAAAGGTGAACATTTACATCCTTTTATGGAAAAATAACTGATATTCCGCACAATTTTATATACAATACCCAAGCGGGGTGGTAGACCTCAGAATTTCAAAAGTGATTATTTTCAGCAAAGTGTATAATATTGGAATGGAAGTACAACGACCCAGGCTTGCATCATTGTTTCCGTTACCCTTGCATACCAATATAATGGAGATTTCTTCTTTAACACTTTCCACGCGGCAGGCGGCTGCAGACGACATTACAAAATTTCACAAAATGTTTAAAAAATGTCAAAATTATTGAATGTCATTACCATATTTAGAACCACCATAAGAAATGCATTGACATAAGTACAAACATGCCTAGTATTGGGTCAGTAATCCTTGAGATAGACTTTGAAAATTGGGAAAGGTTTCTGAAAAATCTGTTTTGTGTATGGTAAAAATAATAGCCGCGTGGAAAGTGTTAATGAGCTCATAAAATCTATAAATGTTTCACATGTTTCCACTGGTTGCTGCCTTGTGACGATTTAATGAAAAAAGATGACGATATGGCGAGAAATATTCAGTTTTTATATTTCCACGCACAAAAGTAATCCAAGCTTTACGCGAGCAATTGTGGCCACACGCACGCGGTTTTGGACGAACGCATATGATGCACAGTTCGCTTGTTGCCTTCAGCGAACCCACGTCCTTGTTCGCGTACAGTTCTGGGTCTATGTGTTATTTATAGATTTCTCTATTTTAGATGTGTTCAAAATAAGTTAAGGACGCCTAATGGTGTACAGTGGCGGCGCCAGCATCATAATTTGTTTGTGTTTCTTTACAACACAGAATTGAGTTAAAATATCTTTTCCCTTTTTCTAGTTACATTTTTATCAGAGATTTTTTTAAAATCAAATCAATCAAATAAATGATCATTGCCGACGTTAACGAAAATGAACCCTTACATTTTACATCAAAAGACTGCTTCTCCTCGAAATCGTGGGCCTATACGGACATGATTGTATAGTAGTCTGAATATATTACACCGAAAACAAAATTAGCTAAAGAAGAACGCAGAGCAGCTTTATCAATTGAATAATTAATTACAGGTTACCATGATTACTGCGATTACTTAAAACATGCATAAGTAAACAAGGCTATTACATCTATCATTTCAATTATACAAGCATGTTACATGTACTATTATAGGTCGATGTTCGCCGCATGCATGGGCTTTTAATCATCATTTTCCAATGAAGCTTGAGAGATGGTTTAATCATTAAATGCAATCAGAACTATTTATATATGAAACCAAAATTAGCGTTGCGTGTATAAAGTCCGAGGCTGAACGTCAGAAAATTAATAAGGATCGAAGTCACTGCATTGTGGCGCAGAAGGAAATTTCCTGTGATATATCAAAACATTAAAACATCCTGATCGAATAGCTTTCACGCCACCAAGTAATCAAAGTCATCATGTCACGGTGAACGTGCGAAACGTTCAAAACGATCACATGGGTTGGACGCATACATGGTATATTGTCACGTACCGCCGCCCTAACATATAACTAATCACCGAGATATACCAGCAACATTTGGGAGCACCAGCCGGGATTTGAACCTGGGACCTTCCTCACAAATGTTTAGCGCGCCAGCGTCAAAAGAGGACTTCCTCGTCAGGTCTATGACACTAACATGCCTATACCTCGTGACAATAACCCTCCTCTTCCCTTAGACAAGGTACGCCTTAAATCCAGCTCCTTAATATACATCAAGGTACATAATAACTTAATTTAAGCACGATCCGATGGGTGGGCCCGCCCGGGTGTTAAGAAACACCAGGGGCCACCGCTGCCACCAATTTTGTCACGTACCGCCCTAACATATATCAAATCACCGAGTTATACAAGCAACATTTGGGAGCACCAGCCGGGATTTGAACCCGGGACCTTCCGCACAAATGTTGAGAGCGCAAGCGTATAGACCAAAAGAGGACTTCCTCGTCAGGTCTATGACAGTACTAACATACCTATACCTCGTGACAATATGACCGAACAGTTGCGAAGAACCTACACCCAATGTGCGAAACGTTCCACACAGCACACAGCGAATGCTCAACGTACACATAGCGTAACTACAATGACTTCGTTGTCACACGTTCAAAATTGTGAACATGTTCAAATTGTGTCCTAGACCCCAGCGTACCTCTGCGAACCTATACACTAACCGCTATTGAATACAACGTAAGCCAAACGTGTCATAATAAATGAATGACAACTTACACGACGAACGAACACCCAAATGTCCACACAAAAAACATCAGTCACACGTTAGCTCTATTCGCAACAGTGTGACAGGGCCATCAACATATTAAATTATGAAGTTGTAAATAATTTCGGGTGGCAGTATGTAGAATTATTATGATACCAAAATCCAATAACAGCTACCGGTATATGTCGCCAAAGTACAGGATTAGTTTTCTGGACTGTAACACTCCACGTTCATATAAATATGATAAACGCGTAGTATAATTATGAGCTTATGTTATAAATTGAAGGGAGCATGAGAGGGAGAGAGGTAGTGAAGACACATGTTTTACATGATGATATTTTAAAATATCAGACTGAAATAATCCTTATGTTTTTCGATATGAATGTGAGAAGTTAAAGCCTATTTTGCAAAAGCCTCTTAATGGAATGTGAGGAATTGCTGCACGTGATTACAGCTGGCGCCCTGTAAGTTGAACAATGGTATTGCGAGTTATGTGACCAAAACTGACAGCGCATTTGTATATATTAACACTTTCCAGACGTCAGGCTTCTGCAGACGACACTCCAAAATGTCACCATTTTTTTTTCAAAATTGAATTTAATTACCATGTTTGGAATCACCGTGAGAAATACATTAAAATAAGTACAAACATGCATATTATTGGTTCAGTATGAATCCTTGAGATACTTTGACCTTGAAAATTGGGAAAGGTTTTTTGAAAAAATTGTTTTGTATTTGGTAAAACCGATAGACGCGTGGAAAGTGTTAAGGGGCCTCAGAAATGAAAACAAGTTTGGTATCAAATTAATTGTAAAGAAAATGTTATATTCAAATTTGTTTTCGGTTTGGTACTGCGAATCATTTTAACCGAATGTATAGCTTTACAAATGTATTGACATTTTTAGGACACCCTGTATCTGTTTGTCTCATTTCAGTTACATTTCGAAGAGACGGAAATTCGACATTGGGTACCTAATAAATGGGGTGTTAGGTTCTCTCGTGTCTATAACAGGTAAAGGTTTTAAATTTCGGGAAAAGTGTATTTTAGGTCCCAAATACTGGTATACCAGTATCGTTCAATACAGGAACATAAAGGTTGCCAGTATCGCTCGATACTGGTACGAATTTACCGTTTCCAGTATAGGTCGATACTGGAACACTAATTTGTGTTCCAGTATCGAGCGATACTGGATTACGTTTTTATCTTCTAGTATCGTACGATATACACATGCAACCAGTAGTGATTGGTCCCAGTATTGAACGATACTGGTACATAACTGTGTTACAGTATCGGCCATTTACTGGAACATTTTATAGGTTTTCTACCAGTATCTACCAATATTGAATGATACTGGGTGTACTGTCTAACATCTGGGACCTAAAGTACACTCTTTCCTAAATTTCTTTTAGTAAAAGATAGTTGTCGTTACGTCGGCATGAGTAAAAGTCTATAGCCTACAATGTTACCTAAACCGGCGTTACCGTGAAGGACATGCCACCCGGTCTATTATTATAATGTTCATTATCTGTTTTATCCTTAAGTCATATATAAACTGAACTGGCATATTGGCCCTGTGATTGTCCGTATATCAACCCATAGTTCACTGTAGTACAACCTAACCCGGCGTTACCGTGAAGGACGACATAAAGTATAAGCATGCCTCGAGATAAACCGCGAAGCCTACCTTTACTAGAGGAGTCGGACACTATACTCTTTAAACAGCAACAGTTAATGATATTATCTACACAATAGTTAGTTTTGTGATGGTCATGATGTCTGATGATCCTTTAAAGGTAGGACTTGTGGTGTATTTGCGGCAGCTTCTACTTCATGTTGCGGAACATTTAACATGTTAATCCGGCATAATTTATACACTAGATATCCACAGGGATTCGGCAAAGCAATACTGCATTTTAACTCTCAGATGTTTATAAACCCTAAGTCTTGATAAAGACACTTGTCATCTTATAGTACGTGCCCTCATCCTTTCCAGACTTGACTACGGGAACTCTTTATTATTTGGATCAAATTCTACCGATGAAGATTGCAAAGATTTCAAAACTGGTCCGCCAAACTGATTTGCCGTGTCGTAAAGAGAGATCACGCTACGCCTTATCTTAAAAAGCTGCATTGGCTGCCAGTTAGGGAGAGAATAACTTTTAAGATTCATGTGTTTGAGTACAAATGTTTGAATGGCACCGCACCTGGTTATTTAACATCATGCCTCTCTCCCTACCAACCTGGACGTGCAAGTTCTCTTTTGGCATCTGACATTACTCGTCTATTTGAGCCCAACTCCAACAAACTGCTTCATTCGGCCTCTAGTCGCACTTTTTTCCATTTCTGATCCTCACATCTGGAATGCTCTCAATGTCACCATCAGAGAATTTGACTCTTTAAGTACTTTTAAGAAGGCTATAAGGAATCACTTATATCCAATCTAGTTTGTCATTCTGCCATTGGTTTTCAGGTTTTTGTGTTTCTGCTTTCATTGTATTTTTCTTTGTTTGCTTTTTCTGTTTTCACACGTGCTGCGTTCTTGATGTAGTGGCGCTATATAAATGCATTTATGTATGTATGTATGTTTAGTCAAGGTTAATATCACTACGTGATGTTTTACTTAACATGCTTATTTAATACTTTCCACGCGGCAGGCGTCTGCGGACTACAGTTCCAAAACTTCACAAAATGTTCAAAATTATTGAATTTCATTACCATATTTGGAATCACTATGAGAAATGCATTAAGATAAGTACAAACATGCCTAGTATTTGTTCAGTAATTTATGAGATAAGTCTTTGAAAGTTGGAAAGGTTTCTGAAAAGACTGTTGTTTACATCGAAAAATTAGCCGCGTGGAAAGTGTTAACGTGATTATCAGAGATATGGTCATGATGGTTGCGATTGCACTTTAAGTAATCTGATATGTACAGAGACTTTGCATTTTTATGCAATTTATCTAAGGAACAGACAATAAAAAAATAACTACTTCCTACGTCCGGATATGCTAAACCAATTGTCCCTGACTTTTCCAAATATATGATTCTGTCTGTGAAAAGTGCTACATGTAGTGAAATCCGATTTTTAGTGAAATGAGCACCGCACTTATAATCGGAAGGTTTGATTTGTGCACAATTATTATGAGTATTTGAATCAGTATGCTAAAAAAGTTCGGACTTTGTTTTTGCAATTGCCAATTTTCTAATATTCCGTGATATGCAGATATATTCCAAATGTGTTTCATATCAATGAAAAGCTGATAAGTTCCTCGTTTCGTTCCAACGATACCTCATTCGTTGCAATCACTTGCTTCAGTACTTAGCCACCTGCTTGATAATATGGGGAGGTCTCATTCAAAATGTGCCAAATTCACCACTATTTCTTGCTCCAAAGGAACAACTCAGTCACCTGTTCAATGAAGTGTTGCATTGAGAGCTACACTGTATAAAACGCTTTTAAAACCTTTAAACAACTGGCGTTGCTAATTTAAACGACTTTTAAATACGCAAAAGTTAGTTTAATCAGGGTACTCGAAGAACACCGTTGTTTACAACTTGTAAACAACATGTTTTGCTGTGTTGTAGAAATATGCTCATGGTCTATTGACTTTTGAAGACCAAATAGTGACGATTGTGGCATTCAGATTGAGACCTCCCTATATTCTCAGGCACGTGGCTGAGCTCTGAAGAAAAGTAATTGCTGTGAATGAATAAAACTTCCCAACTTTTTGTGAGCCTTTTATCATAGCGGACTGATTCTGATGTATCCTATAGTGACAGTGGATGATTAAATGTACCCGCTTTGAGCCATTGGAAAAAGCCCTATATAAAATCTGACATTTTTCTCTCGACATAAACTGAATTAACGGCCTTTAATATGTTCATAACGGTAATCACCCTCTTGGTTCTCTTGTCCAGAACACATACTTATTATAATTATCCACATGATGTTGCGTAGTTGCGTGTTGGCGCAGCAGTTGCATTTGGTTTATCACGATCCATGCACGCTCTCGCAGGTTTTCTCCGGGTTCTCCGGTTTCCTCCGGCTTTCAAAATCGGTGATCAGTTGTTTCGGTTATCAAAAACTTCCTTGACCCAATGGTATTTGGGGAGCTGCATTGAAAAATTGTGAATGTTACAATCTAATTGCGGATAGGTTTGCGCTAGAAATTGGCAGCACCCTAGTTGATGCGACCTGATTCTGATGATTCACCAGCAGCAAAATTACAGCGCTTGAGCCATTTGGAAAAGGCGCTATATAAATACTGATTATTATTATTATTATTATTATTTTCAAAATAATTAGTTTGTTTAATTATTATCCCACCCATACCGTATACGAAATTGCGCTTTAATTGTAATCGTAATAACATTTACACATCATACGCCAGTGTTAAAATAATTACTAACATCAAAGTGTGGCTTCGAGGTGTGTATCACAAAAAAGAGTATCAACTGGATGTGTTTGCTTTTACAGAAAGGTAACATCACCTTAATCCCCGGCCTTAATCATTTTAATAACCAACGAATTCAAAAGGTATTGAAACTTTCGGGACATCCTGTATGTACACAATATATATCTACATGTATAAGGTCAAAATGATTGATGTAAAAAGCAAATGATTAAGCCAGCTTTTTACCTTTGCACCATACCAGTTAATTGGTATTTTTCTTTGAGCAAACAGCAACTGTAATGAGTCGAAACATGGACTGTTACCGTTATGGTCGTAACTTACAATCATGGATATTGAGCTCCGCTACTTTATAACATTATTAAAGGTCGTTAGAAATGTAAGTGAAATGAATTAATAATTAAGCAGCTTGTATAAATTGATGTGAATGATGTTCAAACCATGATTCTATTCAAACGAGCTTGTAATTCATAAATTGTGATGACTTTGCTGAATACTGTAATTTGTTGTTGACAAAAAAAGAAACAATAGTAGTAGTAGTAGTTATGTTATTGTGTTATTTCTAAAACACTTTCACTTTTAACAATAGCAACTAAGTGCTAAAAAGGTAGCGAACGGGCTTCCAAGAAAAATTATTTTGATAATTTAGATTACTGATAGGACAATGTAAGCTTCACTTTACCCCCTCCCTACCCTTCTCAAAACCACCCATCCCCGGCACCCGGCATCTCCCGAAACCACCATCTTTCCTCCCGCCGTCGCAAACCATCTGAACAGGAATCACACGAGAATGTACGAGAACTTATAAGCCGTCGTGTATACAGTCTATTGAAAATCGCTAGAAGAATGTATAGTCATTCCCATTCATGAGCAGCCGCCTCAGTAACTGAGCGCATGCGAGAACGTAAACACATCTGGAAATGCTAATTACCGATATGGATACCATTTTTGAGACAAACATGCTAGATGATTTTCAATTTCGTTTTGTTTCCCTGGTAAATAAAATTGATAACATTGTGTAGATAATATATATATCCGATTAATATGATATAATGTACCATGATCTAGTTGAATATTTTTATTCATTTGTTTGCTATAGAAAGATATTTTTTCTTCGTCATTTTGGAGTCCATTTCATTCAACTCGGCCACACCTCGTTGAATTGAAAATACATTTCTTACCTCAAGAAATTATTTTTAACGATAGTGCTCATAAACAATCACTATTTGTTCAATGCAAAACCATAATCGGTTTACACTATGTAAGAAGGGCGTTTAATGGAACTTTAATATTAGTCAGAGCCTGGCATTCCAATATATTCAGTACCACCTAATTTGATAAGCGGTAAGTGCTTTTCTACGCTTAGGTAATATTTTTTCTAAGTGTTTGTGACATGGTCAAGGAGTAGCCATTAATCAGTTTCTGTTAAAGATTTTGAATTTTGTTTTTAACCCAATAAATGTCCATACTGGTTTCTCTGCTCTCTTTCTCTCTTTTCTCTCTTTTTAGAGTAATAATGATAATAATAATCATCATCAGTATTTACTCTCTAAATGTAAAAAGAGTGGAAAGAGTAGAAAATCACTCGAAAAGGAGTGAAGGGAGTGAAACGCAGGACAACCCGTTTTAGAGATGGAAAATGTCCACTCTTAATGATTGTGAAAGCTAATTTTCCCTCTCAATAGAGTGGAACATTGTCATATATAATCCCTTTCACTCCTTTTAGAGTGTTTTTTCACTCAAAAACGTGTTGTCCTGCGTTTAACTCCTTGAAAGAGTGGAAAACCACTCTTTTACATTCAGAGTATATAGCGTCTTTTCCAAATGGCTCAAAGCGCTGTAATTTTGCTGCTGGTGAATCATCAGAATCAGGTCGCATCAACTAGGGTGCTGTCAATTTCTAGCGCAAACCTATCCGCACTTAGATTGTAACATCCACCATTTTTTCAATGCAGCTCCCAAAATACAATTGGGTCAAGGAAGTTTTTTGATAACCGAAACAACTAATCATCGATTTTGAAAGCAGGAGGAAAACGGAGAACCCTGAAACCTACATAAATGTACGTCCATATAGAGGTGGAAATAAAAAATGAAATAAAATGCATACGACTTTAAACTCAATACGTGATAACAATAATAATATAATGATAACAGGCACTTATTTAGCGTCTTACATCAAAAAGGATCACAAGGCGCTTTACAGATTACATTAAAAGAAAGAGTATACTATATGCACAGGAATGCAGCATACTAAATTAAAGTACAATAAAAAGTGATGGCATAATAAAACACAATAGAGCATTACAAAAATCAAGTTACAATGCAGTTCTATGAATGCTGAATATAATAAAAAATAGATCGGTTTATGCAAGTCATTTAAACTTGTGTCCTTAAAGTCTGAATTATACTCCGACATATAATAACTCCATAATACAACGCACAGCAAATATTACGATTGTGAAAGAGGACATTTTATAGCGTAATACCTTTCATGGTGTGTATTGTATATATAGTCCCTGCATATTGGACCGCGCTAGACATCGTGTCCGAGTTAGCGTGCTAATTGGTTGATTGGAACAGCCACGTATTCAGGGCGGCAAGAAAACCTCTTGAATATTACATGGTTCTTGCATTTTGTATGTGGTTTATTAAAACACATTCAAGGTTACGTATTCAAGCAATTGTTTACATGGTATGTGAATTTGCGGTGTGTCTTTGAATTGAATATTAATGTGGCAAACAGGTTGATTTCCTCACGACATTGTTCATGTTGTTGCCACTGTTTGTTTGATTGCCCTTTATGATCATTACTGTCTTATTAAATATATACAATATGCACAGTCTTTGAGCAAATTCACCAGGTTTGTAGTATAAATATGTTAGAAGGATTTTTTTTCCAAAACCAAAATAAGAAACACTGACTGACTTTGTCAATTTATTGCTGGCTGGTCGAAGCACATCCTCAGAATGGTGGTGAAAATGAATCCGAAAGAGGGGGCCAGCTGTCATGAATAGAGATGAGGGGCTGATTTCATAGGTCACGTCTATGACCCTTTCCTCGGCGACATCGACAGTACGCTACCTAGAAATGGAAGTAAGATTAGGAAATCGCCATCATTCTGAGGGTTAATGCCAGCCAGCCATTGTTTGTTTTTGGTTTAGAAAAAAGAATCCGTGTTATAATATTCACTCATTTTGTTAGATAAAGAATTAGATTTTTTTATAGTGTTTTTTTACCTATTTCACAAAAGAACTTGCAATATAGTATTCTTCTTGTTGTTCTCCAAATTGTACTTATTTTATCGGGGGAAATTGAAACTCTTTGAAGAGTTTCAATTTCATGGAAGACCTCATGGTATTGTGAGAAGCGTATAGGCCATTCTATTTACAGGCGTATAGAGTATTTCTAGAAGTCAATGAAACGAGACAGGAAAGCGAAATATGGCATGCTTGTTGAGAAATGTTTTCACAAATATCTAAAAGGCATCATGAAACCATTACCATATATCAGTGACGTAATTGTGGGAAATAGGCTTTCGATATTTGAAGGAAAAGGTATTTCTTCAATTCAACTCGTGAATATACAAACTGGTTAACCTATATTCATGATATTTGCTAAATGATAAAAATCATAATAAATCATTTGTTTTATCTACAGCGCTTTGCACACTATGTCCTCCAAAGTACTCCCTGATTATCGGGGCTATCGGAGGGGCTATTTCATGCGGTGGAATAGAGCTTTTGGCATGGCTCCACGTCGATGACCCGGTCGGGGTAATACCCGTGCACTTTATGTGTGGAATATGGAGTCTACTGTCAGCCGGATTATTTGCTACAAAAGAACCTGAAATACCTCAAGATTACAACGGACTATTTATGGTAAGTCAAGATAAACAATGACAAAGTCACAATCTTGACAATGGTACATTTTGATACACGATACATTAATACTTTCCACGCGGCAGGCGTCTGCAGACGACATTCTACATTTTAAAAAAAAATTAAATGTCACAATTATTGAATTTCATTACTAGATTCACCATGTGAAATGCATTAAAATAAGTACAAACATGCCTAGTATTGGTTCAGTAATTGTTGAGATAGACATTGAAAGTTGGGTAAGGTTTCTGAAAAATCTATTTTGTATAATGATAAAACTAGCCGCGTGGAAAGTGTTAATATCACTCTGGGCTATGTGATAACAATAATATCACAACGAACAAATCGTGGTAAGTGTTGACGTATACAACATGTACAAAACAAATCAGTATACGTCGTGAGTGATGTTTGAGTAGTTAATGGCAAGACCTAAATCACGCCAAGGTGTCAATGGGGTATTTATGTTGAACTCGTCAACACAGGTGTTTCACTGTTTCACTATAGGTAATAATTCACAAGAGCTGACAGATACAATCATCAAAGGTCGCTTTAATTATGATATATAACCAGCGTTTGCCGACATTTTGTGCATATTTAAGATTTGTGTAAGTCGATATAAATTATTACGCTTTTATACGTAAATACAAAGAAGTTAAAAGCAAAAGACTATCTTTGCAAAACAATATTCGATTTAATTGCTTTTCCGCTGCGACTAACCGGCCATTTTATAGTCCAAAGAGTAGTCAATTAATGAATTTGCTTTGTGGTCATGCCCAATACAATCGATCAATCAAAAAGTACTACGCGTAAAGGCTGAGTGGTTGTTAGGAGTATAAAAGTCAATGTTGAAAGCTTAATCAAAACATGTAAGTCATTGTGAGTTACAATATTTTCTATTACGTATACCCGGGTCAGTGAAGTAATAGTACATTTTATTTGAGACTCCTGTTATATTATATGATGTGTATTTAAACTCACTTTATATTACGTACCTGTACAATAATGGTAGGTACTTTTCAATGTCTTCTGATAAAGGCTTGTGTAATCATGTTACCCTAGAAAACGAATTCACATAATACAATTGTGGTCATTATTTCAAATATGCATTTACTAGCGCACTGAATTATAAATGGAATGGAAAATAAACGTCTGTAATGCATCCATACGCTTCATAGGTAATGATCAGAGTAATACATATTATATTTCTTTAAGGGGGACTCAAGGAAGTTTATGATTTGATTTTTTGAATTTTGTGAGGGTTGCAATTATTGAACTATTAATTAAATGCATATAAAAGTATGCTTTTCCTTGAAACGAAATGGATCAGAGAATCCAAATTTGGCGTCGATTTTGACCTAAATTTATTTTTGTTGTTGAGAAAATCACAAAATTCACTTTTTTGACCCAATTTTTTTTTGAACAAAGCTAACAATAATTGATTTTGAGTAAAATATGCCCAAATCGCTTGATGATGATGAAAAGACACTAATGAAGGGACGATTTTTATTTTTTAACCTAAACTTGAAATTTTGACCAAATAGTGCCAAACAACGTGAAAAATTGATTTTTTTGTTGTTGACACTTTTTAGACAAAATTTCAAAAAATATTAGATTAGGTAAAAAAACAAAATCGTCCCTTCATTTGTGTCTTTACATCATCATCAAGCGCATTGGGCATTTTTTAACTCAAAATTTATTTCGTTAGCTTTGTTCAAAAAAATTGGGTCAAATTTTTGGTCAGAATTGATGCCAAATTTGGATTCTCTGATCCATTTCCTTTCCAAAAAAGTATACTTTATATACATTTGAGTCATAGTTCAATAATTACAGCACTCGCAAAATTCAACAAAAAACTTCCTTAAGTCCCCTTAAGTAGAGTAGTAAAAAGTGCATTTATCAAAATTACTCATCTACTTTTCAAAAGAAACAGCAAATGTTATATTATGAGGTTAGCCCTGTGTTGAATAAAACAGGATTGAAGTTAATAATTATAAACTGACCTCCAAGTATAAAATACCTTAGATCTAGTCTGTGTTATCATAAAGTCATAAATGAACTGGTGTATTGACCTAGCTGTGATTATCCATATATCATTAGTTAAGGTCGTTTTACCTAAACCGGCGTTACCGTGAAGGACATGCCATTCGGTCTATTTTTGTTTAAATAATATATAGAATCGGACAAACTGGCGAGAATTAAATTATTATTTTTGTTTAACATAGATTTTACATTTTCACACTCGAAAATTAAAATAGTTCCAGCTTAAATCGGTCTGTGTGTAAAAGCCTGTATAGATTTCAAAACATGGCATTAATAGGGGTGGGGGGTGGGGGCACATTTTAAGGCTCAATCTTTCGTATCAATTATTACAAATGGAGACACATTGATGTTATATATATACCATATTGAAGCCCTTGTTGAGATGCAGAACATTTGACTCTGGTTGCGATAGTAACCGTACAATCCTTAAAGGGGCATTAAGAGATATGGTGAAGGCAGCGCACTCAATTACAAAAATATATGATAAAAACTGAGATTTGTATATTTTTACAATTGTATTACATGTATGAACTTACACCTATAAGGATTAAGAAAAATCAGCCCTCTTTGTACAACAAAACGTCGATTCAAAAATGCTGATCTGGCCAGATCAGCATTTTACATGGTTAATGGTGGTATTCCAACATATTTAAAACATTGTTTTAATCAAGTTTTGCTGGGTGTTTTTTTAAGTAGAAACAACAATAACGGCAATTTTTAATGTTCATCTTGAATTCTGAAGTCAATTAATTAAAATTAAAAAAATTCAACATGACATTGTGTCCCATTAAGTTATATTTAAATTGAACTGGCATATTGGCACTGGGATTGTCCTTATATCAACCCATAGTTTAATGTAGTTCTACCTAAACCGGCGTTACCGTGAAGGACAAGCCACTTGATCTATTCTTGTTTAATATATATATATTTTACATTTGCACTCTCGAAAATTAAAATAGTTTCAATTAAATCGGTGTCTATGCTAGCAAAAGAAATGAAAAGCCTTTATGGAATTCAAACCATGGCATATGGGGGGGGGGGGGGGGGGGGGGCGTCACATTTTCAGGCCCAATCTTTCGTACCAATTTACTTAATGTTCCTAATTGGTGATACATTGATGTTATACATGTATATATACCATATTGAAGCATTTGTTAAGAAGTTTCAAAATATGCGTACAATTTGACTCTGGGGGCCATGGTAACCGTACAAAGCCTCTGATTGGCTACACATGGTATTGTCATAACTCAAAAACGAAAAGTCGTATTGACATGGAATTTGGTATACACATTGTAGACATATGCATAGCTATGAAGCCGATGAAGCCCTTTCTTAAATTTGTGTTTCAATTTTCAAAATTACCTGATTGGTCGGTTACTGGTTGCCATGGCATCCGTATACAAAATCCGGCTTGATGGTCCCATGCGGACTGTTTTCATATACTCATTGCAGTTATTTCATCCAGGGAGATGTGTTTATAGTTGGATTACTTTCAATCTTCTCCTTTACATGTTGTTTAATTAGTGTACCAGTTGGTTAATAATTTTGACCCAATCAAAACTCTCTTTGTGAACCCCTATTCATAACCATTGTTATGAAAACATTAAACGTATATTTGTCTAATACACCTAAATCCTTTCAAGGACTGGTAAAATAATGGTATATCGTTCAAGGTATTTGAAATCTTATGAGTTGCATTCTTTTGTGTGTATTTTCAGGGTGGAGGATTTTATTTATTAGGAGTGCAAGTTGCTGGGACTCTTGCCATCATTGTGTGGTGTGCAGTGCTTTCCTTCATAGTCTTGCAAATAATAGATTTTACTATCGGCTTGCGATTCCCATTTCAAGAAGAACTTCTAGGTGCTGACATAGTGGAGCATTCTATAGGACCTCGAAAATATGACAAGATAAAGAAACGGCTAACTGATATATCACGAGTGAGAGCTTATGATATGCGGAGAAGGAAGCGCTATAATGCTTCGTTTAAAGCGGCTGAAAGATATCTATCTCAAAGGGATGCTGGTGTGATTTCTGTTGAGAATAATATCGATGGTCCTGCAGTAGCACGAATGCTAAAACAGAAGGAGAAACGTCGAAATAAATCACCTCCATATTCCAAAAAAGCTGATGTGTTCTCGATAAGCAATGGGAAAAGTAATGGTGTTACGTCGCATAACGGCGCGACTGCAGACACTAATCACAGGAGGGAGGATTCGTTACATGGGGCGCCTCTTCCGGGAAGCAGATCCCCGAGACTCATTCGGGGACCTGAAGATCGCAGTAGCATGACACGATTACATGGGGCATTACGGCTACGACGGAGAAGCAGACCACCAAAGTGGCAGCAGCAACTCGGTGTGGACAATCTGGCTTACTTGGAACGGGAAGAGAACGAAATAAATGGTCGTATCAAACATTCTGTTGTCATAGAAACCAACGATAGTTTCGATAATGCGGCCAATACCGCGAGACAATCAAATAGAGTTAGTGTACACGAGAGCGGTGCTAATGAGGTTAACTTACACGTGGATGACATTAATCTAATGATTAAGCGCGGCACTATGGTGGATAGCGGCACACAGACCTCGAGAGAGTTTGAACAAGAAACCGAATGTTGCTGCCATTGTCAAATAAAGAATGTTGATAAAGGTCGAATTGATCAGCGCGAAGTGAATTCTGAAACTGAATTAAACTCTGATTACGTGCACGCAATTGAAGTGTTGACAAAAGAGGTGAATAACGATAGCAATGATGATGAAGAAAGTGTGTTCGCCCTTGATATCAGTGGCACGTGTGATTTAACATTTGTGGGAACAGAGCACATTGTATAATTTGAGGATAAATTCCAGTTCTTCGGACGACGGGCCTCTCTTATTCCCTTCAAAGTTACTCACAAAATCATTGGTGATTTCTTTTTGACAAACTAACAAATATCTCAAAATTTCGAAAATATGGATTGTTATTCATTGCACAGGAAATTATAACCCCCCCCCCCCCCCCCCCGACTTCTAAAAAAGGGTCCTTCGGCCCCGTAGAACAGAGTTCGTCACCTATGACATTATTGTTCAAAACTGTGCCTATTCTATTTTTAAAAGATATAAGCCATGCTCTGGTTATGTAGGTAACCAGTCATTCTGTGTGTGATTAATTTATCAAAACCTTGTCTGGACAATTGTCTATATATGTTGTTATGTATCAGTCAATTATTGACCTTTTGCTCAGTATAATTGAGGTATTTTATTATGTCGATTTCGATGTTTTTTTACAATTTCCAGAATCATCGGTTGTCTTATTTTGTACGATGTAACATTTCACTAACAATTTGATATAAACTTTGAAACACCTTGTGCACTTACACTTGTGAAGAAATTCACATAATACTTTAAATTGTAATAAACTTATCAAAATGGTGGTTTGTTGATTTGATTTGATTTGATTTGAGATCATTTGGGTCCTACGACCCTGGATAACCCAATAAGCTGATAATAGCTTATTTCCATTGGGGTCCGTTAGATGTGTGAACAGATACAGACCGGGATGATCCCCTACTCTGTTCACGTCATTTCCACTTACATGTAGATTTCGATAATTAACCAAATTCTTGTGAATTCTGCTAAATATTTTATACCACATCCCTATATATCACTCGCACACCACTAAATTGTGCTCTTATTTATAGCCGACAGCCTACGTGTCGGGAGCTGCTTTCACACACAACGGTTGCTAACGTTCTACCTGAGTGAACAATCTTACATGTATATGGTATACTCCTCTCCTAGTGTCCCTATATGAGCGTGTTTGTATGGGGCAACTTAACGGCAATTAACGTTAAGTTGCCCAGTAGCGATGTTGGCTTCCGTAGAAAAGTGTTACGGGAGCTCTTGGGTGCATAATATATACTTAGGTAAAATGAAAACAAAATAAAGCACAATAGTTATACTTTCATTTTTTAACTTTTTTGCCGTGACGCCTTAGCGTCGCGGCACATTAGAAACCAGATTTCTCAGTATTCAGTTTGCTGAGCACCATTGTCGAATTTCTGGATTGGACGAAACAGTGTAAATATTGCAGCTTTAATCGGTTTCGGCCAATAAAAAGGATTGTTACATCATTTGTTTGGATGATTTTATCAAAGATATTCATAGATAAGAACTACTGATTGGACGAGCAAATAAGACACTCCCGTTTATTCTAGCGTTCAACCAATGCTACTGACGGTATGAGATTTTATGAGTCGCCCTTCTTTGCGCTGATGGTATATTATTTGTATTAGATTGTTGTCGCGTCGTTCGATCGAAAGACAGTTGTTTAACGCTTTACAACGAATACAAGTTAAACTAACTAGTTATAATCAAATCAATTTATGATCTGCATATATTAGAAATTAAGTTTTATTTCAAAAACTATTTCAAAGTTTGAAAATATTTATTTAATTGGAAAATATTTGGAAAATAATTTTTATCGCATACAAAGAATATGTATTATATTGTCGAACCGTTTTTATATTCAATTATCGTCGCTCGATCGAAAGACAGTGTTATAACGCTATAAAATTGATCGTTCGCTGGAAAGTCAGTGATTAACGGATGAAAAATTATTTAATTAGTTATAGTCAAATTAATATATGGTATTTATTCATATATATTTGCTTTACTTACAAACAAAAATTTCCAAATTTAAAAATAGTATTAAAAAAACTTTAATCGCATACAAAGAATACTTGGTAGCCGTTTCCATTTTACAGACAAAGAAACTAACACATGTGCTGTGAATTGAGAAGACCGGTCATCGTAGAAAAAAAAGCTGTCTGTGTGCCTTACTAAGTTTACCAAATATAAACACTGTCTGGAAACCGCTGACTTTACCCTAACTATACTGAAGCTGATCATTATTCTCATGCAATAGGGCCTGAAGGTCTGCTTTATTCTCCTATATAGCGTCACGGCCTGTTTTTTAGAAGATCTTGTTTTTTTTAAAGTGGCGATAACTTAGCATTAATACGTTGGTGTTGTTTTTGGTTGTTTGGGGTTTTTCAGACACTCTGTATTATGTAACAAAATCTAAGACTAATTCATCTGTAACCTTGTTTCACATTTATTAATACAAACAACAGGACGGATACAAATATTTCAATATGAAGTATAACACTGTGTTTCAATATGAAATCTCTATAATAATATTATATCATTGACTATGCACTAACACCCACCAAACCAAAGACAAGTATATCATTCTGTCGGAAATAGTGTAATTTAGGTTCTAGGATCTTTTACATTAACAGAATACAGTGAATCAATATGGCCGACATGAGTCACTTATGATTCTACACCGTGTTACTGGATCACGCATCTTTTGGTGTGATGGTTCACGCCATAGACTTTATGTGGCGATCATTTCGATCGGGGTTCAGTACTCAAAAGCGTGATCCAGTTGACATAGTGATAATCGGATTACACGTAACACTTCGATGCTGAATTGATGTTTTCCTGTAACCTAAACTACAGGCTACTTTCATTATAATATTATAATCATAAACAATATAATTATATATCTAGATTGATTTTTATCAGTTCAATAGTCAATAAACATTTTAAATCCCATACCATCGCTACCCGAAGGCCCTGTTGCCATACAGAATATAGAGTCTCCCCTAAAATGGGTTGAACACGGGATAGCTCAACTTTCCAAATTCGTATATCATAGTTTATCTGATAGGCCTAAACATGTACGTCGTGAACAAGAGGGAAAATATATATAATTTCATTTCAATATTTTCAGATATCGAATGTGCGTAATTAAAGTACTGTGTATAAGCACGGCGGGGCCAACTCGTCCCACGTTTGTATAGATACTATTAGTTCAATCAGTTTCAAATTGGCGAGAAATATTCGGTTTGTATCTATCCGCGCGCAAAAGTAATCCAAGCGTATCAAGCGCGTTTTACGCGCGACGCTCTTTCTGAATTCATTCGCTGATGTAAACAGGTTTTGCCAATTTAGAACTGACTGAACTATAGTATATAGTCCTACTCGCAAACCACTTTTCAAAGTTATTATAGATCCCTTTTGTAGCTAGTTTTGCGGTACACTTTAATACGGTCCTTATTAAATACTTAAAAAACTTAAATGGAAAAATGAATACTGTTATGATATTACAGTATTACAGTATGAACATTGTATGCAATGTTAAATACAATGTTCAATAAAAATGGGTTAAATAAAATAATCAGTTCCTATTTCAGAGAGGTTTGAGAGTTATCAACTCCCCCCCCCCCCCCCTCCCCTTTTTTTTAATCCGGTTTTAGGGGCAAACGTTAACACTTTGTTTTGAATATTATCAACTGACGAGGAATGAACATTGTATGTTATAAGCCTACGCGGTGCCTATTTGATACGTTTGTTTCTAAATCAGAAAAATACAGAGATAAGTTTCATAAAAAAGAGATATAGGTTACTATAATATACATTACAAATATTTTGTTTAGAGTATATAGGTATTGTTTTTAGACCGTACCCGTGTTATATTGTCTGACATAAATGCGGACGATAGTATTATTTTAAGTAGAACAACGACGCCGACGCAAAAAATAATACTACCGAACGCAGTTATGTCGGACAATATAACACGGGTTCGGTCTAAAAACAATACCTTCTCATTCTTAAACAATCCGATACTTAAAAAGACATTTATCAAAGAAATAAGTACATTTTATTGTCCACATTTGACAACTTTTACCCCTGCTAGGATCGAATAACCCACAAACATTCCATCCAATTCCAGGCGATGAGTACGCCATGCGTAAGTGTCGCGGCGCCGGCATAAGCGCAGGAAAGGCGCCAAAGACGCACTGCAGAAGTGCGCGTTATGGAGCAAACCACGCATTGTGAATGTCGGACACACTGTTAAAACGTAAGCCCCACCTTCCCGTGTTCAATTGTCTCATCTAAATGTCGCCGATTTCTCTGAGAACCAATGGGATTGCTTAAACTCTCTTAGCTGTTTAAGAATATAAATTAATGCTACTTAAAGGTAGATGTTCCGATTTTCAACTTGAAGTTTTCTATTCTACATGAAAGGTCATCCTTAAAAAAGTCGTGTTCCAAAGTTTGAGTTGCATAGCTCTAATGGTTCTTATTTTAGACGCACAAGATGCTGTGAACTGTACCCATTGAGTAGTACACAAACTATATCGGTGGTTACCACCATTCGCGGTAATTCGACGTTATTTCATCGATTTTTCCGTAATTATACCGATTTAGGCCGTCAAATTTCAGTATGATGATGAGAAAAATACGAGCTTTCACATGATATGAAAATCTCCGTATGTTTGAAATAATTCTGTGTTACGAAAATGTGATCGGGTCATCTACCTTTAACTTTTACATTATACATTACAAATAGTTTCTTATAAATTAATGCTACTTAACTTTTACATTATACAGTACATCTATTGCATAAAAATAATTTCAAAGGTTCCTCTTATAAAATATTAAATTACAAAATTATTAACAAAATTCTCCTCTACAATTAGAATAGGGGCATTGTTCGCGAAGATCGGTCAACAATTAAGAACGCTACACCGAATAGAATGAACCAAAGTGCAGTTTTCATTTTCGCCTTTGGGTTCTGAACATGCATGATGATAGTGTTACAGGTACATGTATGTGTAAATCAATCATTTGCCTTTATCTACACGGAGGCTACGTGTTGAAGAACGAAAAGCTAAAATGAAAAAAAAAATGACTTTGTTTTGGTTTTGAAAATATCTCTGTTAATATTCAATCAATCTTCACGTGTGATATCTCAAATTAAAGGAAAGAAACCTCTTTACAAATTCATTATTGAATATTTTTACGTAGGGGATGTAGTTTTGGAGTTAAGAGCACATGTACTACCTGGTAAGTTTCTTATTTTGAGGACTGGATCATACAACCGTTGATGTACAAAGACGATTTATAGACACACAACGGTTTCAGAACTTTTTAATTGTCTTATTTTCTACGTGTTTTCAATTTAAAGGTGTAACCACATTCTCTTAGTTCCCCACTAGCGAACCACACATGGTAAAACAGTCAAGGCTGTTAGGACAAGGAAGGTCAAGGTTGAATTTGTTCAAAGTAACAGGGCCTGTCACTTAGGCTAATTCCCCTAATTTTAGTAACGGTTATTGTGTCATCTACAATCAAGGAAAATAATAGTTGGCACACTTGATACAATTTAATACAACTATCCCTGTGCTCACAACAGAGAACCGACTTGGGACATAGCACTCTTTAATAGCACGCAGAGGTCTCCCCCTCTCTCTCATCCTTCCCCACACCCATCAATCAATGTTGAGAGAGCTGCCAAAGCTTCTGATGACATGTGACTCGGATCAACATTGCCTCGGGGGAGAGGGGCACTTTTTCCCTTAATTGGGCCAAAGTGTGCCAACCTTTTTTTCCTTGATTGTAGCTCATTATTACATGAATTTATGGCTCAACCTCCCTGGCTGATATTTCCAGCAGAGAGTTGGCGTGGTTATGTCTTTAAGTGTTTTAGCACAAACATTTAATTTGCAGACTAACAAGACCACGTTTTAAGTAGAAAACCTCAATCCAAATAAAAATAACCACAGAAATTTGTTCAAAATGCTAAAATACTCATATCAGAACAAATTGATACATACATTTCAATTTAAATATTACTTAAAGTAGATCTACTGCTTATAATAAAAAAAACAGTGGCGTAACCAGCCCGGGGGGGGGGGGGGGGGCAGGGGACGGAAGCCCCCCATTTGGAACCCTTGCCCCCCCTAATGAAATCAATCGGTGTGGGTGTGGAATGGAGCCCCCATTAGGAGCCCCCCCCCATTAGGAGCCCCCCCACCCCCATTTCAAGTCACTGCCCCTTCTTGCCCCCCCCCCCCAAAAAAAAATGAAAAAATGAAAAAAATGAAAAAGTCTAGTTACGCCACTGATCAAAAGATAGCTATTGCTTAGAGCATAGTTGTCTTAATATTATGATCAAAAATATAATAATATATTTTGAGTAAAGCTAGTTTAGACTCACTATTATATGCACTAATACTCATCTTAATTACAGGCGTAAAGAGTATTTCTAGAAGTCAATGAAACGAGACAGGAAAGCAAAATATGGCATGCTTATTGAGAAATGTTTCACAAATATCTAAAAGGCATCATGAAACCATTACCATATATCAGTGACGTAATTGTGGGAAATAGGCATTCGATATTTGAAGGAAAAGGTATTTCTTCAATTCATCTCGTGAGTATACAACCTGGTTAACCTATATCTGCTAACTGATAAAAATCCTCAAGTCATAATGTATCATTTGTTTTATCGACAGCGCTTTGCACACTATGTCCTCCAAAGTACTCCCTGATTATCGGGGCTATCGGAGGTGCTATTTCATGCGGTGGAATAGAGCTTTTGGCATGGCTCCACGTCGATGACCCGGTCGGGGTAATACCCGTGCACTTTATGTGTGGAATATGGAGTCTACTGTCAGCCGGATTATTTGCTACAAAAGAACCTGAAATACCTCAAGATTACAACGGACTATTTATGGTAAGTCCAGATAAACAATGACAAAGTCACAATCTTGACAATGGTAAATTTTGATACACGATACATTAATACCTTTCGCGTGGCAGGCGTATGCAGACGACATTCCAAAATTTCACAATTATTGAATTTCATTACTAGATTCACCATGTGAAATGCATTAAAATAAGTACAAACATGCCTAGTATTGGTTCAGTTATTCTTGAGATAGACATTGAAAGTTGGGTAAGGTTTCTGAAAAATCTGTTTTGTATATGGTAAAACCAATCGCCGCGTGGAAAGTGTTAAATATCACTATAGGATATGTGATAAACAACAATATCACAATGAACAAATCGTGGTAAGTGTTGACGTATACAACATGTACACACAAAAAATCAGTATACGTCGTGAGTGATGCTTGAGTAGTTAATTGCAAGACCTAAATGACGCCAAGGTGTCAATGGAGTATTTATGTTGAACTCGTCAACACAGGTGTTTCACTGTTTCACTATAGGTAATAATTCACAAGAGCTGACAGATACAATCATCAAAGGTCGCTTTAATTAATATATATAAATAGCGTTTGTCGACATTTTGTGTATAAATACTAGTATTTAAGATATGTGTAAGTCGATATAAATTATTACGCTTTTGTAGGTATATACAAAGAAGTTAAAAGCAAAAGACTATCTTTGAAAAACAATATTCGATTTAATTGCTTTTCCACTGCGACTAACCGGCCATTTTATAGTCCAAAGAGTAGTCAATTAATGAATTTGCTTTGTGGTCATGCCCAATACAATCGATCAATCAAAAGGTACAACGCGTAAAGGCTGAGAGGTTGTTAGGAGTGTAAAAGTCAATGTTGAAAGCTTAATCAAAACATGTTAGTCATTTTCTATTGCGTACCTCCACTAGGCGTGGCGCACCAATGGAGTAAACAAATAGCCAAGAAAGAATAACTAAGCTGCTTCCATTGTTCCGTCCAAGGACGACCGATGATGATGATGATGATTGCGTATACCCGGGTCAGTGAAGTAATAGCAAATTTTATTTGAGACTCCTGTTATATTATATGATGTGTATTTAAACTCACTTTAAATTACGTACCTGTGCAATAATAGTAGGTACTTTTCATTGTCTTCTGAAAAAGGCTTGTGTAATCATGTTACCCTAGAAAACGAATTCACATAATACAATTGTGGTCATTATTTCAAATATGCATTTACTAGCGCACTGCATTTTTCATAATGGAAAATAAACGTCTTTAATGCATCCATACGCTTCATAGGTTTTAATAAAAGTAATTCATATTATATTTATTTAAGTAGAGTAGTAAAAATGGCATTTATAAAAATTACTCATCTTACTTTTAAAAAGAGAAAGCAAATGTTACATGAAATGGTTAGCCCTGTGTTGAATAAAATAGGATTAGAGTAAATATTTATAAACTGACCTCCAAGTGTAAAATACCTAAGATCTAGTTTGTGTTATCATAAAGTCATAAATGAACTGCACTGCAAATGTGGTTGGTCAAAAATTGACCAACATTTTGACCAACGTTAGTCTTATATGAACAATCTAATTTGTTGGTCAAACTTTTGACCAACTGCTTTTAACCAAAGTTTTAACCAACAAATGGTTAGAAATTAACCAACACTGTTGGGCTAAATGTTTCACCAATTGTTGGGCAAAGATAATGATTAAACAGTTGGGTAATATTGACCAACTGTTGGTTTTCTGTAAACCATTTGTTGGTCAATGTAATGAAATTATTTAACCATATATTGGGCACTCTTTTACTTAATGCCAACAGTTGGTCAAAATATTGCGTCTGGTTAGGGTTAGGATTTCCCGGGGAGCACTGACATTGGAAAAGGGTATAGGTATGTGCCGCCCTGAAGACCCCCTTTTTCACCCTCTTCTGTTGTATGTCACAATTATAATACATGATATGATTCCATCAAGAACGAGTTCAAGTATTCCGTGAATAATTTAGGCTAATTGCATATACCTACAAAAAACCGGTACATTTCCTACGGTATTGACATGCTTACTATAACATTGGTAAGCTTACCGTCATGACCGTAGAAAATGAAAAGATTTCAAGCCTGCAATTAGAAAATTATTCACGGAATTCTTGAACTCGTTCTTGATGAAATTACATCATGTATATAGCATAATAATTGTGACTTACCTTTGAAAGTGTCTATTATTTACGGTGGAGGGCCCCAAGACCCCAGCAGACGCGATACCGACATGACTTCCACGTTTGCCGTTCTGATGATGAATGATGAATTCGCAAGCAAACGGTGGGAATGATGCCCAACTGTTGGGCAGTTCTAGTTTGCAGTGCGCATGATCGGTCGTATTTGACCAACAATTTTGATTTATTAAAAGTTCAAAAGTTTTGACCAGAGTGTTGCGAGTTTTAGTCAAAATAAATGGGCAAAACAAAGGTTTACCCAACTGATGTGATGATATCGGTTTTGTTGGGTAAATCTTGACCAACAAATTAGATAAATGCTTTGCCCAACCGAATGTGTCAAAGATAATGACCAACACATTTGCAGTGTGGTGTATTGACCTAGCTGTGATTTTCCATATATATCATTAGTTAAGGTCGTTTTACGTAAACCAGCGTTATCGTGAAGGACATGCCACTCGGTCTATTTTTGTTTAATATATATTTTACATTTTCATACTCGAAAATTAAAATAGTTCCAGCTTAAATCGGTATGTGTGTGCTAGCAAAAGATGGAGGAAAGCCTGTATGGAATTCAAACCATGGCATTATGTGGGGGAGGGGTGGGGGTCACATTTTAAGGCCCAATATTTCATACCAATTTACTAAATGTTCCCAATTTGTGACACATTGATGTTATACCATATTAAAGCCCTTGTTAAGAAGTTTCAAAATATGTGTACAATTTGACTCTGGTGGCCATGGTAACCGTACAAAGCCTCTGATTGGCTACACATGGTATTGTCCTAACTCAAAAACGAAAAGTCGTTTTGACATGGAATTTAGTACCCATATTAAAAACCATGAAGCCCTTTCTTAAATTTGTGTTCCAATTTGTGTTCCAATTTTGAATTATACCCTAAAATTACCTGATTGGTCGGTTACCGGGTGGCATGGCATCCGTATACAAAGCCCGGCTTGATGGTTCCATGCGGAATGTTCTCATATACCCCCTCCCCCCCCCCCCCCCCCACCAATATGGGCCTGCTACCACTTACGGTAATTGAGTTACATTGACACACATGTTTAGCCAATCAGAGACAGTGTATGGTTACCATAGCAACCAGGTAACCAGATCAACAAATTAAAACTGGTTTTGAAAGTATGTAACATGGGCTACAATATATTATATAATTAATGTTTGTGTCGGATTTTAGGAAAGTTGTTTAAATTGGTACGAAATTTGGGCCTGAAAATGTGAACCCGCCCTTTAATAAATGTTAGATTTTTTTTGTGGTCAATTGTTGTTTAATTAGTGTACCAGTTGGTTGGTAATTTTGACCCAATCAAAACTCTCTTTACGAACCCCTATCCATAACCATTATTATGAAAACCTTGAATGTATATTTATCTAATACACCTAAATCCTTTCAAGGACTGGTGCAGAATTGTAAAATAATGGTATATCGTTCAAGGTAATTGAAATTTTATGAGTGTTCTCATCATGAATTGCATTCTTTTTGTGTGTATTTCCAGGGTGGCGGATTTTATTTATTAGGAGTGCAAGTTGCTGGGGCTCTTGCTATCATTGTGTGGTGTGCAGTGCTTTCCTTCATAGTCTTGCAAATAATAGATTTTACTATCGGCTTGCGATTCCCATTTCAAGAAGAACTTCTTGGTGCTGACATAGTGGAGCATTCTATTGGACCTCGAAAATATGACAAGATAAAGAAACGGCTAACTGATATATCACGAGTGAGAGCTTATGATATGCGGAGAAGGAAGCGCTATAACTCTTCATTTAAAGCGGCTGAAAGATATCTATCTCAAAAGGATGCTGGTGTGATTTCTTTTGAGAATGATATTGATGGTCCTGCAGTAGCACGATTGCTGAAACAGAAGGAAAAACGTCGAAAGAAATCACCCCCATATTCCAAAAAAGCTGATGTGTTCTCGATAAGCAATGGGAAAAGTAATGGTGTTAAATCGCATAACGGCGCGACTGCAGACACTAATCACAGGAGGGAGGATTCGTTACATGGGGCGCCTCTTCCGGGAAGCAGATCACCGAGACTCAATCGGGGACCTGGAGATCGCAGTAGCATGACACGATTACATGGGGCTTTACGGCTACGACGGAGAAGCAGACCACCAAAGTGGCAGCAGCAACTCGGTGTGGACAATCTGGCTTACATGGAACGGGAAGAGAACGAAATAAATGGTCATATCAAACATTCTGTTGTCATAGAAACCAACGACAGTGTCGATAATGCGGCCAATACCGCGAGACAATCAAATAGAGTTAGTGTACACGAGAGCGGTGCTAATGAGGTTAACTTACACGTGGATGACATTAATCTAATGATTAAGCGCGGCACTATGGTGGATAGCGGCACACAGACCTCGAGAGAGTTTGAACAAGAAACCGAATGTTGCTGCCATTGTCAAATAAAGAATGTTGATAAAGGTCGAATTGATCAGCGCGAAGTGAATTCTGAAACTGAATTAAACTCTGATTACGTGCACGCAATTGATGTGTTGACAAAAGAGGAGAATAACGATAGCAATGATGATGAAGAAAGTGTGTTCGCCCTTGATATCAGTGGCACGTGTGATTTAACATTTGTGGGAACAGAGCACATTGTATAATTTGAGGATAAATTCCTGTTCTTCGGACGACGGGCCTCTCTCTCTTATTGGGTCGATCGGGTGTTTCCCTTCAAAGTTACTCTCAAAATCATTGGTGATTTCGTTTTGACAAACTAACAAATATCTCAAAATTTCGAAAATATGGATCGTTATTCATTGCACAGGAAATTATAACCCCCCCCCCCCCCCCCCGACTTCTAAAAAAGGGTCCTTCGGCCCCGTAGAACAGAGTTCGTCACCCATGACATTATTGTTCAAAACTGTGCCTATTCTATTTTTAAAAGATATAAGCCATGCTCTGGTTATGTAGGTAACCAGTCATTCTGTGTGTGATTAATTTATCAAAACCTTGTCTGGACAATTGTCTATATATGTTGTTATGTATCAGTCAATTATTGACCTATTGCTCAGTATAATTGAGGTATTTTATTATGTCGATTTCGATGTTTTTTTACAATTTCCAGAATCATCGGTTGTCTTATTTTGTACGATGTAACATTTCACTAACAATTTGATATAAACTTTGAAACACCTTGTGCACTTACACTTGTGAAGAAATTCACATAATACTTTAAATTGTAATAAACTTATCAAAATGGTGGTTTGTTGATTTAATTTGATTTGATTTGATTTGATTTGAGATCATTTGGGTCCTACGACCCTGGATAACCCAATAAGCTGATAATAGCTTATTTCCATTGGGGTCCGTTAGATGTGTGAACAGATACAGACCGGGATGATCCCCTACTCTGTTCACGTCATTTCCACTTAGATTTCGATAATTAACCAAATTCTTGTGAATTCTGCTAAATATCTTATACCACATCCCTATATATCACTCGCACACCACTAAATTGTGCTCTTATTTATAGCCGACAGCCTACGTGTCGGGAGCTGCTTTCACACACAACGGTTGCTAACGTTCTACCTGAGTGAACAATCTTACATGTATATGGTATACTCCTCTCCTAGTGTCCCTATGAGCGTGTTTGTATGGGGCAACTTAACGGTAATTAACGTTAAGTTACCCATTAGCGATGTTCCGGCTTCCGTAGAAAAGTGTTACGGGAGCTCTTGGGTGCATTTGGGCTAAAAGCTAAAAACATCATATATACTTAGGTAAAATGAAAACAAAATAAAGCACAATAGTTACACTTTCATTTTTTAACTTCTTTTTAAAGTGGCGATAACTTAGCATTAATACGTTGGTGTTGTTTTTTGGTTGTTTGGGTTTTTCAGACACTCTGTATTATGTAACAAAATCTAAGACTAATTCGTCTGTAACATTGTTTCACATTTATTAATACAAACAACAGGACGTACGGATACAAATATTTCAATATGAAGTATAACACTGTGTTTCAATATGAAATCTCTATAATAATATTATATCATTGACTATGCACTAACACCCACTAAACCAAAGACAAGTATATCATTCTGTCGGAAATAGTGTAATTTAGGTTCTAGGATCTTTTACATTAACAGAATACAGTGAATCAATATGGCCGACATGAGTCACTTATGATTCTACACCGTGTTACTGGATCACGCATCTTTTGGTGTGATGGTTCACGCCATAGACTTTATGTGGCGATCATTTCGATCGGGGTTCAGTACTCAAAAGCGTGATCCAGTTGACATAGTGATAATCGGATTACACGTAACACTTCGATGCTGAATTGATGTTTTCCTGTAACCTAAACTACAGGCTACTTTCATTATAATATTATAATCATAAACAATATAATTATATATCTAGATTGATTTTTATCAGTTCAATAGTCAATAAACATTTTAAATCCCATACCATCGCTACCTGAAGGCCCTGTTGCCATACAGAATATAGAGTCTCCCCTAAAATGGGTTGAACACGGGATAGCTCAACTTTCCAAATTCGTATATCATAGTTTATCTGATAGGCCTAAACATGTACGTCGTGAACAAGAGGGAAAATATATATAATTTCATTTCAATATTTTCAGATATCGAATGTGCGTAATTAAAGTACTGTGTATAAGCACGGCGGGGCCAATTCGTCCCACGTTTGTATAGATACTATTAGTTCAATCAGTTTCAAATTGGCGAGAAATATTCGGTTTGTATCTATCCGCGCGCAAAAGTAATCCAAGCGTATCAAGCGCGTTTTACGCGCGACGCTCTTTCTGAATTCATTCGCTGATGTAAACAGGTTTTGCCAATTAAGAACTGACTGAACTATAGTATATAGTCCTACTCGCAAACCACTTTTCAAAGTTATTATAGATCCCTTTTGTAGCTAGTTTTGCGGTACACTTTAATACGGTCCTTATTAAATACTTAAAAAACTTAAATGGAAAAATGAATACTGTTATGATATTACAGTATTACAGTATGAACATTGTATGCAATGTTAAATACAATGTTCAATAAAAATGGGTTAAATAAAATAATCAGTTCCTATTTCAGAGAGGTTTGAGAGTTATCAACTCCCCCCCCCCCCCCCCCCCCCCCCCCCCCTCCCTCCCCTTTTTTTTAATCCGGTTTTAGGGGCAAACGTTAACACTTTGTTTTGAATGTTATCAACTGACGAGGAATGAACATTGTATGTTATAAGCCTACGCGGTGCCTATTTGATACGTTTGTTTCTAAATCAGAAAAATACAGAGATAAGTTTCATAAAAAAGAGATATAGGTTACTATAATATACATTACAAATATTTTGTTTAGAGTATATAGGTATTGTTTTTAGACCGTACCCGTGTTATATTGTCTGACATAAATGCGGACGATAGTATTATTTTAAGTAGAACAACGACGCCGACGCAAAAAATAATACTACCGAACGCAGTTATGTCGGACAATATAACACGGGTTCGGTCTAAAAACAATACCTTCTCATTCTTAAACAATCCGATACTTAAAAAGACATTTATCAAAGAAATAAGTACATTTTATTGTCCACATTTGACAACTTTTACCCCTGCTAGGATCGAATAACCCACAAACATTCCATCCAATTCCAGGCGATGAGTACGCCATGCGTAAGTGTCGCGGCGCCGGCATAAGCGCAGGAAAGGCGCTTATGCCGTGTTCAATTGTCTCATCTAAATGTCGCCGATTTCTCTGAGAACCAATGGGATTGCTTAAACTCTCTTAGCTGTTTAAGAATATAAATTAATGCTACTTAAAGGTAGATGTTCCGATTTTCAACTTGAAGTTTTCTATTCTACATGAAAGGTCATCCTTAAAAAAGTCGTGTTCCAAAGTTTGAGTTGCATAGCTCTAATGGTTCTTATTTTAGACGCACAAGATGCTGTGAACTGTACCCATTGAGTAGTACACAAACTATATCGGTGGTTACCACCATTCGCGGTAATTCGACGTTATTTCATCGATTTTCCCGTAATTATACCGATTTAGGCCGTCAAATTTCAGTATGATGATGAGAAAAATACGAGCTTTCACATGATATGAAAATCTCCGTATGTTTGAAATAATTCTGTGTTACGAAAATGTGATCGGGTCATCTACCTTTAACTTTTACATTATACATTACAAATAGTTTCTTATAAATTAATGCTACTTAACTTTTACATTATACAGTGCATCTATTGCATAAAAATAATTTCAAAGGTTCCTCTTATAAAATATTAAATTACAAAATTATTAACAAAATTCTCCTCTACAATTAGAATAGGGGCATTGTTCGCGAAGATCGGTCAACAATTTTAAGAACGCTACACCGAATAGAATGAACCAAAATGCAGTTTTCATTTTCGCCTTTGGGTTCTGAACATGCATGATGATAGTGTTACAGGTACATGTATGTGTAAATCAATCATTTGCCTATTTCTACACGGAGGCTACGTGTTGAAGAACGAAAAGCTAAAATGAAGAAAAAAATGACTTTGTTTTGGTTTTGAAAATATCTCTGTTAATATTCAATCAATCTTCACGTGTGATATCTCAAATTAAAGGAAAGAAACCTCTTTACAAATTCATTATTGAATATTTATACGTAGGGGATGTAGTTTTGGAGTTAAGAGCACATGTACTACCTGGTAAGTTTCTTATTTTGAGGACTGGATCATACAACCGTTGATGTACAAAGACGATTTATAGACACACAACGGTTTCAGAACTTTTTAATTGTCTTATTTTCTACGTGTTTTCAATGTAAAGGTGTAACCACATTCTCTTAGTTCCCCACTAGCGAACCACACATGGTAAAACAGTCAAGGCTGTTAGGACAAGGAAGGTCAAGGTTGAATTTGTTCAAAGTAACAGGGCCTGTCACTTAGGCTAATTCCCCTAATTTTAGTAACGGTTATTGTGTCATCTACAATCAAGGAAAAATAATAGTTGGCACACTTGATACAATTTAATACAACTATCCCTGTGCTCACAACAGAGAACCGACTTGGGACATAGCACTCTTTAATAGCACGCAGAGGTCTCCCCCTCTCTCTCATCCTTCCCCACCCCCATCAATCAATGTTGAGAGAGCTGCCAAAGCTTCTGATGACATGTGACTCGGATCAACATTGCCTCGGGGGAGAGGGGCACTTTTCCCCTTAATTGGGCCAAAGTGTGCCAACCTTTTTTTCCTTGATTGTAGCTCATTATTACATGAATTTATGGCTCAACCTCCCTGGCTGATATTTCCAGCAGAGAGTTGGCGTGGTTATGTCTTTAAGTGTTTTAGCACAAACATTTAATTTGCAGACTAACAAGACCACGTTTTAAGTAGAAAACCTCAATCCAAATAAAAATAACCACAGAAATGTGTTCAAAATGCTAAAATACTCATATCAGAACAAATTGATACATACATTTCAATTTAAATATTACTTAAAGTAGATCTACTGCTTATAATAAAAAAACAGTGGCGTAACCAGCCCGGGGGGGGGGGGGGGGGGGGGGCAGGGGGCGGAAGCCCCCCACTTGGAACCCTTGCCCCCCCCCTAATGAAATCAATCGGTGTGGGTGTGGAATGGAGCCCCCATTAGGAGCCCCCCCCCCATTAGGAGCCCCCCCCCCACCCCCATTTCAAGTCACTGCCCCTTCTTGCCCCCCCCCAAAAAAAAAAAAATGAAAAAATGAAAAAAATGAAAAAGTCTAGTTACGCCACTGATCAAAAGATAGCTATTGCTTAGAGCATAGTTGTCTTAATATTATGATCAAAAATATAATAATATATTTTGAGTAAAGCTAGTTTAGACTCACTATTATATGCACTAATACTCATCTTAATTACAGGCGTAAAGAGTATTTCTAGAAGTCAATGAAACGAGACAGGAAAGCGAAATATGGCATGCTTATTGAGAAATGTTTCACAAATATCTAAAAGGCATCATGAAAACATTACCATATATCAGTGACGTAATTGTGGGAAATAGGCATTCGATATTTGAAGGAAAAGGTATTTCTTCAATTCATCTCGTGAGTATACAACCTGGTTAACCTATATCTGCTAACTGATAAAAATCCTCAAGTCATAATGTATCATTTGTTTTATCGACAGCGCTTTGCACACTATGTCCTCCAAAGTACTCCCTGATTATCGGGGCTATCGGAGGTGCTATTTCATGCGGTGGAATAGAGCTTTTGGCATGGCTCCACGTCGATGACCCGGTCGGGGTAATACCCGTGCACTTTATGTGTGGAATATGGAGTCTACTGTCAGCCGGATTATTTGCTACAAAAGAACCTGAAATACCTCAAGATTACAACGGACTATTTATGGTAAGTCCAGATAAACAATGACAAAGTCACAATCTTGACAATGGTAAATTTTGATACACGATACATTAATACCTTTCGCGTGGCAGGCGTATGCAGACGACATTCCAAAATTTCACAATTATTGAATTTCATTACTAGATTCACCATGTGAAATGCATTAAAATAAGTACAAACATGCCTAGTATTGGTTCAGTTATTCTTGAGATAGACATTGAAAGTTGGGTAAGGTTTCTGAAAAATCTGTTTTGTATATGGTAAAACCAATCGCCGCGTGGAAAGTGTTAAATATCACTATAGGATATGTGATAAACAACAATATCACAATGAACAAATCGTGGTAAGTGTTGACGTATACAACATGTACACACACAAAATCAGTATACGTCGTGAGTGATGCTTGAGTAGTTAATTGCAAGACCTAAATGACGCCAAGGTGTCAATGGAGTATTTATGTTGAACTCGTCAACACAGGTGTTTCACTGTTTCACTATAGGTAATAATTCACAAGAGCTGACAGATACAATCATCAAAGGTCGCTTTAATTAATATATATAAATAGCGTTTGTCGACATTTTGTGTATAAATACTAGTATTTAAGATATGTGTAAGTCGATATAAATTATTACGCTTTTGTAGGTATATACAAAGAAGTTAAAAGCAAAAGACTATCTTTGAAAAACAATATTCGATTTAATTGCTTTTCCACTGCGACTAACCGGCCATTTTATAGTCCAAAGAGTAGTCAATTAATGAATTTGCTTTGTGGTCATGCCCAATACAATCGATCAATCAAAAGGTACAACGCGTAAAGGCTGAGAGGTTGTTAGGAGTGTAAAAGTCAATGTTGAAAGCTTAATCAAAACATGTTAGTCATTTTCTATTGCGTATACCCGGGTCAGTGAAGTAATAGCAAATTTTATTTGAGACTCCTGTTATATTATATGATGTGTATTTAAACTCACTTTAAATTACGTACCTGTGCAATAATAGTAGGTACTTTTCATTGTCTTCTGAAAAAGGCTTGTGTAATCATGTTACCCTAGAAACGAATTCACATAATACAATTGTGGTCATTATTTCAAATATGCATTTACTAGCGCACTGCATTTTTCATAATGGAAAATAAACGTCTTTAATGCATCCATACGCTTCATAGGTTTTAATAAAAGTAATTCATATTATATTTATTTAAGTAGAGTAGTAAAAATGGCATTTATAAAAATTACTCATCTTACTTTTAAAAAGAGAAAGCAAATGTTACATGAAATGGTTAGCCCTGTGTTGAATAAAATAGGATTAGAGTAAATATTTATAAACTGACCTCCAAGTGTAAAATACCTAAGATCTAGTTTGTGTTATCATAAAGTCATAAATGAACTGCACTGCAAATGTGGTTGGTCAAAAATTGACCAACATTTTGACCAACGTTAGTCTTATATGAACAATCTAATTTGTTGGTCAAACTTTTGACCAACTGCTTTTAACCAAAGTTTTAACCAACAAATGGTTAGAAATTAACCAACACTGTTGGGCTAAATGTTTCACCAATTGTTGGGCAAAGATAATGATTAAACAGTTGGGTAATATTGACCAACTGTTGGTTTTCTGTAAACCATTTGTTGGTCAATGTAATGAAATTATTTAACCATATATTGGGCACTCTTTTACTTAATGCCAACAGTTGGTCAAAATATTGCGTCTGGTTAGGGTTAGGATTTCCCGGGGAGCACTGACATTGGAAAAGGGTATAGGTATGTGCCGCCCTGAAGACCCCCTTTTTCACCCTCTTCTGTTGTATGTCACAATTATAATACATGATATGATTCCATCAAGAACGAGTTCAAGTATTCCGTGAATAATTTAGGCTAATTGCATATACCTACAAAAAACCGGTACATTTCCTACGGTATTGACATGCTTACTATAACATTGGTAAGCTTACCGTCATGACCGTAGAAAATGAAAAGATTTCAAGCCTGCAATTAGAAAATTATTCACGGAATTCTTGAACACGTTCTTGATGAAATTACATCATGTATATAGCATAATAATTGTGACTTACCTTTGAAAGTGTCTATTATTTACGGTGGAGGGCCCCAAGACCCCAGCAGACGCGATACCGACATGACTTCCACGTTTGCCGTTCTGATGATGAATGATGAATTCGCAAGCAAACGGTGGGAATGATGCCCAACTGTTGGGCAGTTCTAGTTTGCAGTGCGCATGATCGGTCGTATTTGACCAACAATTTTGATTTATTAAAAGTTCAAAAGTTTTGACCAGAGTGTTGCGAGTTTTAGTCAAAATAAATGGGCAAAACAAAGGTTTACCCAACTGATGTGATGATATCGGTTTTGTTGGGTAAATCTTGACCAACAAATTAGATAAATGCTTTGCCCAACCGAATGTGTCAAAGATAATGACCAACACATTTGCAGTGTGGTGTATTGACCTAGCTGTGATTTTCCATATATATCATTAGTTAAGGTCGTTTTACCTAAACCAGCGTTATCGTGAAGGACATGCCACTCGGTCTATTTTTGTTTAATATATATTTTACATTTTCATACTCGAAAATTAAAATCGGTTAGTGTGTGCTAGCAAAAGAAAAAAGAAAAGCCTGTATGGAATTCAAAACATGGCATTAAGGGAAGTGTCAACCCTATTATTTTGATGATCAACTTTTGCTTCTAAGTTTGAGAATATTGAATAAAAGTACATAAAAGTATACATTTTTAGAAAGGAAATTTGATAAGGAAGCCGATGGTGATATCAATGTGATACCAAATAAACTAAATTTTGAGAAATGAACCAAAAAGCCATTTTTTTACCCCAAATTTTTCAGACAGCATAACTATAAAATAAAAAATGGTAATTTGTTCTAATATACGTTTTTGTAAACAAAACAATTTTGTCTAGGAGGCAATTTTTTCTTTTTCCAAAATAAAGCTTAGTTTTGGAAATATTGCTAAAAACATCGGAAAAGTGTAAAAGTCGTGTTTTTTTGCGTACATTTCGCTAGAAATGGATGCATATCTCGAGTTTAAAATCCATAATCGAAAAAATAAAAAAATGCCTCCTAGCGCTGAAAGTCCTCTACACAATGGTAGTAAAAGCTTACCTGATAGTTTGATATATTTTTAGTTATGTTGTCTGAAAATTCGTAAAATTCCTTCAAATTTGAACTTCTAGAAAACATCGATTTATTAAAAATATTGACATTTTCCACCATTTAAAGCTAAATGTTCACGGAACACACGGGCGCGTGACTTAAAAAGCGAGTATACTATTATGAACACTCATAATAAACTATCAGATTCAATTTATATTGTCACAATGTGAAGAAATTGGAAGAAAACTGAAATTTAAATGATCGTAAGATTGGCCTTTGTTTACATTTTAGACATTGTTTTGCGCTCTTTTGTTTTTCGCGTCTACGTCGCGGATATTAAGCGGCGCGTCTAGTATTACGCGCGGGAAGTTTCAGCGCGCGACGCAATGATCGAACAGCTGTCGCAGCATTTGAAAAGCGCGGAACTCCGCTTAAATTCCCGCCAAATAACTATGCGCCTTTTCCTGACTCAAACTTACCAAAACAACAATTTAAAATCACCCAAAAGAACGGGAAATAATAGCTTCCGATTAGAAACTTATGATGGTAATGATAGAATACATATAAAAGTATAAAATAATAGAGAAATATGAAATTCAATTTTTGAAACAAGTGCCGGGTTGACACTGCCCTTAAGTGGGGTGTCACATTTCCAGGTCCAATCTTTCGTACCAGTTTATACAAATGTTCACTAGATAAACATTGATGTGTTATATACGTATACCATATTGAAGCCCTTGCTGAGATACGTAACATTTGCCTCTGGTTGCAATAGTAACCGTACAATCCGTAAGATATATTTAAATTGAACTGGCATATTGGCACTGACATTGTCCGTATATCAACCCATAGTTCAATGTAGTTCTACCTAAACCGGCGTTACCGTGAAGGACAAGCCACTTGTTTAACATAATTATACTTTACATTTTCACACTCGAAAATTAGAATAGTTCCAGCTTAAATCGGTATGTGTGTGCTAGCAAAAGATAAAGGAAAGCCTGTATGGAATTCAAACCATGGCATTATGTGGGGGAGGGGTGGGGGTCACATTTTCAGGCCCAATATTTCGTACCAATTTACTAAATGTTCCCAATTTGTGACACATTGATGTTATACCATATTAAAGCCCTTGTTAAGAAGTTTCAAAATATGTGTACAATTTGACTCTGGTGGCCATGGTAACCGTACAAAGCCTCTGATTGGCTACACATGGTATTGTCCTAACTCAAAAACGAAAAGTCGTTTTGACATGGAATTTAGTACCCATATTAAAAACCATGAAGCCCTTTCTTAAATTTGTGTTCCAATTTGTGTTCCAATTTTGAATTATACCGTAAAATTACCTGATTGGTCGGTTACCGGGTGGCATGGCATCCGTATACAAAGGCCGGCTTGATGGTTCCATGCGGAATGTTCTCATATACCCCCCCCCCCCCCCCCCCCCACCCCACCAATATGGGCCTGCTACCACTTACGGTTATTGAGTTACATTGACACACAAGTTTAGCCAATCAGAGACAGTGTACGGTTACCATGGCAACCAGGCAACCAGATCAACCAATTAAAACTGGTTTTGAAAGTATGTAACATGGGCTACAATAAATTATATAATACATGTTTGTGTCGGATTTTAGGAAAGTTGTTTAAATTGGTACGAAATTTGGGCCTGAAAATGTGAACCTACCCCTTTAATAAATGTTAGACTTTTTGGTCAATTGTTGTTTAATTAGTGTACCAGTTGGTAGGTAATTTTGACCCAATCAAAACTCTCTTTATGAACCCCTATCCATAACTATTATTATGAAAACCTTATATGTATATTTATCTAATACACCTAAACCCTTTCAAGGACTGGTGCAGAATTGTAACATAATTGTATATCGTTCAAGGTATTTGAAATCTTATGAGTTGCATTCTTTTGTGTGTATTTTCAGGGTGGAGGATTTTATTTATTAGGAGTGCAAGTGGCTGGGGCTCTTGCCATCATTGTGTGGTGTGCAGTGCTTTCCTTCATAGTCTTGCAAATAATAGATTTTACTATCGGCTTGCGATTTCCATTTCAAGAAGAACTTCTAGGTGCTGACATAGTGGAGCATTCTATCGGACCTCGAAAATATGACAAGATAAAGAAACGGCTAACTGATATATCACGAGTGAGAGCTTATGATATGCGGAGAAGGAAGCGCTATAACTCTTCATTTAAAGCGGCTGAAAGATATCTATCTCAAAAGGATGCTGGTGTGATTTCTTTTGAGAATGATATTGATGGTCCTGCAGTAGCACGATTGCTGAAACAGAAGGAAAAACGTCGAAAGAAATCACCCCCATATTCCAAAAAAGCTGATGTGTTCTCGATAAGCAATGGGAAAAGTAATGGTGTTAAGTCGCATAACGGCGCGACTGCAGACACTAATCACAGGAGGGAGGATTCGTTACATGGGGCGCCTCTTCCGGGAAGCAGATCACCGAGACTCAATCGGGGACCTGGAGATCGCAGTAGCATGACACGATTACATGGGGCTTTACGGCTACGACGGAGAAGCAGACCACCAAAGTGGCAGCAGCAACTCGGTGTGGACAATCTGGCTTACATGGAACGGGAAGAGAACGAAATAAATGGTCATATCAAACATTCTGTTGTCATAGAAACCAACGACAGTGTCGATAATGCGGCCAATACCGCGAGACAATCAAATAGAGTTAGTGTACACGAGAGCGGTGCTAATGAGGTTAACTTACACGTGGATGACATTAATCTAATGATTAAGCGCGGCACTATGGTGGATAGCGGCACACAGACCTCGAGAGAGTTTGAACAAGAAACCGAATGTTGCTGCCATTGTCAAATAAAGAATGTTGATAAAGGTCGAATTGATCAGCGCGAAGTGAATTCTGAAACTGAATTAAACTCTGATTACGTGCACGCAATTGAAGTGTTGACAAAAGAGGTGAATAACGATAGCAATGATGATGAAGAAAGTGTGTTCGCCCTTGATATCAGTGGCATGTGTGATTTAACATTTGTGGGAACAGAGCACATTGTATAATTTGAGGATAAATTCCTGTTCTTCGGACGACGGGCCTCTCTTGGGTCGTTCGGGGTTTTCCCTTCAAAGTTACTCACAAAATCATTGGTGATTTCGTTTTGACAAACTAACAAATATCTCCAAATTTCGAAAATATGGATCGTTATTCATTGCACAGGAAATTATAACCCCCCCCCCCCCCCCCCCCCCCGACTTCTAAAAAAGGGTCCTTCGGCCCCGTAGAACAGAGTTCGTCACACATGACATTATTGTTCAAAACTGTGCCTATTCTATTTTTAAAAGATATAAGCCATGCTCTGGTTATGTAGGTAACCAGTCATTCTGTGTGTGATTAATTTATCAAAACCTTGTCTGGACAATTGTCTATATGTTGTTATGTATCAGTCAATTATTGACCTTTTGCTCAGTATAATTGAGGTATTTTATTATGTCGATTTCGATGTTTTTTTACAATTTCCAGAATCATCGGTTGTCTTATTTTGTACGATGTAACATTTCACTAACAATTTGATATAAACTTTGAAACACCTTGTGCACTTACACTTGTGAAGAAATTCACATAATACTTTAAATTGTAATAAACTTATCAAAATGGTGGTTTGTTGATTTGATTTGATTTGATTTGAGATCATTTGGGTCCTACGACCCTGGATAACCCAATAAGCTGATAATAGCTTATTTCCATTGGGGTCCGTTAGATGTGTGAACAGATACAGACCGGGATGATCCCCTACTCTGTTCACGTCATTTCCACTTAGATTTCGATAATTAACCAAATTCTTGTGAATTCTGCTAAATATCTTATACCACATCCCTATATATCACTCGCACACCACTAAATTGTGCTCTTATTTATAGCCGACAGCCAACGTGTCGGGAGCCGACAGCCTACGTGTCGGGAGCTGCTTTCACACACAACGGTTGCTAACGTTCTACCTGAGTGAACAATCTTACATGTATATGGTATACTCCTCTCCTAGTGTCCCTATATGAGCGTGTTTGTATGGGGCAACTTAACGGCAATTAACGTTAAGTTGCCCAGTAGCGATGTTGGCTTCCGTAGAAAAGTGTTACGGGAGCTCTTGGGTGCATAATATATACTTAGGTAAAATGAAAACAAAATAAAGCACAATAGTTATACTTTCATTTTTTAACTTTTTTGCCGTGACGCCTTAGCGTCGCGGCACATTAGAGACCAGATTTCTCAGTATTCAGTTTGCTGAGCACCATTGTCGAATTTCTGGATTGGACGAAACAGTGTAAATATTGCAGCTTTAATCGGTTTCGGCCAATAAAAAGGATTGTTACATCATTTGTTTGGATGATTTTATCAAAGATATTCATAGATAAGAACTACTGATTGGACGAGCAAATAAGACACTCCCGTTTATTCTAGCGTTCAACCAATGCTACTGACGGTATGAGATTTTATGAGTCGCCCTTCTTTGCGCTGATGGTATATTATTTGTATTAGATTGTTGTCGCGTCGTTCGATCGAAAGACAGTTGTTTAACGCTTTACAACGAATACAAGTTAAACTAACTAGTTATAATCAAATCAATTTATGATCTGCATATATTAGAAATTAAGTTTTATTTCAAAAACTATTTCAAAGTTTGAAAATATTTATTTAATTGGAAAATATTTGGAAAATAATTTTTATCGCATACAAAGAATATGTATTATATTGTCGAACCGTTTTTATATTCAATTATCGTCGCTCGATCGAAAGACAGTGTTATAACGCTATAAAATTGATCGTTCGCTGGAAAGTCAGTGATTAACGGATGAAAAATTATTTAATTAGTTATAGTCAAATTAATATATGGTATTTATTCATATATATTTGCTTTACTTACAAACAAAAATTTCCAAATTTAAAAATAGTATTAAAAAAACTTTAATCGCATACAAAGAATACTTGGTAGCCGTTTCCATTTTACAGACAAAGAAACTAACACATGTGCTGTGAATTGAGAAGACCGGTCATCGTAGAAAAAAAAGCTGTCTGTGTGCCTTACTAAGTTTACCAAATATAAACACTGTCTGGAAACCGCTGACTTTACCCTAACTATACTGAAGCTGATCATTATTCTCATGCAATAGGGCCTGAAGGTCTGCTTTATTCTCCTATATAGCGTCACGGCCTGTTTTTTAGAAGATCTTGGTTTTTTAAAGTGGCGATAACTTAGCATTAATACGTTGGTGTTGTTTTTGGTTGTTTGGGGTTTTTCAGACACTCTGTATTATGTAACAAAATCTAAGACTAATTCATCTGTAACCTTGTTTCACATTTATTAATACAAACAACAGGACGGATACAAATATTTCAATATGAAGTATAACACTGTGTTTCAATATGAAATCTCTATAATAATATTATATCATTGACTATGCACTAACACCCACCAAACCAAAGACAAGTATATCATTCTGTTGGAAATAGTGTAATTTAGGTTCTAGGATCTTTTACATTAACAGAATACAGTGAATCAATATGGCCGACATGAGTCACTTATGATTCTACACCGTGTTACTGGATCACGCATCTTTTGGTGTGATGGTTCACGCCATAGACTTTATGTGGCGATCATTTCGATCGGGGTTCAGTACTCAAAAGCGTGATCCAGTTGACATAGTGATAATCGGATTACACGTAACACTTCGATGCTGAATTGATGTTTTCCTGTAACCTAAACTACAGGCTACTTTCATTATAATATTATAATCATAAACAATATAATTATATATCTAGATTGATTTTTATCAGTTCAATAGTCAATAAACATTTTAAATCCCATACCATCGCTACCCGAAGGCCCTGTTGCCATACAGAATATAGAGTCTCCCCTAAAATGGGTTGAACACGGGATAGCTCAACTTTCCAAATTCGTATATCATAGTTTATCTGATAGGCCTATAGGCCTAAACATGTACGTCGTGAACAAGAGGGAAAATATATATAATTTCATTTCAATATTTTCAGATATCGAATGTGCGTAATTAAAGTACTGTGTATAAGCACGGCGGGGCCAACTCGTCCCACGTTTGTATAGACTAGCGGGCACCCGCGCTTCGCGCGGGACCCGCTAGATGAGTAGACATGGGCGGTTAATATTTTGGGTTCGATGAGTGAACCTGGGCAGTTAGTTTTTGTTTGTTTTTGAGGAGTACTGCATTCATGTATTTGATTTGTAATGTTGTTACAATTCAGCCGGTTGGCTGCGATGACAATAAAATTTAGACCTTTATTATTATTATTTTGGTGAAGATGGGACATTAATAATTAATGTCCCTTAGTTGTGTTGTTTTAACTTCGTTAACTCAGTACGACGGTCAAGCGCGCACGGGGAAGACTTTCCCACTCCTAGATGTTATGCCACTGATTTACGTCTTTTATTTTAGAACTTAATATATATAATATGGGGTATAATTTATCATGTCAATTTGTAGACTATAATACTATGTACATCAATGGCAACAGGCGATTTGTTTTTTCTCAGGTTTGCCATATGGGACATGCATACTTGTAAGCCTAGGCCCACGTTTTGAACAAAAAGGGGACGTGGGTGATTCGAAACACCACGATAACCGTAAGCAAGTGATAAAGGACGTTATGTAACTATACAATAGAATAAAGGACAATTCATTACGATATTACACCATAGACTTGGTGCAGGATTGGGACCCGTACACTAATTATATTTGTACACGCGTATTGTAGTGCTGAAGTAGTGTACAGGTATAATAACAGTCAGATGTAATGTTGTCAAAATGTATTTTTAAATGATAGTTTGTGTGCCGAACAAACCACAATGAAAATGAACTGGATATTGATAACAAAGCACGTACTACATCGATCATGCAGAAACGGCAAAATATACACCAATCGTTTGAAATCAAGTATGGGATAATTGCTGCTAGTAAAGCTCAACTTAGCTGGTATTCCCGTTTTATTGGCAGAAATAGAACTGTAAAATGATATGCATTAGGTGGTTAAAAATGACGGCAGAGGGCGCCATGTTGAAAAGATCTTTTACTATACCTGAACATGGACCAGGAAAACACACTGAAACCGAGGAAAACACAACGAAACATATTTGTAGAACACCAGTATTTATCAAAAATAGTAAAACAAAATGAGTAAAAAATCATTGTTGCAAGACTCCTGCTCACTTGCTGCTCATTCTACTTATTCCAAGATTGATTGTGTCGTATCTAAGAACACACCGACAACACACAAAAACCCGTCGGGATCCGCGTCGTCGCCGCACCGTGGACCAGGAAAACACACTGAGACCGAGGAAAACACACCGAAATATATTTCTGTAGAACAACAGTATTGATTTTAAAAAAAGTAAAGAAATAGTAAGAAATCATTGTTGCAAGACTCCTGGTCACTTGCTGCTCATTGTACTTATTCGGGATCCGCGTCGTCTTCTTGAAAATCATTTCTCTAATATTAAATTGTAGTTAATTCTAATATCATATTTCAGAGGGGAATAAGCATTTGTACAGTATAAATTAGATTTATTGAATATAGTCTTGTAATTTGTAAGAGATGAATAAATTATGATATTTTTTTTGTAATGATTAGTAATTAGTAATATGAATATTCACATCTCGGTTCAAGCAAGACCATTTCAGTTCAATCTGGATCATTGATATTGCTAATTAATATTCATATTGCTAAGTAATTCATTATTTATTTATATTGCTAGTGAATATTCATATTGCAAATTAGTATTCATTACAAAATTATAATTTATTAATATCTCTTTACCCCGATTTTAGACTATATTCAATACTTTACAACGTCTTTCATATATTCAGTGGCGTAGCCCCCCCCCCCCCCCCCCCCCCCCCCCCCCCCACCCCAGTCAGAAGCCAGTTAATGAAATTATGACAAAATACAATGTTACCCATAATATTAGAGTCGTATCGGTTGAGACTCGAAACTGTCGGTCGAGATTGGCACTACCGGTTTTTGAATACCTGTTTTTTGCGAGCGGTTTTGGTAAAAACGTGTGTGTTGGGGCCCGGGGGATGTAACCCAGATAGTAAAATAGTCGGCACATTTGTACATGTAAAAAGTAATCTACAAATTTATGCAGCAGTGGGCTAAATAAACAAAGGAAAATGTTATAAAGAAAACTGATGAAAACCCGGAGGATTGGCCATTAGTTGCTGACTGTGGTTTTTTTTGGACTGTGTGATTTCTTTGACCGTGCGAAATTTTGGGACCGTGCGAAATTTTGAGACCTCACCCCCTGCAAACAAAATGTGGGGCAACCTTTTACGAAAAGTTCAGAAATCTTGCCCCCCCCCCCCCCTGAAAAAATCCTAGCTACGCCACTGCACTGTCGGTTCACTTTCATTTTTCGCCCCCCCCCCCCCCCCCCCCCCATGAAATACCTGGTTACGCCACTGTTTGTGGATGGGTCCGATGGGATCAATTCAAGCACTGACATGACACCATGCATTTCTCCTCACTCCCCTTAACCTTGTTAACCCACGTTTAATATATCCAGGATGCAGGCCCAGTGTTCTCCTCACTCCCCTTAAATCCGGGATGAATGCCCAGTGTTGTATTGTATATTGGGGAAGGGGAGGGGTGAGGGGCGGGGGAATAATTCATCATTTAATTTCATTGATTTATAAAGTTATAATTTTAAAACAAAAAACTAAGACCTAGGATATGTGTCATAAGCCTATAGGTTTCATTCCATATTTCTCAGTATAACAATCAAGGCCCTTTAAAATGGTCCGTTTGTCGACATGTATACCCGAATTAAATAGCGTATGCCTGCAGCAATTCATAGTTTAATTTGATTGATTTATGAAGTTATAATTTTAAAATCGACATGTATAGGCCTACCCGAATTGAATAGCGTAACGCAGTATGCTGGAGTTGTTCATCATTTAATTTGATTGATTTATAAAGTTATAATTTTAAAATCGAAAGCGCCCCCTTTAATTTACATGCACATGTATACCCGAATTGAGAGTATTTGATTGATTTATAAAGTTAAAATTTTAAAATCGAAAGCTCCCCCTTTAATGTACATGCACATGTATACCCGAATTGAGCGTATGCCTGACGCACTGTAGGCCGTATGTCTCATGTCCCTAGGTTTCAGGGGCACTGTTAACAATGCCAGTAGGGCGCTGTGTACTGTACATTATAACAGTATGTAGTAGTCGGTCCTAGTACTACTACATATGTACGTTTGTGGCAGTATTAAAACGATAAAATATAACAATTGGAGCGCCAACATTGACTATTATGACGGCTCGGTTATGTGCTATGTATGTTAATAATAGGTACAATCAAGCCTTGACGCGTATAAATGTATAAAACTGTGTAAAAGAGGATATTAATAAGACTCGCTCTCTGTTGTCTCTCTTGACTTTACCTCTTCGGTTCAAATTTTACATTTGGTTCAAGTGAGCAGTGTTGCTATCAATGGTGATTGAAGGAGCCCAAAAGCGCCCACTGACCTAATATAATTGACACTGTCCACCGTCTCAAATCACGCAAAATGACGCCCAGTCATGCCTCTTTGCATACGCTTAGCAACTTCAACGCATAGTAATATCTTACTCAGCGTTGCTACATTTCAAGTTCAGAATGCGGCTGCGCTCCGTCTTTATAATTGATTGAGCTGTGGAAGAGTTTACATTTACATTCAACCTTTCACGCATTCTTCTATCAACGTAGATAAGGCTGATTCATGATTAGCGCTAACTAATCGACTGACTGGTACTGGGTCGACTATTACGATGGCTTTACGTGAATTGTAATATAGATACTATTAGTTCAATCAGTTTCAAATTGACGAGAAATATTCGGTTTGTATCTATCCGCGCGCAAAAGTAATCCAAGCGTATCAAGCGCGTTTTACGCGCGACGCTCTTTCTGAATTCATTCGCTGATGTAAACAGGTTTAGCCAATTTAGAACTGACTGAACTATATAGTCCTACTCGCAAACCACTTTTCAAAGTTATTATAGATCCCTTTTGTAGCTAGTTTTGCGGTACACTTTAATACGGTCCTTATTAAATACTTAAAAAACTTAAATGGAAAAATGAATACTGTAATGATATTACAGTATTACAGTATGAACATTGTATGCAATGTTAAATACAATGTTCAATAAAAATGGGTTAAATAAAATAATCAGTTCCTATTTCAGAGAGGTTTGAGAGTTATCAACCACCCCCCCCCCCCCTCCCCTTTTTTTTAATCCGGTTTTAGGGGCAAACGTTAACACTATGTTTTGAATGTTATCAACTGACGAGGAATGAACATTGTATGTTATAAGCCTACGCGGTGCCTATTTGATACGTTTGTTTCTAAATCAGAAAAATACAGAGATAAGTTTCATAAAAAAGAGATATAGGTTACTATAATATACATTACAAATATTTTGTTTAGAGTATATAGGTATTGTTTTTAGACCGTACCCATGTTATATTGTCTGACATAAATGCGGACGATAGTATTATTTTAAGTAGAACAACGACGCCGACGCAAAAAATAATACTACCGAACGCAGTTATGTCGGACAATATAACACGGGTTCGGTCTAAAAACAATACCTTCTCATTCTTAAACAATCCGATACTTAAAAAGACATTTATCAAAGAAATAAGTACATTTTATTGTCCACATTTGACAACTTTTACCCCTGCTAGGATCGAATAACCCACAAACATTCCATCCAATTCCAGGCGATGAGTACGCCATGCGTAAGTGTCGCGGCGCCGGCATAAGCGCAGGAAAGGCACCAAAGACGCACTGCAGAAGTGCGCGTTATATAGCAAACCACGCATTGTGAATGTCGGACACACTGTTAAAACATAAGCCCCACCTTTCCGTGTTCAATTGTCTCATCTAAATGTCGTCGATTTCTCTGAGAACCAATGGGATTGCTTAAACTCTCTTAGCTGTTTAAGAATATAAATTAATGCTACTTAACTTTTACATTATACATTACAAATAGTTTCTTATAAATTAATGCTACTTAACTTTTACATTATACAGTACATCTATTGCATAAAAATAATTTCAAAGGTTCCTCTTATAAAATATTAAATTACAAAATTATTAACAAAATTCTCCTCTACAATTAGAATAGGGGCATTGTTCGCGAAGATCGGTCAACAATTTTAAGAACGCTACACCGAATAGAATGAACCAAAGTGCAGTTTTGATTTTCGCCTTTGGGTTCTGAACATGCATGATGATAGTGTTACAGGTACATGTATGTGTAAATCAATAATTTGCCTATTTCTACACGGAGGCTACGTGTTGAAGAACGAAAAGCTAAAATGAAGAAAAAAAAGACTTTGTTTTGGTTTTGAAAATATCTCTGTTAATATTCAATCAATCTTCACGTGTGATATCTCAAATTAAAGGAAAGAAACCTCTTTACAAATTCATTATTGAATATTTGTACGTAGGGGATGTAGTTTTGGAGTTAAGAGCACATGTACTTCCTGGTAAGTTTCTTATTTTGAGGACTGGATCATACAACCGTTGATGTACAAAGACGATTTATAGACACACAACGGTTTCCGAACTTTTTAATTGTCTTATTTTCTACGTGTTTTCAATTTAAAGGTGTAACCACATTCTCTTAGTTCCCCACTAGCGAACCACACATGGTAAAACAGTCAAGGCTGTTAGGACAAGGAAGGTCAAGGTTGAATTTGTTCAAAGTAACAGGGCCTGTCACTTAGGTTAATTCCCCTAATTTTAGTAACGGTTATTGTGTCATCTACAATCAAGGAAAATAATAGTTGGCACACTTGATACAATTTAATACAACTACCGTAGATATTCGATATATAGACATAAAATTGAACAGATACTGAATTTGAACCAAGTAAATTCATCAACGTTGTGGTGAGCGCCATCTCTTGATATTTATTTTATACGTTTGAAACACGCACGAAAAACCATTTATCCTAAAGAAAGTTACGTAATTACTGGTGACATAATTTCAAACATTTTCAGATACGGTGAAAGGCAGGGATGGTCGTCTCTATTGATTTTTGTAGAAAACGTATGCTGTCTCGCTCGCACCTGTATGACTGGGCATGGCAGCTAGTTTATTTGAAAAGCCCGTATTACATTGTAAATACGGGTATTGCATAGGCCTATAATAAAGGACATCTATGATTTTGAATGTGACTCGGCCCAAAAAGCCCAAGGGCTCAAAAATGACAGATGAGTTTAAAGACTAAAGAGTAAAGAATGTTCCATACACTCTGAACGTGACCTAATAAATAATAAATATGAAGAAATGAAGTAATTAATTGTAAATAAATAATATATATAAATTAATAAGTATTATAAATAAAATAAAGTGTATTTAGGTCTATTTATATTTAATTTATTGATAAATAAACATCAACAATTTTGAAAGTAAATACAAAATAAATCATTTAAACGTTAAATAATATCAATATAAGTGAAAACCCCGAACGAACGTATAACGAACAATAATAAATATTGTATTTACTTAAAACCCTAACCGACCTAGTCCCAGACCCAACTGCTCTACGTATAGAGCACAAGGAATATAAACCGCCACAAAGATTCGAACCTAGGGCCTGCTGATTGAGAGTCTCAATCTTTACCAACTGAGCTATTTCGATTTTCGTGATATCCTCTGCCCTTTATAACCAAATATAGTTCTCATTCAACTATCCCCTAAAATACACACGGATTTGTCAACACTGAGTTGTTGTCTGTTAAATGAGTCTATGATTAATTAGATTTAGTTGTAATAATTAACAAATACCGTACTTTGTGAAACGATTCTAAGTTATTTTCGTTCGGCCTATAAATGATTGTTGAACAACATTTGCGGTATAGCAAGTGTACAATTTAACAAAAACCCATAGTATATATTACGCCCCCCCCCCCCCCCCATACTCAAAGGTTGCATTCGTGACTCAACGCATTTTGATTTTTACGAAACTTATGTAAATCCCTATCGATTGCACAGTCAGACATCAACATGATCAAGGATTTACCTCAATAGAGTCCTGAATAGAGTCCACTTCACTCATGCGTGGCCGTAACAAAAGGTTCATGTACCATTAGTATTCGTTGTTCAGATCAATTCGATGCAAGTCTTACTGTTCAAAGAATGCCTACATTTGGCGGGTTATTTAAAAACAAGTATCCTTCAACACGTGTGTTGATCTGTGGTATTAGTATTTTCAAATTTGGAAACATACTATAGTTCCCACAAATATGACCGACACATGGATGGCCTCTATTGCTAGTATTCAAATCACATTTATATCTAAATCAATACATGTAGCATTTAATATAATTTAGATTCGCACAAAAAAGTGAGTCATGTTCTGTTTCTTATGACTTTATTGCTATCCTTATAATAACCCCCCCCCCCCCCAAAAAAAAGGTAGAAATAACAGAAAAAATAAATATAAAGGGATAAATTAGTAAATAATAAATATAATTATAAATATGGGTATACAAACCGGGACGTACAAAATAAAGGTTATAATGAGTCTCGAACTTACGATTCAATGGTACCTATATCATTATGAGTATTTATTGTAAACCGATGCCCTACCAACTGAGCTACGGCCCACAGCAATTTCTATTCATGCACATTCAAATATACGGATATATACGGATTTTTAAAAAGAATAAAACAAGTATAGGTCTAAATAACAAAGCCCCCTCCCCCCAAGAAAAAAATAATAATAATAATAAAAAATAACAACAACAAAAACGTTAACAAAACAAATTACAAGACAGAGAAATTGGAGACACAGACATGAAAATAAGAAGAAAAGGGGAAGAAACAGACAGAAAAAATGACTGTACAGAGTATCGAACTCACGCTACAGTGATTCCAAAAATAGTGTACGTTCTAAAGTCCAGTGCCCTACCAACTGAGCTAATATTCACACGCTAATTGCGAAACCCATTTATTATATCATTATGTCAACAACTAGTGCAAGCCTCCGTATTTCGTAGTTTTTGTAGTGTTTAATCAAACATATAAATAATATCAAGAGATGGCGCTCACCACAACGTTGATGAATTTACTTGGTTCAAATTCAGTATCTGTTCAATTTTATGTCTATCGAATATCTACGGTATCCCTGTGCTCACAACAGAGAACCGACTCCGGGGAGGTCTCCCCCTCTCTCTCATCCTTCCCCACCCCCCATCAATCAATGTTGAGAGAGCTGCCAAAGCTTCTGATGACATGTGACTCGGATCAACATTGCCTCGGGGGAGAGGGGCACTTTTTTCCTTAATTGGGCCAAAGTGTGCCAACCTTTTTTTCCTTGATTGTAGCTCATTATTACATGAATTTATGGCTCAACCTCCCTGGCTGATATTTCCAGCAGAGAGTTGGCGTGGTTATGTCTTTAAGTGTTTTAGCACAAACATTTAATTTGCAGACTAACAAGACCACGTTTTAAGTAGAAAACCTCAATCCAAATAAAAATAACCACAGAAATTTGTTCAAAATGCTAAAATACTCATATCAGAACAAATTGATACATACATTTCAATTTAAATATTACTTAAAGTAGATCTACTGCTTATAATAAAAAACAGTGGCGTAACCAGCCGGGGGGGGGGGGGCAGGGGGCGGAAGCCCCCACTTGGAACCCTTGCCCCCCCCCCAATGAAATCAATCGGTGTGGGTGTGGAATGGAGCACCCATTAGGAGCCCCCCCCCCACCCCCATTTCAAGTCACTGCCCCTTCTTGCCCCCCCCCCCCAAAAAAAAAAAAATGAAAAAAATGAAAAAGTCTAGTTACGCCACTGATCAAAAGATAGCTATTGCTTAGAGCATAGTTGTCTTAATATTATGATCAAAAATATTATAATATATTTTGAGTAAAGCTAGTTTAGACTCACTATTATATGCACTAATATTCATCTTAATTAATAATACGACTGGTCGTCGCTTTTAATACAGGTCAATATTATCAGATACTTAAAAATAAACATGGTGAAAATACTGCTAACATAATTATATATTCATCTATTTTAATTAAAAACTGACAATGTTAAAATCTAAATTTGAACCAATCGGCACAGGTATTAGTTCTCATCAACATTTACAAAATACGACGCTCAATCTACTTTTATGCGATATTAGGCGACGACAACCTCTGTTTTACGGAGGTTGGGTCGGTCGCCCGGGCTAACTTTTTTTCTTCTTTTTTTCTCTTTAAAATTACCGTAATGGTTTGTTTTTTAATCTGTTAAAAAAAATTGCCAAGCAACAAAACCAATTTAAGTCGGTAGACCAGGCTTAGTCATTTGATTGCTGGACATTAACAACATTTAATAGCAATGTCTATTTCTAAACAAACAGGTGTGTCGGGCCCGTAAAACAAGTGTGGGGGGCGTCGTCGCATTACCATCTTGTGTGGAAAATGTGCATGATTTGATTTGATTTGATTTTAATTTATTCAAACATCATACAAAAATAGAAACATCTTAAATACAAACATGTAACACATGTACATAATAAAATTAATTTGAATAAAGTATGAGCATACCAAGAATAGCCCAAAAAGCTTTGAGCAAAAAGCTTATTTCCATGGGGGTCCTTAACAAGCGTAGAAAGGCAGGAATTACCATAAATGAAGTTCGAATAAAACGCATGAATGAAGCACAGCGCCAAACGAAAAACAAGGAAAAAACAAATAAAACGCACAAGCACTATGTGAGACCAGCTCACGAATCAATTGAATCATAACTCGCCAAGTGTCTTTTAAATAATTGTTTGAACAAACTAAATTTGCTGGTGTTCTTGATCTCGCTCGGCAATGAGTTCCAGTGATGAATAGCAGTACTATAAAAAGTAAATCTAGCTTGACAATTTGAAGAAGGAACAACAAAATTGAAAAGGCTACGATGGACCAAACTCTTCTTTACCTTTCGTTAATACACGAACGTGCACAATCGTGCGAGACTTTTGATTCTTAAACTTGATCTCACGGTTTATAACAGGAATATAATGGAGCTTCTTGGCAAGAGAAAAGGGTTATATTAATACATACAAATATATATATAAATATAAACATCCTTTAATGAATATCGACAATATTTCATGGTTAGACTATTATAGCCTACCGTATAATATATAAACACATAAGCAATTGAGGAGTGTGGCTGGATTCATACGAAATAAATCTGAGTTGTAATGACACGGCGAATATCGCCTATACGTATTTTAATACGGAGGGTCTTTAAAAAGACCCTCCGAATCGACCGTTAATTAACTACTTTACTTAAAGATACCACATATATGGGAGCGAATGTCACCTAACTTAAAGTTTAAATTTGGTCATTTACCGACTGGTATGAAAATACATTATTTATTATTGGTATTTATTTCAGACGCATCTCGTGGCCCGTAGGCCAAATTACATGCTAATATACAATATTAAAATTACGATATAAAAATGCACATTAACAACATCAAAATATTGCACTTGTAGGATTGAATCACAATTTACAAATAAAGATATATTAAAGATAAAATGTACACAAATTAAGAAATAAAAACATGTCACACATCATGGCCGCAATATTAGTCGTAAACGTGTTACATTACTTTGCACAATGTGATCTTCAATGAAACATCCCCGACGTGTTAATTAATTAATTAACAGGGAAATAACTCAGCCTCACATTCAGCTTTATATTGTAGAGTGTCGAAATCAGGACCGGGTATGAAACTTATTTATTAATTAAGCCTACAGTCTGATAAGTCTAAAGCCTCACATTCTAAAATCATGAAATCGGCTAAAGCCCTTCTCATGAACTGATTTAGTTCTTGTAAGATGTAAAGGTTTCGCATATCTCTTACTTCGAGGCTGCTACTCTCGGCGATGTCCAATGCATCAGGCGAGTGCGTGTCTGGTAAGACTCTGTCATGTAATCCTTCTGTTCTCATCTGTAATGCATTGAAATGACATTGTTGAGTATTATGCAAGGTAAGGTAAATGTAAAGGCGAGGAAATCAATCTACGTTCTTTCTTCTCCTACCTTTTTTTTGTTGGATTGCCCTTTCACCTCAATTTTTGGGGGTCGGTAGGTCGATTTTTCTTCTTTCTTTTTTTAGATTTCAAAGAATGACCAAATCACACTGGAATACACTGAGGTTTATAATTTAACTAAATGTTGATATTAAAAAGACAAACTCTGGTGGCATGGATAACTATTTCAGAATGTGGTCACTCATAATATAGGGATCAATGGATCTACAGCACATAATCTCCTGGCCACAGTTCGACATACGTGGGCGCACTTCAATCAGGCATGCTTGAACTCACAAAATACTGCCAACCAACAACACCAAAGCACCTGATTGGTCAAGTTTAAACTGAAGCCTTTTTAACGATCGTCACGCTGCGCCGTATCCACCAACGCAGTGGTCCCGCTGCGCCGTAACCACCGACGCAGTGGGGCGTGATGGTACGTGAATAAGCTCACGAGTTTTCAGTTCTCACGTTTGAGCACCAACCAAACAGAGCCGTGAGGTCGAGATGACGTAGTGCGCACCACGGATGACCGTTGCACCGTTTTGAAATGAGGTTGAGCTCGCGTACTTTACGCGAGCTCAACCTCATGTGACGTGGGTCCATTGAGGTCATTTAGTTGACAAATTTGTAATTTCTAAAATAAAAATATAATAAAAAGGGTTTTTTGAAGAAAAAAACCCAAAATTCCATTGAGTTTTCTCCGATTTTACTTAACAAAAACTTCAGATTTCAAAACAAATCCACGAAAACAGTTGTTAAGCAATCATTATTCTCATTCATTAATGAAAAAGATGCATATTTATCCAAATCGTTGATTTGTACCGATATATAATCGCGCTAATAATTAATTAGTTTTCTGATTATTTTGTCCACCCCTTCTTAGTTATTGAAACAGTCCAAGTCTGGTCATCCCCTCATTAACATTTTTATCATTCAACCAATCAGAAATAAGCTTTAATCGTGTTTCCTCATAACTCATTGAATATTCAGTTTAGGGGCGTGAGGCTTTAATATGATTGGTCGCTCAATGAGCAAAACAATCGCCCACTTTGGCTCAGTACTTACGGACAATTATTAGTAACCTGCGCTCGGCGTGCGCGTTCTCATCTAACGATTCATTTTATTGGAACGCACTTGGTACGCAGCTATCGCGATTGTTCATGAAATAATGAATTAGAGACTAATGGATTTCAAAACAAATTCACGAAAACAGTTGTTAAGCAGTCATTAATTAACTACTTTACAGTGTACCGCATATTAAAGATACCACATTGCATGGGAGCGAATATCGCCTAACTCAAAAGTTTAAATTTGGTCATTTACCGATCCGACCGGGTATGAAACTTATTAATTAATTAGGCATACAGTCTGATAAGTCTAAAGCTTCACATTCTAAAATCACGAAATCGGCTAAAGCCCTTCTCATGAACTTATTCAGTTCTTGTAAGATGTAAAGGTTTCGCTCATTTCTTACTTCGAGGCTGCTACTCTCGGCGAAGTCCAAGGCATCAGGCGAGTGCGTGTCTGGTAAGACTCTGTCCTGTAATCCTTCTGTTCTCATCTGTAATGCATTGAAATGACATTGTTGAGTATTATGCAAGGTAAGGTAAATGTAAAGGCGAGGAAATCAATCTACGTTCTTTCTTCTCGTACGGCCTCAATTTTTTTTGGGGATATAGCCCTTTCACCTCAATTTGTTGGGGGTCGGTAAGTCGATTTTTCTTTCTTTTTTCTTTCTTTTTTAAGATTTCAAAGATTGACCAAATCACACTGAAATACACTGAGGTTCATAATTTAACTACATTTTGATATTAAAAAGACAAACTCTGGTAGCATGGATAACTATTTCAGAATGTGGTCACTCACATAGGGGTCAATTGAGTTCAGTTAGTTGACGAATTTGTAATATCTAAAATAAAAAATATAATAAAATGGGGTTTTTTGTAGAAAAAAACAACAACAACAAATTGAGTTTTCTCCGATTTTTACCTAATAAAAACTTCGGATTTCAAAACAAATCCACGAAAACAGTTGTTAAGCAGTCATTATTATCATTCATTAATGAAAAAGATGCATATTTATCCAAATCGTTGATTTGTACCGATATATAATCGCGCTAATAATTAATTAGTTTTCTGTTTATTTTGTCCACCCTTCTTAGTTATTGAAACAGTCCAAGTCTGGTCATCCCCTCATTAACATTCTTATCATTCAACCAATCAGAAATAAGCTTTAATCGTGTTTCCTCATAACTCATTGAATATTCAGTTTAGGGGCGTGAGCTGCATGAGGCTTTAATTTGATTGGTCGGTCAACATGGTCAATGAGCAAACCAATCGAACACTTTGGCGCAGTATACTTTCGGGCAATTATTAGTAACCTGCGCTCGGCGTGCGCGTTTTCATCTAACGATTAATTTTATTGGAACGCACTTGGTGCGCAGCTATCGCGATTATTCATGAAGTAAGGAATACCTACTGCGTTAATACACAACGATTTGGATAAATATGCATCCTTTTCAGTAATGAATGAGAATAATGACTGCTTAACAACTGTTTTCGTGAATTTGTTTTGAAATTCCTGGTTGTTGTTCTGGTCTGAGGAATTTTCCCTCAGGGGCTGAGCCCCTTCGGGACAATTCCCCAGACCAGAACAACAACCTCTGATTTCAATAAAAATTCACGAAAACAGTTGTTAGGCAGTCATTATTCTTTAATTAATCAGCAGTGCCACAAATTGTGTAACAAGATAATGGTTTGGTTCTTTTCACTAAATTGACCACGCCAAAACACAAACTGTTTAACTTTGACTTACTGATGCAACTAATCCAACCTCTTTTATTTATCCCCAATATTTTTCTGGAATATAGACTACACGTTATCGCTGATATGAAATGTATGGGCGGCCAAAAGGGTTCAAAACGCGTTAGGTAGTGTACAATTGCAAATGGTAGTGTAAAATGCAAACGGTAGTGTAATATATATAAAAAAGGTAGTGTAAAATACGTGAGGTAGTGTAGAAAATGCAAATGGTAGTGAACAAAACGTTTACTGTTGAAAATGCAAAAGATAGTGTAACAAACAAATTTACTGTAGGAAATGCAATAGTGTACAAAACCTTTAATGTAGAAAATGCCAAAGTTATAAAAGGTAGTATTCAAAACATTTAATGTTGAAAATACAAAAGGTATAGTGTCTCGTACTTCCATGGTAAAATGAACATTCCATATCAGTTTCTAATCGACGATCCTTATGGACCTATTTGGTAATTACACTTACCGCTATTTCCATGTATTTTCGTGCTTCATGCAGATCTGATTTCGTTGAACTTAGTATTGGAAGATATCCCGCCTGGGGGGGATCTGCCACGTTCATCTGTATGAACAGCTACTAATCCACGTTGATACGGGATCAGATAGTGTTCGTAATGATAGCGTAAAATCTCAAACGCCTGTACAAAGGAAAGTTAGAAAACAGCTTAAATTATTTCTTTGACCTGTATATACGCCTGTTGAAAATATGTTAACAATTTCCAAATTGTTCAATATTCCAGGATAGTCGATCTAAAATTGACTTTGCTGATCACTGCGAGACTACATGGAGGAGTAGTAGTTTATCAATATCAACCTATATAGAACATGCAGAATGCTGAAAATTGCCTGGCGGATTCAGAATCAGTATGGCAAGCAATAGGCCTACTAATAATAAAATCGTCTAAATTTGGCAAACACAAATACATTTTTTAACAAAACTACTCAACATTGTGCATTTTGTTTCCTGCTGTGAGTAACCTTATAAAGGAAAGCTTTACAAAAACCACAAACATTCCAGATTTGTATGAATCCAACTACTTACCGACATATTATTGCGCTCAAAGTTTGTCTAAAGACTATAAACTACTTACCGACATATTATTGCGCTCCAAATGACCTTTCATTGTACAAGTGCAAGGAATACCAGGAGCTTGATCACTCTCACTTCTAAGGATATCAGTTATAGGGTAATCTTCTTTCTGTAAACAACATGAAAATAGATAGTAAACAAACGTTTACGTAAAATTGTAAGTATAGCGTGTCTCAAAAATGGGTGTCAAACGAGAGAGCAGATAACTTCCTAAATAAAGAAAACAAGCTCTTCGTATTTAGGAAGCCATTAGGATATAAGGCCCGCTTAGTAGCGCTATAAATTCATGTAAATTGGTGCCCTAAAAACCGGCACCAAATTTAAATAGGGTAGGTGTGGTAATTTACCATTTACTTTGATGTTGGCAGAATTTAGTTCTAATATGACACGAAACATTCAGAATTGGTTATTTGAAATTAATTTACGTAGAACAAAATACGAATTTTAAATTGTGGATGGCTTCGTCTGGCAGTGATAGAGGAGGGGCGTGGCGGTATTTGCATTTTATGAATATCGTAATCAGATCAGTTTGGAAAGACGCCGGATCGCGACGATCACATCGTGGGAGGTTATGAATAGTCATGTCTGAATATTCATTCACAACGAATGATTGACAGTTTACGCTAAACTTCCGGGTGAAGAACTGATAGAGTGCGCTATACTGTGAACCAAATCTCAGCAATGGGCCGATATGAGAGTCATAGCCCTGATATGGCTCGCCGGAGCGAGCCTATACCGAAGCACAAATTTAGCAATTTTCGGGGATCGGTACTAGTACGGTAGCGCAACGGTATCACATCGTTAAGAACGGTAGTACATCGTCTCTATATCGTCAGATAAAGACCTGCAGGAAAGGAAGTCCGTAGTACACAAATAATGACAGTATGGTGTAAAGTGAGAGAATGAATTCAAATACCTTAAATAAATAATAATGTATCGTGAAATATCATATATTTCAGTCTATACGTTTTATCATAACTTTCAAAACCGCACAATTTTGGGGAAATCTTCCAACAATTGCGTGTAAACTTCGATTAAGTCTAATACCTAAAGCAGACGACACAAATAGTGCCACCAACATTGGGACACTCACCAGTGACGTCACTGGTTAAACAACAGTAGTTCAGATCGGCAAGTTGAGTGACATATACACCTAGCACAAAAAGTCCCTGACCAGGTGCTTTGATTGGCTAATTCAAAATATATTATCGGTATCAAAAAATTGAGATATACATTATTTGAGCAAATTTTCTTCTCCGCAGTTTGATCCCTCATTCAAATAAATCGAATGGATACTTTTAACGTTATGGCGATTTCAATGACCGTGTATAACAACAGCAAAGTGGCAGGTATAGGAAATCATTGATTTGTGTGTGATTACTGTCCTTTGGTCCTAACTGTGTGCTATCAGAACGAGCCACCTATGTATCTGGATGAATGGGTCTGGAGTGATTGCGGTATAAAGGGTGTGTGACTAGCTGTGAAGATTAAACTCTTTGACTGATAACCTGTGATTCTTTACACACACATTTCACTGCGTTATATCACACACAACATCAATGATTTTCTATACCTATTAGTACAACTTTGCTGTTGTTATGCGCGGTCATTGAAATCGTCGTAACTTTAAAAGTATCCATTCGATTTTTTTAAATGTGGTATCAAACTGCGGAGAAGAAATTTGCTCATTTAATGTATTATCTCATATTTTTGGTACCGATTATTTTTTTTGAATAAGCCAACATCAAAGCACCTGGTCAGGGACTTTTGTGCTACGTGTATACCCCTGCCACTATGCGGCCTAAGGAGAACCGACGATCCATATACGGGCGCTACCGGTGCTCTACCGACACTTACCAAAGCCATACCTAAGTAGGCCTACTGCCGTTGTAGTCCATTTTTGTTCACAAAATTCTACCGTCGCCTGTCCGGGCTAATTTTTTCGCCGATGTTCTGACGATGTCCTGACGAGTGACGATATACTACCGGTCTTACCGATGTCGGATACCGTTGCGCTACCGTACTAGTACCGATCCCCGAAAATCGCCAAATTTGTGCTCCGGTATAGCTCGGGCAAGCCAAATTGGCTAGGTAGGTGTGACAGCCGTTGTAGCGCTGTGATACCGTTGCGCTATCCGTACTAGTACCGATCACCGAAAATCGCCAAAATGTGTGCTCCGGTATAGCATCGGCGAGCCAAATCGGCTAGTGTGACAATGCTTTTAATAGGCCAACATATATGGTAGAGGAAAAGGTAGCTCATTAACATAATTTACGTTACCCCTATCGTGTTGGAGCATGCGATTCATATAGTCGTGTAGTATTTGTTTTCCCCGATATGAATACCGCTGTTGGTAAATTAAAAACATGTGCTAAGTACCCTAATTAAGCGAAACAAAACTGCAGTCCCTAAAACTAGTTATAGCGTATGCCAATGTGCCATCACTTTCCATTCAAATGACCGTGATTTGTGAATCGATTGCTTTATCTCTTGCCTATTGAGTGGAAAGACGCTATTGAAATGGACGGATGGGTTGCCCTTTAATAGCTTTGGAATCACGGGTATTAGCGGAACCCGTTTTTAGTGAAATCGATTTAATACCTGCAATCATTACAATGACACCTAATTTGTCAACATCATCGGTACCCAAAGGAAATTGAATAGGGGTGTTGCTGTTTTAATCCATATATTATAGTTCTTTTAAAGAATAACAAAAATCTCTGAATGTTTTGTTGTTGCATAGGAGGCCTTAGTTTAAAGCTGGTTAAGGTGTAGTGCAATTTGCGAATAAACCCCGGAATAAACAAACAAACAAACAAACCATTACGACTCGGACGTCTGCCATCTACAGTAGATAGCATCCATATATTATTGCATTCATCACTTAGATATAACCCAATTGTATTGCTTTCTTCAGTAGATAAACACCCGGCGTTACATTTCTATCTTCAGTAGATAGTACCCATATATTGCATTACTATCTTCAGTAGATACCCGTATGTTATATTATTGCTATCTTAAGTAGATAGTATACTGATATATTATATTGCTATCTTCAGATAACATGCGAGGGTCATTCAATAAGTTCTACCTCCTACCTCATAACTTTGCTATTATACAAGCCAGTCGTATGAATTATTCCACAATTGAAGCTTTGAATCTCAGCTACAAAATCATAGTAGATTGATCTGAATACTCATTGTACTTTTCTGGATATGCAGTAAAAACCAAACTTCCATTTAGTGCGACGGAAACGGGTAAAAAACAGACAAATGTCTCCTAAGTGCTATTCATTTGGCCACTTCTTAGAGACAAAATGTACCTATCGGTCAATTTAAATCGTTCTAAGTTACAAATATCTCTTGAATAGACTTTAAACAATACAAGTGACCAATTTCTTGGTGGAAAATGCCATCTAATTATAGCCAGAACCGGAACAGGACAGCCATCAATTTTAACCCTACCCTAGAGAACCGCTGCAAAAGTCATATTTGCTTTTCATAGGAACTAAGAGATCTTCATTATACAGGACAAAATTGATATTTTTCAAGTCTCTCGAAGGTATATGTTTCTAGTTCTATCACTGACTACCTGAATAACTATTCTAAATGTTGCATATAAGGAAAACTGATAAAGTTACTATTATGTTAAGATTTAACATACGAGGCATCACTGTGGCTTGACTTGTAACAACGAACATTTGACTAAATATCAGTATTCCAGTATGCTAAAGGCGTGCCAATACATTCGAGTTGATATTATACTATTTGCAAGCTACAAAGGTTAATATTGCCTACAATCTGATTTATACATGATAGTATAGCATTATATTTAGAAATTATTCAAAAAAAAATTATTTTCAGTATTTAAATCGGGCGGTTAAACCTAATCATACAATATGGAGAGAAAACGAAAACACATGTATTTATCTTTGGGGTTATTTTCCGTGTCCGTTGTCCAAAAGCTCTCTCTGGCTTTGATTGCATCATGACAAAAGTGAAATAGGTATCAAATAGCATTTACTATAAATGTGTAGCTATGATTCGGAGCTATAATCAGGACAAATGTCATGAGGCTGACATTCGTATTAGCGATGTTGTGAGTGAGGAGGTAGAACTTATTGAATGACCCTCGTATGATATATTGCTATCTTCAGTAGATAGCATTCATGAATTATTACATTGATATCTTCACCTTAGCATAATATCTATATAAACAGCACCGTGCGTGAATTTACACCTATTTTTAGTGTCATTGGTGTGCAACAGTTTCTAAACTTAATCATGTTAATTAGGACCAGTCGGGATAGGAGAGTAAACGACATATTTACACAAAATAAAATATAAATAATGATTATTTAGAAACATGCCTAATGTATGCCTTTTCAAAGATATGGACCAACCCGTTCGACCCCTAGTTATCGTCCTTGCATGGGCGGGTCTCGAACTGGAGCTAGAGTAATTCGTCTATCATGTGCACCATGTATAGGAAAACTGCCTTATGCACGCGTAAAAAAACCCTTTCCATGAGAGCCAACTATACACCAACTACAATTTAAATAAAGTTACATTTCTTGTTTTTAGTCACCCATTTTTTAATCAAATGACCACGAAAGTGACACAAAACACGTAAACAAATTACTAGAAAAAATTAAAAAAATAATCCCCTTTTCAGTTGGTGTAATTGACCCTAAGAAGGGCCTTTCTTACGTTTTTATTTGTTTATTTTATTCAAATGAAGAGTGATCGATTGATGATAATTATACACACAAAGTTGATCGATCCTAGACCAATATTGTTTTAAGTGCATGGTGCAGTGGCAATTGAAATGGAAATTTAAGGCATAGGCCTATTATGGCTTGATAGGGGGATCATTGGTTGTTAAGTATAAGCACCTTTCCTGGTATAAGTGACCTGAATACTACCATGAGATTTATATGCAGTTCAATGAGTCTAGCACTAGGGACCTGCCTCCACGAGTCATTGTATTGACGGTGAATCAATTGCAACACTTTTTTTTTAAAGTATCTTAAAGACAAGTTAACCTCATTTAAAAAAGGCCATCTAGATCTTGGCATATTATTTCACAGCATTTAACATGGGTTTTCCTCAGGATCCTCAACTGAGATAACAGCACGAAACCACAAAACAAATTAAATGCCGCTAACGAGATTGCTAAAACTGTGGCTTACCGGAAACAAATTATTACCAAAACGACGTCGTATCTGTTATAAAAGCACAAATTAGCCTATTTCAAATGAAATAATCCCGAAGTTAAGATCAATATAATGACTCGAGGTGTTCTAGGCCAATTAGAATTGACTCTTCTGTGTTTAGGCGTACTGTTTCCCGCCCGCGTCCAAAAATAAGAATGCCAAATATTTAATTATTTGATTTTTATTTAGGATTTTATGAAATTAATCATTGTAGTTATAACATAATTAAATACGGACCTCAATATTGGTTGCGGTCACTTGTTTCAATATAAAGGAATAAAAGAAAGACATCTCGTCCCTTTTCCAAACATGAAACTGTTAACTCATAATAATATTACATCGACAACCTTATTGCCAAGTAGCTAGCTTTGATTATGCTTCTAAAATTATTCAATAAAATAACCTTGTCAGTCCCGAACTCGTCCGTAGCTATCTGACGATTCAGAGAATCCAGTCCCTCCGTGTCACACTTTAGTACACAGAGCTGAATACAGCATGCTAAGACGAATGACGTCGGATTTACGAGCGATAGCTGCATACCTGAGAACAATACCAGTAGATATCCCTAAAAGGAACTCGTGTTTGTTTCCTTAAACATATTCATGATCAATGGGATTTGAACTGGAAGTGGCAACTCCATTCAATAGCAGCACAAAGACACACATTAGTGAGTTCGCCGTAAATTCAATAGAGTAGTGTTGCTAAAATAGTATATACTGCATTACATTTAGGGATTGGTTCTTTATTTTGGTTAATTAAAGCTAATTAGCACACGATTTTAATTTACCAACAGCAAAATTCTAATCGAGGAGACAATACCCCACATGTCTATACCAATCGCATGCTCCAACACGATAGGGGTAACGGAATGTCTTACGGGAAGCACTTTTCTAGGGTTTTACACTGTACCAATAGCTAATTTCACTTAATTATAATAAAGCAGTTGTGTTGATAACTTACAAATGCCCTGTACATCAGGCTGTATGTTTTTCCGATGTTTTTCTTTGCGTTCTGCATTTTTTGTCGAAGTTCTCTGTATACCACCGGACGCGGCTTCGTTCGGTACAATTGTTCGTTATCATCGTCAACTTCTTCACTTCGTCTGCCTCGGGGTGCCGACGTCGACAACGATATCAATGTAAGCAATGCAATCAAGATTGCATGTAAGACGAATACAGCTGAAAGGATAAGTATACGATACGGTTTACAGATTTTGTGGGCTTTTTAGACCGTCGGTGTTTTACACAAACAAATTTCTAACATTCATTAGACCTCCTGCTTCGTGTTTTGGTTCAATACTTGTAGACTATTTTCTCCATGATTTTGCAATGTTTTTTATGGTTAAGTCGGCATGGTTTCAAAATGTTCATAAAATGTCAAATCAAAAGAAAGAAATGAAGGATCAGATAATTTTACAAACTCAAACTGATCATTTCACTCAAAAGCTTACTTTTCACATTGTGCGTCCAGTATACAAAATGAGAAACGTACAAAGCCCGAGCAATTACAGGTAGGTATTCCGATTGCTGGACCGACTTTCAACTTAATATTTTCTATTCTGCATGAAGGGTTATCCTAAAAATAGTCGTATTCCAAAGTTTAAATTGAATAACTCTAAAGGTTCTTATTTTAGAAGCACAATGTGACATAACATTTGCTCATTGCGAGTAATGCACAAACTGGCCGGTTGGTTAACCACTTTGGCAGTTAATTCAATGCATTTGGTCCAATTTGGTTCAATGCATTTGGCGAAACATTTTACAGAAATAATGAGAAAAATATGGGGATTTTTCTGATATAAAAACTGTGTTGATGGGCAAAAAAAAGCTAAAGTGATCGGAACATCTACCTTTACCATGTTTAAAACAATTATCATATTTCACAGCGGTTTCGATTTTCGGAAAAAATGCGTACCAGAAATGTATTTCCCATTTAAAGTAATGAGTATTATCATCATAATAGACCTATACTTGAGAGTGCTACCTAAAACCAAATAAGAACATGTATATATAGAGGAAAAAATGTTGTAATTTACCGTATTTGGTATCCATCTAGTAGACGACGGCTTTCGGTAGCTTGGTAAATACTTTGTTTAGATGTAAACTTCTTCAATCAATAGAGGGTGTAGAAGTGTATAACACCAGCGGTATTGCAGATGGATCGCAACTTCGCATGCACTATACGCGAGATTTTTCCAGGTTCAATTTCAGTGGTTTTTTTTATGTGACTGATGCACGACACGGGCCTTATATAACCTCCAATCTGATTGGCTAGTAATTTTCCAAGGTTAAAATAGTATTTAGTATTTGTATTTGTACAGAGGTTGGTTGTCAGGGGGGGCACAGCCAAAAAAAATCCTGGTTAGAATAATTCCGTCCCGGAATTTTTCGTAAAAGGTTGCCCTAAATTTTTCCCCAGTCAGTCACAAATTTCACGTAAGTGGGGGGGGGGAGGGGGGAGGGGGGAGGGGGGGGGGGGGGGGGGGGTAGGGTCAAAAAAATTCGCACCGTCACAAAATTTCGCACGGTCACACAATTTCGCAGTACAAAAAACACAACAGTCAACAATTTGTTGACTGTTGTGCTTTTTGTACTGCGAAATTTTCTTTCTTTCTTTCCCTTTCTTCTTTTCTTTCTTTCCCCTTTTTTCTCCTTTTCCTTTTTCTTTTTCCTCCCTTTTTCCTTTCTCTCTCTCTTTTCTTTCCCTTTCCCCCTTCTTTTCCTCTTTTCCCTTCCCCCCATTTTTCCTGGTGGGTAGGTTTGAATTTCCTGCTGAGCACCTTCAGGGGAGGCACTGTGCCCCCCCCTGCCCCCCCCCCCCCCGGATGTTACGCCACTGATTTCTAGTATCCATACTCATGATACTAGCCAATCAGGAAGTAATTCAGCAATTCAGCAAAGGAAACGTAAAACAGATAGTCAAAACCAGGGATACGGTTTCTACATACTACCCTCCCATGTATAATACAGGCTGTCCCAAAATTATTAGTACCCATCGATGCCCAAAGTTTAATAAACAATTTCATCATCAAAATCAATGAAATTAGATCCGTTGTTTTTTATATCATATTTGCTATACTGTACCCTTTCATTAGAATTTCAGATTATGAATATCGGACTTATTTTAATGAAATTACACTCCATTGAGTAAGACATGTTGATTTCACCTTTTTGACAAAGTGCAAAAAAATGTGTTTTTAAACAGATTGTTTGAAAGAAACTAATACATTCTCTTAATCTCCTGTCTGCTAATATCTTTGGTTCCTTTCTATTTTAAACTGCTGTTGTATTATATTGTTGTTCAAACCATTAATACTTCTTCATTTTGATTCAATTTGAAGAGTAAAAATGGATCGTCACGCATGAGTGACCCCAAGCTTTGTTTCTATATAATGAGCTAGTTTTGAGGCTAAACTTGAGGGACATTAAAACAGGTAAAGACGTGTTCATGGGTCATTAGCGGTGGCTTAGACTTCTTTCTCATATTGGTGATGCAATTTCTACAAACTTGGTAAAAATGATATAGTCTCTTAGTGTTTAACCTCACGAAATTCATTCTCCAATGTGAAAATGAAATCTAAGCCACTGGTGATTCACGCAATTACCACTTCATTTATAAGTCCCTAAACACTTGTCAAATAAAACAATGCATGGGGTCACTCAAGTGTGACAAACTTCTTTTACCCGTTAAATGTAATTAAGGAGAAGAATTATTCATGATTTGAACACCCATAACTAATACCAGTTACAAAGTTTCTTTCAAACAAGCTGTAATAGCACACACATTTTTTTAGCACTTTGTCAATAAGGTGAAATCACCATATTTACATAATGGAGTGTATCTTGAGTTTGATGAATCCGATATTCATGATCTAAAATTCGAATGAAATAGTACAGTATGACAAAGATGATGTAGCAACAACGGACCTTATCCCATCGATTTTGATGATGACAAAAATTATTGAACTTTGGGCATCGATGGGTACTAATCATTTTGGGACAGCCTGTAGTCTAAGCTACTCGTCATTCTAATGTTTGTGTCGTCATCATTGATCATGATCATGGTCATACTGTAATTTGTGTCGTCACACAAACGAGTAGCTTGGACTACATTAATCCGAATATCGCAGGTGCTTTTGATAATCCAGGTATATATGTGCCTTAAAGTAGGTAGGCCTACCTTCGTCTTTCCAGATACCTATGTAGGCCTCCCATGTGACCTGAAATGCAGGTACCCGTTGTCCCATTATATCCAGGGACCCCATAGGCCTAAGCCTATACCCCTAATCCAGTTACCACAGGTGCCCTTAATGGCACCGGATACCACATAATCCAGGTACTGCAGTGTGCCATTATAGCGAGATACCCAGGTGCCTTTACTTTATCATTCAAGTAACTTGAATTAATCGCGGGTGCCGAAGATAGCGGGCAGTTATAGTCCATCACAATAGGCAGAGGTGAGTAATATCAAAGCGTTATAAACATTTATATCAATATCAAGAGTATGTCCTTATTCATGTACCTAGGGCAGGTACCTAAAGTGCCCTTGATATAATGTAAGTGACATGGTACCCTTAATACACCATGCGCCTACAATCATAGAAAAAAGGTGTTCGAACACTGACCCTTATTACCATGCTTATTGGACCATAACAGGCACGCTATTTAAGTCACGTGAAAATCAAAACTTGTTTCTGGTAGCTTGAAGTATCCCCTTACTCATATCCCTCCCCCTTCCCCACCGATCAATGTTGCGAGGCCCTGTGCTGATGGTGGGCAAATTGTGGGATTCAACATTGAACAGGGGGGAAGGGGGAACATTTTACATTACACCTACAAAGTGTTCGAACACTTTTTTCTAACATTGTAGGCCCAATGGGCTCTTAAATAATACAGATACCCATGTTCCTAATCCAAATACTCCACGTGTTCTTAATACACCGGTTGCCCATAGGCCTAGGCCCTACCCCTCACAGATGGCCTTAATAACCCAGGTATCGCATTTGCCGGCATTATATCCATACCAATGTACCCGTATTATATCCAGTTTATAATGGAAAGTGCAGGTATAGGTGCCGAAGCTAAATAGCGGGTGGTTAGTCACATCAAAACGTATAAAGATGAGGGTATTGTAAAACAACAAGAGTATGTCGTTGATACACCATGTATCCTAGGTGCCCTTAATACTGACATTGGTACCACAGTGCCCTTAATAATCCATATATACCATGTGCCCTTAATATATCCATGTATGCCATGCATGTATAACACATGGTGCCCTTGATTATTCAGGTATCACCCCATGTACTTTAATAATCAAGATTGTGTATTAGTGATCCAATATAGGACCTCTAATGGACTATGTGGTTTATCTTAAATCGAATATTAAGGGCACCCGTGATAACTGTGTATGCGGCTATTAGGGCCTACGTGGATTAATAAGGACACCTGAATGGCTATTCAGGTGTAGGAATACTTAACATATTTAGAGTATCTGGATTGCCTTAATATCCCCTCCCCCAGTTACCCCCTGTCAGCTCATGTCCCTATCCATTTTGTACCCCATATAATACAAAAGTTGTATTTTAATGTCAAAACTGAAAGTAACTTAAAATTAGCTTTAAAATGTCTCCCCCGATTCTTTTATTGCCCCGCTACCCGTTTTCCTCCTTTAAAATGTTGATGCTAGTGCGCCATTGCCCATGCACATACTGTATCCAGGTAATAGGCTCTCCCATGCACATACTGTATCCAGGTAATAGGCCTACGTTCTGAGCGTTATATATGGGTTCTATAGTTTTATAGTCGGTCGTTTAGTTTTATGGTCGGCGGAGTCTATCATCAAGATCACTTGTACCATTCTATGCTTGTACTTAAACACCATGTGTGCCATCCGGGTTTTGTTTGGCCTATTTACTTAAATACATTATTCCTCCAATAGGCATGTAGGGCCTAAACGTATATAGTCCCTTTGTCATGTTTGTTGTGTTCTAAATAAAGCCTCCCGAGATATTACCTAATACACCCTTAAAATCCAGTTATCACAGGTGGCACACCTGCGCATAGTATATCCAGGTAATTTGAGACTATCTGCGTTTTATAGTGAACCCCGTAATCCAGATACCACTGGTGCCCTTTTAGGGTATGATGGGGCAATACCACACGTTCCGTTTTTCCAGATACCCATGTGGCCTTAGTAAGGCCGCCTTACTATATCCATATTATCAAGTAAGGGAAGTGCGGGGGAAGGGGGCTTAGACCTCAGGGTATGATGTGACAATCTCGTAATTTACGTGCTATAGTATAAGCCGCACGGCGAATAAGCCGCAGCACCTCAAATTAAGATTCAGACCTCATCGTATACAGTAAGCCGCACCGCTGTATAATAAGTCGCGCAAAGAAAAATGAAAGGGGTGTGTGTGGGGGATGGGTGTGTGTGTGGGATGGGTGTGTGTGGGGGATGGGTGTGTGTGGGGGATGGGTGTGTGTGGGGGATGGGTGTGTGGGGGGGATGGGTGTGTGTGGGGGATGGGTGTGTGTGGGGGTGGGGGTCGACCATGATCCACCTGCCCATAGCTTCATGACCAGCCATGGGGTTACAACTGCATGACTCCATCAAATGTATTTTCCTTCAGCCACTTCAGTCACTTTAATACATGTTATCCTGGATACGGTTTGCGCCTTGCTCCCAGTTTCTTTATTAAAATAAAGGTCTTGGCTTTATGATTAATGTTTTGTTTGTGTCCTGCTCTCGTTACATGTTATTGTACTGTACGGTATGCACCGCGGAGCAACCGTACGGACTGCCTGCTTTCACTGCATGCCCGTTTACAATGAACAGTTTGCGCCACAAACGCGTACACACTTTGTCTGCGTCATTACGTGTGCGCCGAATCGCGTGCGCCATGTTAAACGCGGTCGCGCAGCAACAACATAGGAACGGTTGGTATGGTACCGCCAGTTTCTTTATCGTTAGCAAACTCCGCGTTCATCTATGTTATTAATGTGAAAGTGTCACTTTAAGATCTGCGTAAGAGTTTTTGTTTACATTTAGAAAATGTCGTAAAATATTTTAATTTGTTGGACGTATAGTCCCGTATAAATGCTTGTTACTATGCGTTCTTTAAGAATAACAAACAGCCGCATATACAGAAATGTAGCTATATATATCCCTGAGAAAAATATTTTGGGTGAAGACCATTATGTCATCACTCATTCCGAAAACCACAATTTGTGTCCGAACAGTAACTAACCGAGTAAAAGAAATTCAACATTTCGGATTTTCACACGTGATCCTTTCTGCGCATGTCTGAAAACGGGAAAAACGGGCATTGAACTATCTGATTAGCTCGTGTATTAGAGGCGCAATTACCACGCTTTTTCAGTTGAAGACGGACGCGAGTGTAAAATTATATTGAACTATCTAATAAAGCCATGTTCCGAAAATGAGTATATAGATGGAAACTTTTGTTCCATGTATGCTGGGCGGGATGCTAGGAGCCTATACCAAGAGACAGTTTATCCACAATTTATTCATAAAGTGTGCTGGCACATAACTACGATGTTACCCTAAAGTTCTCACAGTGTAACATTTCACAGTCAGCACGCAAGGATCGCTTTCAATGAGTGACCTTGCCGATTTCTAACCCGCACAAAGATCGATTTCCGCGCGTGTGGCGTGATACATTAGTGCGTGATTCTTTTTTCTTCTTTAAAATCTATTTTCAATCATTCACACCTTTTGCATAGCATGATCACAATACAATACATATTCACAAATTCAGATATTAATCCATGTTTGCATCACATGACCAAATCATACAGTATAACAAGTAGATTTTTTAAAACACTTTTCATAAACTGAATCATTTGATAGTTTTAAACTCTTTTAAAATAAATATATCAAAATCTAATGTTTGAGAGCCTAAAATGGGTATTTGGTACTTGTGTATTTCTCACTTTTAAGTAAAATTAAATAATTTATCAAAGCTCAATGTGTTTTTCTAGTTTTTCTATGTTTTTCGTTATCAAGCAATCACATATCTCATCAAGAATACATACTTTGACACTATATATTTGTATATGTCAACATCATATAATTAACATCATATTATACTTATTAAACATTTTTTTATTTTTTTATTTTTAACACAAGTATTCTCAAATTAGCCATATTATTCACACCATTTACGGGTTTACATATACACCTAGCACATAAAGTCCCTGGCCAGGTGTTTTGAGGTTGACTAATTCAAAATATATATTCGGTACCAAAAATCTGAGATATACATTAAATTAGCAAATTTCTTCTCCGCAGTTTGATACCTCATTCAACAAAATCGAATGGATACTTTTAAAGTTATGGCGATTTCAATGACCGCGCATGCAACAGAAAAGTGGCACTAGGTATAGTAATCATTGATTTGTGTGTGATTACTGTCATAACTGTGTGCTATCTGAACGAGACAGATGAATGGGTCTTTAGTGATAACCGCAATGTGCGGGACAAAGGGTGTATCTGGCTGTGAAGAATACAAGTCTTAGCTGATAAGCTGTGAGTTTTTCAGTGCGTAAATCCATAGACGGGTAAAACATTGATTTTTACCGTCTATGGTAAATCACACACAAATCAATGATTTCCTATACATAGTGCAACATTTCTGTTGCATGCGCGGTCATTGAAATCGACATAACTTTAAAAGTATCCATTCGATTTTGTTGAATGAGGTATCAAACTGCGGAGAAGCAATTTGCTCATTTAATGTATATCTCAGATTTTTGGTACCGATCATATATTTTGAATTAGCCAACCTCAAAGCACCTGGTTAGGGACTTTATGTGCTAGGTGTAGTTTGTGTCTTCATAATGATAGTGCACGTTTATATTTACCATGGAAACATATCAACACAACAAAACAAACATATCTATAATCGGTTTCAGCAAATGTGTCACCTCTTGCATATTGGGGGAGGTGCAGGGTTGATTTGATGGGGATGTACTGGTTGTAAATTGTTATTTGCCATGTTAAAATCGGTTTCTGCAAATGTGTCACCTCACTAAAAGTTTTGGACCTGTCCACACATTAGGCATGTTCAGACGGGCATAAGTGATCGGCGTAAATTTAGACCCTGCAGCAATCAAAATTCCACAAATATTTCCTCTACTCCGAACCGTTGTCCACACGGTACTATTTATGTCAACGTTACTCTGAAGTTTTCTAACAAAGTTAACACGACCATCGCATATCGGTAAATATCAGAGTTCTGATTATGGCGAATCCCGTTTTCGGCAGCCTGGTGCTAAGCGTTGGTTTCCAGTTTACAATACGATTTATTCCGTTATTTCCAAATTGTCGGTTCCTTTATTCGATTATTTCAGTTAGGTTTATTTATCGCTCGCTTGTAAACATGAATTCAAGATCAAAATTTCTCTTTTTGTTACTAATTGTTCGGCTTTTTAATGCCTATGCTGATAGCAACAGCGGTATTTTTTCAAGGCAGACGATCTGATAGGGATGAACAGCATCGGATGCGTTTGTGGCATCGTTACATCATTGGCGAAGGTTTACGCCAGAGATCGTGCTAAGTGCATCCACACACGGGCGTGCTAATCCTAACTGCAGCTCGTTACTCCTGAGAAATCTCAGGATTAAATCGGGTCGGAGTAGGTCGGACTAGTTAACACGGGTGCCGTCCACACGGTCACTACTCGGAAGTTTAACATGGACAATCGTTAATGGCCAACCTTACTCCGATCTTACTCTGAACGAATTTACGCCTGTCTGAACGCAGCTAGTGAATGTAAAAGGTGTCTATATGCATTGTGTATACCACTCGAATGTACAATAACTACTTATCCTTCTTAATGGTCAGAAGTCACAAACTGGTCAAAAAAAAGTTTCACTTCTAATAATGTTGAGAAATGCACCAATTCTGATTAAACGGGACAAAACTTAAGTTTGACATACTTAATGACCCACAAACTATATATTGTTGGAAAGCTTAAGATTCTTTTATTTTTGCAAAAAAGGATCAAATTATACAGGGTGTTACAATTTTTACAGGGTGGAACATAAACAATTTGATCGTTTTTGCTCCTCACAAAATAGTTTGATAGTTTGTACAATTAGGGTTTAGCTGAAAATAGTCACCAAAATCAGAACAACCACAGAAGGTGCTACCAAATTTGCGAAGAATCATTTGCCCAAAATGTACACAGGAAAAGTACAGGGTGTCTAAAATTATGATGAAATAATGCATAAAATGAATGTTTGTATATAATATTCTATGAAATGTAGTTAGCATGGACCATTTAATTTAATAGAAAATGGTTATCAAAATGATCTACATGAATATCGTTAAAGTTCCTTTTATTTTGAATACAGGGTGGTCCAAAATAGGTCTAAATAGCAAATTGTTCATGAATCTATGAACAATTCTGTGAAGAAACACTTCTGGCTTTTTTAGTTAAATGTTTTACTACCCAGGGTAGAAAAGGACTGAAGAGTAACACAAATGAAATAGAGAGACTGCGATTTGGCCATTGTTTAATCAATAAAATGAATAAAACTGATTTTTTTACATTAAAACCCTCCCTGAATTGAACATCATATTCTAGTAGAGAATGTCTAGATAACAATTCAATATTAGTATTCATAGTAGCAGGCACATGTTATTAACACATGAGAAGTTTGAAAACTTCCCTATGTATACTTTTAAAATGGCATCAATTTCAAAAGTTCTAGTTTTCCGCTATTTTGTGTACAAACCTATGGGCGCCTCATCCACCGGCTCCTCATCCACCGATCCCACCCTTGACTCACTCGACGTTTAGATTGATAACTTCACTGTTGCTAAACATGTGGCTTTAATTCATTTTTTATTCGGTAGCTGGATAAATTGTCTTTAATATGATACCAAAAATGTTATGTTTTTTTGACAACTTCTATTTAAAATAGAGACACGTATCACGATTTTAAGGATTTTTTGAAACGATCCCACCTTATTTAATATACCTATTAGTGACCTGTGACCTAATACCCTGTTGAATTGAGAATGATGTGTAACCGATACAGTTGCGTATCCAGCCCCCCCCCCCCCCCCCCCCCCCCCCCCCCCCCCCCCCCCCCACACACACACAACACCATTGACAAAGGAGTTTTTAAAAAAAAAGGAGGAAGAGGAGAAGAAGAAGGAGGACGAGGAGGAGGCGGACGGGTAAGAGAATAGGCGGCGCAAATGGGGTGTCGGGAGAGGTTTACGGGGTGACATCCCTATAATTTTCATGTGGGGGAAGACCCCTAAAAAATCCATTTATGACGTTAAAAACGTCATACTGGACCATTTTAGTGTTAACATTTTTTGGCGCGCTTTGTGCGAATTAATGTCAATGTGTCATTATTCAAGCTGAACAAGATGGCTTCCGGAACACTTTTCTGGATCATTTAAGTTAAAAAAATTGAAAAATTGGTTTCAACATTATAATGGGTCTCACCCGAAATAGTGTTGCTTCCGCCGGAGTACGGAGAAAAGAAGACGAAAAAAATGTTTGAAGTAAAATAATTTGGATTTGAGCATACAGTGCGTCGAGTCATGTTCTTGGTTTGGATGTTGTTTAAGTTAGAATTTGAATGTGCACACTTTGTGTTTCGATTTTACTCATGTTACCTATTTATGTAGGATTCTTTCTTTTTTTAGTTGATAGGCATGTGAGACAATGTCAAAATTTACTGCTTCAGAATGCTGAATTTTTGCATTTAGAATGCCTAAACCCAGGAGCTTTAGGCGGGCCTCTGGACCACTTGGTGTTGATATTGTTTAAGTTAGAATTTGAATAAAAATATGCACACTTTTTGTTTTGATTTTACTCATATTACCTAATAGTAATACCTATAAGGCCGTGTGTTTTGAACTCGCCACCCTTACCGTTGCATGTCCAGATTGTTACATTTTACACCAGCTGAGATTCGAATTAGCATATCGCAATAACTATTTGTTCTACCCCATATAAAGTATATATTTTCTGAACGGTAATCTCACAAGGAATCCAAATATGCTATTGGAATTTAGATAAGATCTAATGGTAACATGTGATTAAGAATGTTAAAAAAATATCGATTTTTTTTCTTTCTCATATTTTGATTTAAGCTCAATAATAATTTGATACCTATCCCAATCATAATTTTACTGTGCATATTTAAGTTCCTCATGTAATTACCCATCAGAACATCATAGTTGTTAATGGTAAACGTGTTGAAATATACTATATCGAGAAGTAAATGAGCACAAACGTTTAAATTTCATAATTATTAGAGTTTACAAGTATATTTTTTTGGTATGCACCCTATCCTGATTTAAACGGCATTTTTGAATTCCCCTATTTGAGAGCTTTCCAAAAATGTATAATTTTGCTATCATAAGATCTAATGTATAATTTTGCTATTGATAAGATCTAATGGTAACATGTGATTAAGAATGTTCAAAAAATATCGATTTTTTTCTTCTTCATATTTTGATTTAAGCTCAATAATAATTTGATACCTATCCCAATCATAATTTTACTGTGCATATTTAAGTTCCTCATGTAATTACCCATCAGAAACTAATAGTTGTTAATTGTAAACGTGTTGAAATATACTATATCGAGAAGTAAATGAGCACAAACGTTTAAATTTCATAATTATTAGAGTTTACAAGTATATTTTTTGGTATGCACCCTATCCTGATTTAAACGGCATTTTTGAATTCCCCTATTTGAGAGCTTTCCAAAAATGTATAATTTTGCTATCATCGGTTAAATATTTCTTTTGTTATAGTCATGTATGTAAAACCGATGAATTATGGCAAGTTCACTGTGTAGCGAATAGGGGAAAAGCCAAGGACAACGCAATCGATTCATGATTACAATTGTTGCACAATAGTTGTCACATTTTTGAAACAGAATCTTATAGAATATAAAATAATCTATAAAATGAGAGCAAAATCATGTTTGTACCATACAGGAATGAGGAGTTATAGTAAATTGAACGTAGAATTGGGAACAATTCTATATTCCCCATAGAGATTGCACACAGCGCCGCCGCCACCGCCGCCGCCGCCACCGCCACCGCCACCACCCCTGACTTTCACAACATAATCAATCATATCTCAGCCAATCATTTATGGAAATACCTGATTTATTAACTCAATGTAGCTAGATAAATAGGCTTTTACATGACACCTCAACCATAGCTCTACCACATTTAGTTGTTGAGTTAATAGAGAGAGATGGATGATTCGTCACCAAAAATGCAACGCCACCACCCTTTTTGGGTGGTGAGTTCAAAACACATGGCCATAATATATTAATAGGGATCATTGTTTTTTAGTTAATATGCAATAGGCATGTGAGAAAATGCCAAAATTACTGCTTCAGAATGCTTAAAGAAGGTGTCCGGCAAGCAAAACATTGTGCATTATAAACTGCTCACAAAAAGTTAGGAAACTTTTTTGAATCAAGTATATTTTTATTATTTATTACCCTCTTTGTATCTGTTATATATCAATAGAAAGCTGAAGTGTTCCTCTTTAAAATTATACCACATTTGCAATGATTACATGTTGCTGAACTTGGCCACATGAATGAGAATGAGGCAAAGTCTCAAATCAAATGTGCCAAAATTACCGTTATCTGTGCTACACAGTCAATACGTAATGATCAATAATCACACCGGTCATGCTTGAGAACCATGAATGGTTTACACAAAGATTTGCACCAGTGAGCACAACACACACAAGTTAACCTTCATCTCGTTAGAAAACCACCATTATTTGGGTATTTGCAAGACTGGGTTAACAATGACTCCAGGTGGAAGGTCATGAAGGTAAGTGATGAAAGGTTTAGGCCTACAACTTGTACATTTTTCTGAGACAATGGAAACGTTTTGCAGTTTCAATATGCCACGTTTTACAGATTTGGAGTGAGCCCGTGCCATTACCTATTGACTGTTTAGCACAGATAACAGTAATTTTGGCACATTTGATTTGTGACTTTGCCTCATTCTCATTCATGTGGCCAAGTCCAGCAACATGTCATCATTGCACATTTGGTATCATTTTAAAGAAAAATACTTCAGCTTTCCATTGATATGCAACATAATACAAGAGGGTAATAAATGATAAAATTATACTTGATTAAAAAAAGTTTTCTAACTTTGTGTGAGCAGTTTATGTTAGAAAGAGAATTATCGCGTCCAAATCACGTAGTAATATAGAACAAAACATCATACTTATCTTAAAAACCGAATAAACACTGCCATCTCTCAACATGCCATTTTTAAAACTCGCGGCAATCGAAAGTCGCGGCATCAATGAAGTCATAGTTATACAATGCACTTGCGTAAATTTGAGCACCAATAACCATGACGTCATTGATCCCGGGACTTTCAATCACCGCGAATTTTAAAAATGGCATGTTGAGAGATGGCAGATTTTTATTCATTTTTATGATAAGTATGATGTTTTGTTCTATTTAACTACGCGATTTGGGCTTGATAATTATTTTACTAACATATAATGCACAGTGTTGTGCTTGCTGGATGCTTTCTTTAATGTTTGCCTTCAAAATGCCTAAAACCCAGGAGCTTCCATGGGCTACCACCCACTTGGTGTGGATATTGTTTAAGTTAGAATTTGAATGTGTACACTTTGTGTTTGGATTTTACTCATGTTCACCTAATAGAAATACATATATGTAGGGGTCATTGTTTTTTCAAAGGCAATAGGCACGTGAGAAAATGCAAAAATTACAAATGACTGCTTCACAATGCTGAGTCTTTCCCTTCAAGATGCCTAAAACCCAAATGTTTAAGTTAAGTGTGATCATGTTAACATTAAACATAAGCCTTGTAGTATTATATAGTGATGAATATTTTAGCATTATCTCAGAGATAAGAGACTTATTTTATAGTTGAAAATCGGTAAAATAGGATGTTTTTCAATCTATGACGGGAGGCCATTCGCATTCCCATTCCCAAGCCCACCCTCTATTGAAATATCAAACTTATTCGTTACCCAGCGACACTTGATGCATCGCATTTGTCACCATCATCCTTCGGCTGCAGAGCAGGCGACCACAAGTTTCTTCCATGCTCGACGGCCTTGAGCAAGAGTGACAATCTGTCGATCTTCAATCATGCCTTCATTGTCCCCTAGTAAGCGTTGTATATGTCAGATATTTTGTGCAAGGACGACCAGGTCTCCTTCGGCCATGTGTTGGTGCGTAGTTGGCATACTTTTTAGCAGGCTCTTCATCAGGGAGACGGAGTATATGGCCAAGGAATCTCGGCTGGCGGCGCTTTACACGGTGGATAAGAGGCTCTGTCTTGGTCATGTCATAAATTGGGGTGTTTGGGACATGATCCATGCGCTTGATGTTTAGCATTATCCAGTAGAGGTAGCAAAGGCATTTATTTTGCATTCCATATCTTGGGATATCACCCAGGATTCACATCCATACAGTAAGATAGTCACACAGGTGGTATTGAATAATTTCATCTTTGTTGGGATACCTATTTGAGGGCTCCTCCAGAGGCGTTCTAACTTCCAAAATGCGCACCATGCAAATGCGTTGCGTCTTTTAAGATCACTTGCACCCGATGCCATCATAGAGCCAAGATACCTGAAATCTGTCACATGGTTGATGGTATCCCCATACACCTGAAGTGTCGGGTGAGGATTGCAGTTGGCAGTCATGTACTCTGTTTTAGAAACGCTAATGTAGAGACCGAGGTCTTTTGCTGCTGCAGCAGTTTCTGTCAGCTGCGTCTGGGCTCGTGGAATTGTTGTCTCGAGTAAGGTAATGTCATCAGCAAAGTCTAAGTCGTTGAGAACAATGTCAGGATGACGCCTCGAACGACGTGGATGTGTTACAACTCCTGAGTCAAGATCAGATGTGGCCTTCTTTAATAGGTAGTCTACCAATATCACAAATAGGAATGGAGCCAGAACGTCACCCTGTAGCACTCCAGTTGAGACAGCGAAAGGATCAGAGATTACTGCCATCGACCATCACAGCACTTCTCAAGTTGTTGTACAGTACATAGCGTCGACTAAAGCTTTTGGGATTCCGTAATGTCGCAGTACTGCAAACATAACTTTCCTGTTTATGGAGTCGAAGGCTTTCTTGAAGTCTATGAATGTGACTGTAAGAGGTAGCTGCTGGTCTTTAAACCCTTCCATGATCCTCCTCAGGATGTGGATTTGCTGAGCACAGCTTCTGCCAGGGCGAAAGCCAGCCTGGTTATTCCTCAATATGGGGTCGACATGATCTCTAATTCTGATGATCTCTAATTCTTGTTGTATACTTTAGCTGCAATTGACAGAAGAGATATTCCTCTAGTCTATAGTTAGTCATAAGAGAGAGGTCCCCCTTTTTAGGTACAACAATAACACTGGTGGTCCACTGGTTGGGTGGTTTCAGGGTGGTGTAAACTTTCATGCAGAACCCATGGACAACTTGTACCAACACGTCACCGACATCTTGGAGTGCTTCTGATGTGATTGCACAGTCAAGTATTTGTACAAATTGAAACCCACTAACAGCAGCCTGGTGCTGTGACGTCACCAGCGATGGTTTCCAGTTTTCATACGATTTATTCCGTTAAAATATACTACCGGGTTCCAAAGCATCGGCAATCAATTATTTCCTTTCATCTTCAAGCTGTCGGTAGTCAGATTCGTAAAATTTGACGGCAGTGCGTCACTAAATAGCACGCCAAGCCGAACGCGCTCCGGTTCTGGAGCAGAGTCATTGCTGCCAGACACTGGGATTACAAAATCAGAACGCACACGCAATAACTTGTGGCGCGTGAATCACATGCCAAAAATGCATTTATTTGTCATAAATAAACCAATCCTTACTCCTGCCAAAGGGAGTTGATAGAGGCGCATTTTTATAATGATGTATGACATTTGTATAATTACGTATTGCATGGCGGATAGTAGTCTTCTGCGTTAGACCCTTTTATGTACCGATAGAGGGCTCACTCACTGTGACTGCTCGATCCCCATCAGTCTGCTCCCTGCTCCCCATCTTACCCTGAAGAAAAAGGGTCTACTTGCATAGGATTTGACCTTTCGACCTCAGTATACTGTTACATAGTCTTTGTCAAAAACGCCTCTCGAGCGCTGAGCGCAGCGAGACGCGAACCGTTGCAAGCGTCGAAGGCGAGAGGCCGAGCGAAGCGAGGTCTTTTATTCCACAAATTTGATAGAGGGCGCTCCCACTGTTTTATCGCCACAAAGCCTTGATGAAAGGCTAACTGTTACACTGCGCTACATCAGAGACCCTATAACTATGGGACAAGTATCTCGGAGGCAAAGTCCCCCGTTTACTATGCTTAAATTGACGAATGATGATCTTAAAGGGGGCGCACTATCATGGTCGTAACAAACCAGACGACCTAAGACACGGTGGATTTTATCGGCTCAAAACATGATTCGTGACACAGAAATAGTACATCAATGGTCAAAAAAAGCTGATTGTGATTTAGAGTAAAACTTATTTGCTTTGATGATAGCAGAATTTAGTTCTTATATGACACGAAACATTCAGAATTGGTTATTTGAAATTAATTTTCACGTGGAACAAAATACGAATTTCAAATTGTGGATGGCTTCGTCTGACAGTGACAGAGGAGGGACGTGGCGTTATTTGCATTTTATGAATATTGTAATCAGATCAGTTGGGAAGGATGCTGGATCGCGACGATCACATCGTGTGAGGTCATGAATAGTCATGAATGAATATTCATTCACAACGAATGATTGACAGTTTACGCTTAACTTCCGAATGAATGATGAACTTATAGAGGGCGCTATACTGTGAAACAAAATCTCAACAATGGGCAGATAGGGTGTTACGTAGGCCTGGTTACATCCAAAAACTGGATGAATGCGTAATGAGCAAATTGTTCGTGTGGGGTTTTGCGGGGATCAAAATTGACCATTGAGAGACACGATAAATACGAAGTATATGAATATTTATATACATCTTCCTCGAATTTTGAGATAATTCAAAATGGCTATTTTCTAGCAATGGATAGCCGCCGTTTGGTCTAAAATGGTAGCTTTAGGAGTAAGCCTTGACATTGGTCCTCGCCCAAAATATTTTCCTCAGAGATATAGCTACATTTCCGCATATGTGACTATTTCCATGCTAATTCCTATCTTTCAATATCGCGTAGTAAAAAGCCATACGTCCGAACGTTTTTTACGATAAACTATAAACTCTTACACAGATACAGAGATGTCACCTTCACATGTTTCTAAATGTACAGGCGTCAAATTCAATGTTAGCGTGTTATGAAGGGGTGTGATACTATCGTGTCTTGAACTATGCATCAAAAGCATCGTCCCTAGTGTGTTTAAAGCGCAGCTTTGCCGTAGATCGAATGTCAGTACACCCTGTATTGGGCGGTTCTCGGATGGGAGCGGTTTTTGGCAGGGCAAAGTATCAGAGGGTATTGTTCGATTGTGTGACAGTGAAATTACACATAGGTCTATAAAGTGGACTAGTTGGATAGCGGCATACAGACCTCGAGAGCCAAACTCTAGGCTATATATGTATACTAAGGGATCACGTCAAAACTCGACCGCCCGTTGACCGCCGGTTACGGCCGGTTCCGCCCGGTTCTCACAAAACGTGTCGTCTGTTATAATATACACACATAATGAGGTCAAATAGTTACACTCTGGTGAACACGACCGGTTGAAAGTGCCTCGTCACACGCGTGAGCAATAAAAGTCTCAGTTGACAACCAGTACAATGCAGCTATTGATTTTCGCTGGGGTTGGCTTTTTCAATCTGTTTATAGCTTTTTAAAAATCAATACCGAAAGTCTATGAATGGTTATTTTTATAGAACGATTATAGAGAGAGCTATTATGACCGCAAAGTAACAGATTGATAGTGTAAATTGGTCCGGTTACAGCATTAAGTCAACCGGCAGTTGTTCAGTGTTGCATGCGTGAATATTCATATACCAGTAAAACATTTGACCTGAAAGAACCGGGCGGAACCGTACGTAACCGGCGGTCAACGGGCGGTCGAGTTTTGACGGATCCCCTAACAAAATATAGATGGTTATGCCCCCTGATCACAAGCCTGTCCCCCTCCCCAAAATCGAAGACATAACGCCACTGCTTCACAGCACCTCCTTCTTTGTACGCACACTTCCAACCCCCTCCCCAATATGAATAACCTAGCTACGCCACTGCAGTTGCACCATCTGTAAATATCTACGAGGCTGGCGAGCACCACTTGGTTATACGATACACCCACTTGACTCCGCACAGCACGAACCTCCACGGACAAGCAGTTGCTTTTTAGGAGTATTCATCTCAAGGCTCCAAGACTCCTTGAGTGGTCATTAGCATGCTATCCAGTGGCGTGTGCAGGATTTTTCTGGTGGGGTGGGTGGGTGACAGGTTCTCAGCCATTACCCTGAATGATTTTTCAGGAACAGATATCGGGCGAAATGGTTTGTTACTAGAAACCAAGAAAGGCTCTAATTATATATCCTGGCTAAAAACAGGCACAGGCGCGCAGCGCGCGAATTTTGATTTACTATTTACTTGAATCTGGTCGTAAAAGGTACATTTATATTAAATCATCTTTATTCAGTCAAATAACCACATAAAAATAAAGAAGAGAACATTAAAAACCAAGACAACTGGGGCCTATACTGACCACCAGGCAAAGGTGTTACATAAAGTACTATTGCACAACGATCAATATAAAAATCACATTTAACATTAAAAGGGAGGTGAGTCGGTCGTGACAGACCTGCTGCCATGAGGACCTAATATAAAATTGGTAACGTTCCAATCCCGTTCGTTTCTTGATTGGAAAATGGAAAAAGAAGACATCAGACTCTTTTTCGAGATGTTGTTTTTGAGAGCTGTGTATTTAACGTTGCACTTTAGGGTTCGTAGGAGACCTCTCAGACGTGTCTTATTAGATTTTGTTATGAGGCCCCTTGATCCTTCAAAGAGGATCAAGGAGCACTTGTAGCCTGCGTCCGAGATATCTCCTACCAGGGCAGCATATCTGTCAGTCTTGAGTTTATTAGCTTTATCAACATTTGTTTCAAACGGCACTGTGAGCTCAAATAAAATGATCATTTTTTTGAGCAGGGAATGTTAGAACAATATCAGGTTTTTGAGCTGTTGGTATGATGTCAGGAGGAACTGTCCCCCCTCCGCTGAGGTACCCTTCTATATCAGCGTTGATCAAGACGCCCTTGTCTTTAAAAGTCTCACTATCTTCGAAAGCGGAGATCAGAATGCGGATGATATTGTTGTGCCGCCAGAGGTAGCGATCAAGCATCTGATTACAATTATTGAGGATGTGGAGAAGAGTACCTTTTTTGGAGCAGAGGGGGCAGTTACTACTTAGACGTTTCCCCCATTTGCAAAGGTTTGCAAATGTGGGGAGACTGTCAATTGCAGCATTAATTGCAAACTTAAGAACGCCTTCAGGAAGACCATACATAATAGATTTCCACGTAAGATTATTTTCAGTTTCAAAGAGTAATTTTGCCGTGTCTCCCTGAGTGATGAGTGGTTCAACTACCGAATTCCAATAAGCAATGGAATCTTTTTTCAAGGTTGCTTTGACCTTGTTTTTTGTATTCTTCCAGACCGGTGGCTGGTCGGAATCTATAGAATTACAGTGGACTTGGTCCGCGAGAGCGATAGTGGAATATTTATTGCTCCAAGTCGATTCTCTTTGGAGTTTTAAGTCCAGTGCTTTGTTGGTAGTTGAATCACCAAGACATCGGGTTCTACTGTACGATAAGCAGTGAGAAACATAATATATATCAGAAACACGTGGGATATCAAGTCCACCATTCATATGCACCAGGGCTATGTTAGCACCATATTTGGGCGTGCCCAGCCATTTCTTAATAAATTGGTCACTTTTTCTATCAAGAAGGGATAAATTGGTCTATAGTAAGTTCATGAACTGTAAGACAGAAACGCATAGATGGTAGGCAGTATCTACTGTACATCGCAAGTTTGTACTCGTTGCGGACGGGAGAACTATCAATATTGGCAATACTTGATTCAAACTTGGAGTGAATCATATCATAAATATTACTTTGGCTGCCAGAGTGAGTGATAAGGGATCCGAGAAAACGTTGGGGGTCTTCTTTGACAGGAATGATACGCGTACCATCTATGTTGTATTCAACCACCTTCGGGACTCCACCACAAAGGGAAAGTGACCGACATTTACTTGGTTTTAATGTGAGACCCATGCTTTGTGTCTTGGATTGGAGTTCATTTATTAAGTTAAGCCCACAATTATTCATACCCTTTGAAAAATATGAGTTGTTTGCATTTTTCTCATATCTATACTTCGCTTTACACGAAAGACAATTAGTTTACAAGTAGAAATCAATATATTTAGGCTGAATATTTTTTGCATAACAATAGAATTGAGCAAGAATTGTTTTTTTATGCCTGTCCAAAATTATTTATACCCCATACCAAGTCTCAGGATTGAGGCAATTTTTTGTGATACGTGTTTTTGACATTCCAAACATTCTTTACATTGTGTAATAGCAGGGATACTATTAATTTTGGGATAGGAAAGTCCTATACTAACACACGTAGCGAAAACGGGGCCGTTTGCATAAATTACATAAATTATGGTAATCATCGGAATGTGTCGGTGACCGGCGTTGAACGCGTTTAACAGTGTTTAACCAGGTTTAACGTAATATTTGGTCAGCATAGGTTTGAGGGCGTTGTGGATTTACACAGACGACGGTGGCCACGCGAAACCTAAATGTTGAATACGTAATGAATAAGGTAAATAACACGTAATCGCGAATGTTAATCTTATCATTTTGACAAATTCATCATAATTAGAAGAATTGTCATCGTTAACCGGGCGATGACTGTTAAAAATAATTCAAAATAGTGCACTCCCGTTGACATATTGGGTCGTCTGAGAGACGCGTGGCCAGCGTCGTGTCGTCTGCTACAATCACGCCTGATCAGTATAGCGCCACCAGTTCTATGCTGACCAAATTTTCATTTAAAAGTGGACCCGATCGGCAAGCTCACTGGCACACTTATAAAACTCTATTGTATATTTCACGGACATAAATTATGCTAATGAGCTCATTAAATGACGTCACTCGCATCATCGGGTTTTCCCGATGATTGAAATACGTTGATTGAAATTCTAGGTCGAGTAAAATGATGTTCTTATTTGTTGTCTGTGAGCTTTTCTGATTTTTTTCCCGTATTGGAGTATTTTTTTATTGAAAATAGACAGTTCAAATTAAACGTTGGTTCCAAGTTCAACTGACAGCACATGTATTAAAGGCGACAGCAACGGCAATATGCAAGCAACATTTGAGAAAAAACGATGCCCGACTTTGCAAGAAAGTGTACGGGGAAGTGTACGGGTGAACATGACAAACCGAAACAGCCTAGTAAATAACCACCTCCGTGGCGCAATTGGTTAGCGCGTTCGGCTGTTAACCGAAAGGATGGTGGTTCGAGTCCAGCCGGGGGCGTTGTTACTTTTTGCATTTAATTTAATGCAGATCGACAAATCACAGTAAAAATATAATATTGACAAAATCACAGACCACTTACACAAAAATCGCATCTGCGCATGCTCCTGTCGTGATCGAAATCTACCACACAAGCAATGGGCGAGTTTTATAAGTGTGGCACACCCCTGGTAATAGGCTTTTATATTGTTATGCAATTATTCCATGATGTGTGCATACGATGTGGATTCATTACAAATGTGTCCTATTGAATGTACAGTGAAGGATGTTATAGGACAAGACTCTAGCGCTTTGTCAGCATGGTGAAGAAGATCAAATAACTCAGTGAGGACCAAATATCTCAGTGAGGACCTTTTTTGTGCATATTGTGAATGCTCACAAAGAGGGGAAAGGCTACAAAGCTATTTCGAAACAATTCCAAGTGCCAGAATCCACCATACAAAGCATAATTAGGAAGAACAAGGAGTTCAACTCAGTAAAAAAACATTGAAGGACGCAGTCGGAAGCCAACGGTGTCCCCTTGTTTGGCAAGAAAAGTATTGCGAAAGGCCAACAACAATCCACAGATCACCATCAATGCTCTCCTGAACAACCTTGGCAATTCGTGGACCAAGATATCATGGCAGACACTCCAGCAGACATTGCACATGAGAGGTCTCCCCGTGGAGGCCGACCAAGAAAGACTCTACTCCTGAAAAGAGACACCGTAGAGAAACTCGTCTTGCATCTTAGCCAACCCCAACACTGAGGGCCAAAAGCTTGGATCTTTGTCCAGAAATGCTCTTGCAAATGCTAGACGAGTTTCTCTTTGTCTCTTTTCAGGAGTAGAGTCTTTCTTGGTCAGAGTCCATGGAGAACTCTCGTGTGCAATGTCTGCTGGAGTGTCTGCCTTAATATATTGGTCCAAGACTCATCAAGGTTGTTCAGGAGAGCATTGACGGTGATCTGTGGATTGTTGTTGGCATTTCACCATACTTTTCTTGTCAAACAAGAGGACACCGTTGGCTTCCGACCGTGTCCTTCAAGGTTTTTAACTGAGTTGAACGTCTTGTTCTTCCTAAGTATGCTTTGTATGGTGGAATCTAGCACTTGAAATTGCTTCGAAATAGCTTTGTAGCCTTCCCCTATTTGTGAGCATTCACAATATGCACACACAAAGGTCCTCACTGAGTTCTTTGGTGTGTTTTTTGCCATGCTGATAAAGAGCTAGAGTGTTGTCCTATAATATCCCTCACTGTACTTTCAATAGGACACATTTGTAATGCATCCACATTGTATGCACATATGGAATAATTGCATAACAATATAAAATCCTATCACACATTATAAAGAACGTTTGGAATGTCAACAACATGTGTATTATCACAAAAAATGGCCTCAATCCTGAGACTTGGTATGGGGTATGAATAATTTTGGGCAGACATAAAAAAACACAATTCTTGGTCAATTCTATTGTTATGCAAAAAGTGCTGAGCCCAAATATATTGATTTGTACTTGCAAACTAGTTGTCTTTTGTGTAAAGCGAAAGTTACACCACTCCAGCTTGTATAGATATGAGAAAATCGCAAAAAACTCATTTTTTGGTATGAATAATTGTGGGCTTTAAAACAGTTAAAACTGTATTAGTTTTAAACGGACTTCAAAAATGATATTCCTGGACAAACACGGTGTCCCTAAAAAGGTTGCACTGTTCCACGTCATTGCTCTCATTTAATATTTAGCATAAATCATTATATAAACCCAGGATCAGGGCCGTCAGATGGGGGGGGGGGGGGTGCATTGGGTGCGAACGCACCCCCTTGAAAATCTCTTTTTTTATTTTATTTTTATTTTTTAGGGTAACATGTTGTTTTATGAATGGAAAATGGGGTCAACGATGGCAAGATACATGAAAATTGTGTCCTAAATTCGCTGTAATGCTCAGAGCTTCCGGGGCCCCCTGGACCCCCACCAGGGGCCCTAAGGCGGGCCCCTGGACCCCACCCGTTATTAGCTTCGCGCCAGAGGCGCTCGCATCGTCAGCGTGCTGCAGCACTAACACTCTGACGTCATACTACTACTTCCGGTAAAAAATCGTGAAAACACACTCCCTTGGGCAAAAGTGTCTGACGGCCCTGGGGATATAGAGCGTCCTTGATATAAACCAAGCATGTGCAACCTGCTTCCCGCGGGCCACATGCGGCCCGCCGACCTCTAATCTGCGGCCCGCGAAGCAATCCTAAAATTCCCACTGATGCGGCCCGTTTTAAACAGAGCTCCCTAGTTTTACACAAATGGCGGATTGATTTGGTGGTGTGCTCCCTTAAAATTAGTAGGGTGACGCGCTGCATTAGGTAAATATAACCCAAGGCGTGATTGCGTGATAAAATCCCTGGTTAAAATGGTGCTGCAAGGGTATTCCATGAGCAATGGACTTCGCCTCTACCTAATACTCCTCCTCCGGACGTGTTTTGGAATGTTTGACAATCGCCGCGCCGCTGCGGCCCGTGAATAGATATCAAAATCACAATGCGGCCCGTGTGGTAGAAAAGGTTGCACATGCTTGCTATAAACTAAAAGATAATTGTAGCTGGCTTTGAAAATGCCGCTTGTTTGATTGATTGTATTTACTTTTCTCAATCTAAAGATATGTCCGATCATCTACGAGCTTGTTTAGTAGAAAAAGATGTTTTTTAAGGTATGTTTTATTTTGATCAATAAACATTTCGTATTTGGATTTGATATTTACATGAGTTTCAATATCTAAATTCCCTTTCACACAGTTTGTTTTTTCGAATTTGCTTTCGCCTGTCAAAAGACAAAAGATAATGCTTGTTGAACCATGAGCAATCAAAATCAAAGATGTGTCAGATTTTTGAAACAAATCATTTATGTGTAAAATCAAAGCATTCTTCATCAAAATAGCACAAATTTGACTTTAGTACTCCATGCTTATTGCTTTAATCAAGGGGAGTTATCATAGTTGAAGTTATCATTGGTTTTTGGTTGTTACCATGGCAACAGGTCGATGTTTGTTGTTGAAAGTCACCCGGGTTGTTAGTGCCCAAGGTCCTACCAATACACAAGCTATAAGAAAAAATCTATTTTTTGACAAGTAGAATCAATTCTCAAAAATTCAAATTAATTTCTGGTTGTTACCATGGCCAGAGCTTGAGTTTTAGCCGAAGTATGTTACAAAGAGGAAGTTTATACCGTTTTTCTGTCCAGAAACAGGTTCCGCCAAGGGCCCTCCGCCTTTTTATAATACTAGACTCGGACCATGGCAACAGGTCGATTTTTTTTTGTTAGTGCCCAAGGGCCTACCAATACACAAGCTATGGGAAAAATCTATTTTTGACAAGTAGAATCAATTCTCAAAAATTAGGCAAACTGACTCTTAACAACTTAGAACCAAATTTAGGCTCATCGAATAGGGTTATGCGGCAAAAGTGACTCGACATAAACACAACACCATAAGTAAGTCCCCCTCTCAAAATTTCGTCATAACCAGGGGTAGCACTAGGTTTTTAAATTAGGGTTTTTTAGAACCCTGAACCCCACAAAAGTTTGAAAAATAAGGGTTATTTTAGATTTTTAGCTAATTTATTGCGCCAAAATGAAAAAATATGGGCTAAACGCGCAAGAACCGTAAGGTAACAAAAATTTGCCAATAAAACTTCGTTAGAAATAATCCTATGACTGTTTCCTAAGTGGTGTTTGAAAATGAAAGATGTCCATGACTTCATGGCCGAATGAGCTCAAATGAAAGACAAAAACTGCCCTTCTCAAATGTCACAACTCATTGTGCTAATATCTGAGCCAAGAAGTGGATTTATATGGCTGAATGATCATGAGTTGATTACACAGTACAGTAATATTCGCTCAACCACGGGTGTTTTTTCATTAGTAAGAAGCAATTCATAAACTTTTAAACTTTTGTGACTTTTGAGAAGGGCAGTTTTTGTCTTTCATTTGAGCTCATTCAGCCATGAAGTCATGGACATCTTTAATTTTCAAACACCACTTAGGAAACAGTCATAGGATTATTTCTAACTAAGTTTAATTGGTAAAATGTTTTACCTTACGATGTTATGACGGCATTTTGAGAGGGGGGCTTACTTTTGGTGTTGTGTTTATTTATACGCGCGGCGGTCGTGCGGGTATGAGACAGATTTGTTTATTCTTGGTCTGAATACAAATTGACAACAAAAACACTACAGAGACAACACCTTCTTTACATGATATACATGTTTATTTGCATGTGCCTACAGTAAATTCATCAGATTTTTTAATACAAAGTAAAATTATTACCAATGCCAATATTTCATTTAGAGTAAAAACAATAATATGGGTTGGAATCAATTTCAAATAAAACATGGTTTTCAATGAGGGGACCAACAAATAAATACACAATAATAAAAAGGTAATAAAATAAAAATCCTCTGCCAGTTGTACAACAGTTTTTAGTTTATTTTCCATTACCTCACAGTACAGATCATGTAACACAAGTTTCCCAGTAAATGTCTTAATCGTAAGAATCACTGTGAAAGCACAATATGTTGCGGCATTTAAGAAAATTCCACATTTTTGCAGCATGAAATTGTTGGCAAACTATTAATATTTCTATTTACCAGGTCTAACATTTCCAAGCATGAAGTATCTGCAAACCCTTGTCAGCCGTCGGAAAATTCCAATATTTCATCCGATAGAATAAAAAGAGTCTTGAGTGGATTTGCACTTCTCTCCACATTTAACCCCAACAGTCCTACACAATACAAACCCATACACATGCTATAGTCAGTGTCATAATGCTATGGACATAATTCCAACAATGCGTGTGTACATACATGCGTATGAGCGTACGTGCTTAAACCCAGAAGTGCGTACCGGGCGCTTTCAAAAAATGACCCGAGCGTCAATCGTGAAATTGTCACTCGCATTTGAACGCAGCTTCGCGAACAACAAAACACGCTCGCATGAAATTGCTTTAATTTTGTCCATAGCATTATGACAGTGACTAACAGCTGCTGGTACGGCATACTTCCCTGTCTTATGGCACGATACTGCTGACTATCAAATGGGGAAGAGCTGATAAGTTAGCTCAGTCAGCAAGGTGTGTGACTTCCACGCACGAGGCCCAGGTTCAAACTACACAGTGCATGCCCAGACTGCATTTTACCCGCAGTTAGGATTTAATTCAAAGTTAATGATGAGCAAAGTTTTTAAAGAATAAAAACAAGTCTATTCATTGCTGAGCTAAGGGCTCTAGTATTACATTTTGGTTTGTCACTAGTGGTAACCATTTTGCTATACGTTCATGTTTGTGCGTTTGGTGCCACACAATCATAATTCATTTGATAGCATTACATGCTAAATTCAACGCACAGTCGCAAACCTGGTGCATAATAACATACGAATTAATTAATTTAAATTATAATTCTTCATTATTAAACATTACTACTGGCTCTCCCATATAAATTCAACCCTCACAATATTACGAGGGGCACAACACTTAAATACCTCCACTTTTGGTCAGTTTACCGAAATGTACCATTGTTTCATGGGAAGCAAATATTTAAATTAATTTTGATGACAAATACTAAGTAGGATCACAACATTACAATGTGCTGCTTATAAAATGGTATAATCCGACAGAAAGGCCATCAGGTCAAAACGATACCAAACCAAAAAGTATGAAATCGTGGATATAAGGTAAAGTATACAAGTTTGTCTAGACTCTAGGTACAGTTTGTATCAAAAAGTTAAATTTTTGGTCTCTAATGAAAACATAAATATATTTATTAACGTGCATGAGTATTTCAATGAAGAAATTATCTAGCTTTGTGCACTACCTCCCCCCCCCAAAAAAAAATGTAATTAATGATCATAACATATAAACCATCTGTGCCAAGTGTTATCAAAAATTATATTTGTGTTAAAGGTAGATGACCCGATCACATTTTCATAACACAAATTTTTCTCAAACATATGGAAATTTTCATATCATATGAAAGATCATATTTTTCTGATTAACATACTGAAATTTGACAGTCCAAATCAGTATGATTACGAAGAAATCGGTGAAATAACATTGAATTACCACGAAAAGTGGTAACCACCAGTATAGTTTGTGTACAACTCAATGGGCACAATTCACGGCATCTTGTGCGTCTAAAATAAGAACCATTAGAGTTATGCAACTCAAACTTTGGAATACGACTTTTTTGAGGATGACTTTTCATGTCGAATAGAAAACTTCAAGTTGAAAATCGGAACATCTACCTTTAAGTTAAAAGTGAAACTTTCCACCCCATTTTCAACCCTAATTATGCAACTAGTTGGACTCTCTCAGCATAATATGACCGCAGCAGCGAGACATTGTGAAAGGATGCAACACTATCGCTCAACCTGATTCCAGTTCGAGGCTCTCATTGTGAATGCAAAGAGTGAATACAGGAGAGATATGCTATCTTTGAAAGCAACGTTGTTTGATATTTCCCTTACGTGGTATTGGTGCTAGAAGACATCTTAAATACTAATACATGTGTGGAAAAATAAATTGTTCTGTGAAACCGACGCACAAGAAAGTCTTTCGCATTTCAGAATCTTAACGGATTTTACAGCCCACAATAGGGAAGCTTATGTATTGAGAAGTGTAGGCCTTGAAATTGTTACCAGGACCTACATGTAGAATATACCACCCTAGACTCTATCATTCACGTCTTCCCTATTTTACACACGGCCCCTGGGAGGGTGCTCAAATATGAAGAGTGGAACAAAAATACAGTTCCAAAGGTGTGCACTGATAAACTGCTGAATATACATGAGCGTATTTGCGCACCATCACACCACAGTGCATTGGTAGTTTCATGTGGCGGTGTACACCCTGTGATGCGATAGGGCCACGATTTACATTCCGTGGCGTGGCTTGACGATCAGTTGATGCACTGCCTTTGACCAATGTTGGGCACCAATGCGCATGCTCGGTGGATCGTTTAAATATTCATATGCTAAATAGTCGTGGAATTCCACGAGTAGCCGCACACTTTTTGGACGTATTATTTTCCCAGTCGCTCGTTTTGGTCCGCCACTTTTAAAGAACAAACCACCCCATGCAATTTCATTGAAACTATGGCCACTGGAAGAGCTGCTGAGCATAAATCAAATTTCATAGGTGCTTAAAGGGCCGCATGGTAGGCCTGGCCAAATATGCTTCAGGCAAGTTGCTGGGACTAGTGCATTGATGAGTGTTGACAACCACAAGGTTGTCTGCATAGTCAGTGTGCATGCAGTAGCAGGGGTGTGTTTAAAAGTTTTGACCTTATTTTGTCCTCAAATATTTATGTTAGCCAACTTAGCCAATTATAAAACCATAAAATCCTACACATGTGTACCACTCAAGTTGATATTTTCCAGATTTTTAAGCAGCCCTTTAAGGATGAATTGTTATAATAACATTATTTTCAAGGTATCATTTCATTTTAATGTACGAAGCAACACAAAAAGTCTACAAAACATTTAAAATATATGAGTTTGTCGATTATCTCAACATCACATTGGATCAATTTTAGTTCAGCTGCTTGTCCATTGACCACTACATACTGAAGATACAAACAGTTCAATCATTTCCAACAAATCCCAATGTGTCCTATACAACCAGAGAACAACCACGTACGGCGCCCGACGTTATGGATGAATGCTGGGATAGTGAATATATCCAAACGATTATCGATCATCAGAAAACCTGACCAATGCAATAGTTTACAAAAGCGCTCAGTTTTATGTCTACTAAGGCTAAATTTTAAAAAATCATTTGTCTCAAAGCTCACTGCGTGCGTTAGTTTATAGATGCGCATTAGAAAAACAAAAACTGAAAAAAACTTCTTCTTTTTTAAAAAAAATTTTTCAAAAAAAAAAAAAAAAATCCAAAAATTTCACTGATTTTTCAGATTATCATTGATCACATCATTTTAAATATAAAAGGTCTCTTTTACAAGGATTTCAATATTTTATAATTGAAAAAAAAAGAAAACCCCAAAAAACCCCCGCATTCCGCATTAGGTTTTGAAAAACTGAAGAGCTTTGAGACAAAAGATTTGTTTAATTTAGCCTAATCAACATTTACCGGACACATTATCGACACCATTTAAATATTCCTGTCCCTGTGTGTAAACTATAATCATTTAAATGGGTATCCATGTGTATCAACTAGGCTCAAATTCAAACTCTAGGCATGTGTATTTTGCCTCCATTTGGTTCCGGAAACTCAAAAATAAAGTTCAACAAAATAATAATAAGCTTAAATTAGTGCTATGTATGTATAATGGAGATTCACTGGAAATGGGTTTATTTAGTCAAATCTGTGCATTTTATTCCACTTCCACGCTCGCTAAAATGTGATATTTCGCCGCCGATTTTCATATCCGGGTTTATCGGCTGGCAATCCGCCATCTTTGATTTAAGTTCTACAATAGAAGGTGTCCTAACAATAGGCCCATGGACGCACACATTTCCGTTTGGACGCAAATTTGTGCCACCTCGTCGGCAAACTTGCGTCCATGTGGACGCGCATTTTTCAAACCTTAACAGAAAGCCTGGTATAAACTATCATCATTAAAATGAGTGGATGCAGGGGAGTTTCTTTCATGAAATAATTTGATTGACGACCAAAGAGATCGCAAGCAACTTTTCAACTCCCAACAATCTTTCTGGTCTTCAATCTATCTTTAATATACCCAGTTCTTCCTAAACAACTCCTGGATGAAGGCTATTGGTTCTTAAATTTTAGGCTTGATTATGTGGTGCAGCACTTGAGAAAGGGGGACCTTGCAGCTCTGTGTTCTTCAAGATATAGATAAACGGATAGAAAAAAATTAAGAATTTAAGGAGTCATTTTCACTTGTAAAATTTGAATGCCTTGATAAATTTTGATAAATTTGTGTCATTTTAAAGCTTAGAAAATGTTCTGAGAGCACACAAAATGACCTCAAAATTGACTTTAACTGCAAAGCCCCCCCCCCCCCCCACCCCTTTGGATGTGCTGCATCCCATATTTACCCTCAAACCTACATAGAGTCAGTAATGAACTCTGATCCTACGTGTCGACATAGCATGAGTGACACATCTTCATTTGTTCAATTACAATAATATAAAAGGTTGGGGGATTTTTTCTTTCTTTCTGCACAACAGATGCACTTTTCATTCATTGAATGCATATTGGGTACCTGCGACACATGAAAAATGTACAGTGTAGTTGTGGATGGAAAGAAACTTGCAAAGACTGAGCGCAAAAAAAACCAAGTCACTTTTCTGGAAAAAAGACGATATGTATATCGGAGAAAAATACACATTTACCTAGGATTTACCATTTGCAGTTTACAGATCCAAGTGGAATTTTTCCTCGACCCTTTCTAGTCTAAAAAAAAGCTTATCAATGTTACACATTGTCATTACTAAAAACAGATAATGGATCTTTTCTGTACAAAAAATACACAGCACTGGAGATTCTCCCTCGTTGGAACTCCCATCATTCACGAAGACATAATCCACGACAATTTGTGCCCAACAGCGAGCGCCCCCAGCAATCCCGAGTTACACCGCATCCATTGAAAATAATTAACAGATATTCCTGCAGTTTTTGCTGGTGTTGTTCTTAAAATTAATTTACAAGTTACACATACACAAGACACATTTTTTATTTTATTTTATAAATTGGGTGCTGCACAGAATTGTATTGTCGTGTCTCAAGTCAACCTCAATGAGCTATATATATATAGAACATAAATATATACGAAGTTATTACACTGGTGCAGGTCACAATGGGGCCATTATATTCCCCCGCGCTCTTGTGATGTGATTTTCATAGGTACGTTTTAAACCTGCCTACATTTACCCATATCAGGTTTAATACAAAAGACTTCTGCACATTAGTCTGTTGAGCCATACCACAGATTCCGTCTGCTCGGCACTATGACAAAGAAAAATGGGGTAGATTACGGTGACAAAAATGGCCCATTTCCTTTTTTCTTTCAAACATAGTTTTGAATGTGCGGAAAGTAACTCAGATTTATAGCTGTCGAGCTCTTTAAATGACGGCATGTGTGCACATCTGAAGCGATTTTCGGCCAATTAAAGAACAGCTAAAATAATCACCGGTTAGGCAACACAAACGGATGTGGGGTAAAACACACAACGAGTGATATTATATACACTGGTAATCACTGCTTTGATCTTCTTTGCGTGTGTAAACCCCAGCAATCTGCTACATAAGTTCCGAGGCATCCTTGAACACATGGGAAACAAGCCGCCACGACGGCGTACGGTTCACCATCTAAGTCATGCCAGAGACCGGGTATGAGCGCAACTTGTCTATAACTCGCGATTGATTTGCGAAGTTTGTTCATTTTTTAACCCTGCACCGAAGTCGATATGGTGATCTGAGCGTTGTAATCCGTGGTCTCCATGCGTAATATGTAGGGAATGATGCTGTCTATCTGCACGTTCCCTATTAGTCCGGCAAAGAACAGTTCTTCCATGATGGTGGGGTTGAGCAGTCTCAGGGTGGGTAACCTCAGCAGCAACTTGGAGAAACGCTCGGGACTGCTCGGGTACACGGTGGCCTCGTACTCTTTCAACTCGCTCACGACTTTGTCCTGGAACATCTCGATCTGCCGCGGGTTGTTGTGACCGGGATGATCTGTTGAAACAAGATTGATTGAGATTGGTTAAAGGTAGATGACCCGATCACATTTTCGTAACACAGAATTATTTTAAACATACGGAGATTTTCATATCATATGAAAGCTCGTATTTTTCTCATCATCATACTGAAATTTGACGGCCTAAATCGGTATAATTACGGAGAAATCGATGAAATAACGTCGAATTACCGCGAATGGTGGTAACCACCGATATAGTTTGTGTACTACTCAATGGGTACAGTTCACAGCATCTTGCGCGTCTAAAATAAGAACCATTAGAGCTATGCAACTCAAACTTTGGAACACAACTTTTTTAAGGATGACCTTTCATGTAGAATAGAAAACTTCAAGTTGAAAATCGGAACATCTACCTTTAATATTGCTATCCTGGGTGTCTATTCTTCCTTTCATAGGGCAAAAAAAAAAAAAAAATTGACTTGCCCTTTTCCACCGACCTGAATTTTCGGAAATCTAGGGTCGCTATTTTTTTCTCTTTTTCCCAAAGTAAAAAAATTAAAAAAATAAAAAAATAAATTAAAGAATCAAATAACAATAAAGAAAGATGAAAACGTGTTTTTGAGTAGTATATGCTTGTTAAAAAAAAAAAATTAAAAAAATCTTTAAAACGTGTTTTTGTGTTGTATCTTCCTGTTAAAAAAAATTAAAATCTGACCGTCCAACCCAGACTGGGCCTAGTAGATAACACTGGGAAATAACAAAACTCCCTTTTGGGTATTGTAAAAGTTTTAAGGATCAACTTGAGAGGAAAATAGACGAAGTTTACGAGCTGGTGGAGACTAATAAAGGATTTCTGGAAAAAACAACTCGAGTAATTGACTATCACATACATTCTGCCTTTCCCCATAGAAGTCAATATAACCGACAGCCCCTAACCCAATGAAATCCCATTTGAAAACCATGCTGGCAGCATGTGTGGCCTCAGTCCAAGTCGCTGGGTGATAAATGCGCACAGAATCGTTAATTACGGGCACATGCCCCCTTGCCGAATGGACTAAGACAGTGAACTAAAAAACACTATGATTTCGTGAATAGTTTATTTCACAAATTTAAAATTACTGCTTTTTAGCTGGCATTTAATTTCACGAATCTGGACATTTTACTGTTACTTTCAACGGAAAATTGTCAATTTCGCGAATCCACATCTCACAAAATTAAATCCCTCACGACATTAGATGGTTTTATGGAATTCCATGCTGGAGGACCTAAGTTCAAATCCTGTCACCGGCAAGTCTGATTTTGCCCGCTACATTTCACCATTCCCACCCTGATAGTTTTTTCAACATTTCGGTCCCAAAAGTGTTAGGGTTATACAAACGTTCAATACCAGTAATGTTTAAACTTCGAATGATCACAATATCCCTTCCGGCTTTTCACGCCAGGGGGATACAAATAAAGCTTGCATACTGTAAAACCCAATAGATGTTGTGACGAATACACTGCATGGGAGTGGGGCGGCTTGCAGAGCGGGTGCTATCTGGATAACATTGCGTACTCACCAGGGCTAAATAGAATGATGGCTTTCAGGTAGGCAAACTCTGATCCGTCAACTTGTAGTTTGGTTGTGGTGGATACAAACTCCTGTAATTTCCAGATGTGTTCCATGACTGCCTTGACTCTGTCAGCTGATAGTTTATCTGTACAGACAAAATCATATCAAAATATGTATTAAAATTGGAATTCAAATCAAAGCTTGGTCTTGACACTTTCCACGTACGCTATTAAGGTCACCGGATGTTTAAAAAATGTGAACATAATTAAATTTCACTGCGATATTTGAAATCACCACGAGAAATACAATAACATAAGTACAAACATGCCTTGTATTGTCTCAGTAGTTATAGATAGAGATATTCTTCGAAAGTTGGGACAATTTTCTGAAAAGAACTCTTTTGCATACCAATCGCCACATGCAAAGTGTCAAGAACAAGTGGTATCTGAGAACCCAGAAAAGATAAGAAAGAGCTCAAGCTGTTTAGGCTAGATCCTTACATTGCAACCATTCATTGGTCCTTTGTACTCTTTTTGTGTTTTTTATGGCACTTCAGATTCCCATTCAAAAAGTGTGTATTGCCAAGCGACGCACCGCTGATTTACAATTTTGTTTTAGTTAAGAAAATAGTCAATGAAAGGAAGTGATAGTACAGCTTGCGCCAGCCCCCATCTGCTCATGGTAGAAAATACACCCTCTACAGGGAATTCCTTAATTTCCTGTAAATTGTTTTGATGTTTTTCGTGAAGTATAAAATATTTTTCTTCATATTGCTAATGTATCATAACACTAAAACTTATGAACATGTAGTTTTGGACAGCGCATACTATTGGGTGTACTTTTTAATCTCCTCCACAGTGTCAAATGCCTTTTGGAAGTCCAAGAAAGTCATATAATAGGCTTACCATCATCACGCCTACTCGCCACTATATTTCTCAGGGTAAAAAGGTACGTATATATGGCTTTGTTGGACTTCCGAAAGGCGATCAAAAGTCTTCAGTCTAGTTTTTCCCCTGCACCTTTCCTTGCACTTCGTCCATTTATACATACCTTGTTGCAAACTTGTTTGGAGATGATTAACGATGGCTGTTAAGATTGTGGACAGCGCCATGGACTGGCAACACTGAGCTAACCCTAACGTGAATAATTCACTCCAACACTTCTGTACCATCGTTGTGTGGATTTCAGTTCTGTAGAATGAATGGAAACAGTAACAGCATATAACAACAATCTAATACAACATATAAAATAGAATTGGCACTCAACCCTGCATTTCGTCACCAAGGACCAAGCATGATTTTTGATTTAGTCTCAAACTGATGGCTATCTGGGAAGATGCAGCGTTTATTTTTTTCCAGAAAAAAGATGCCTGACAGGAGTTACAAACTAGACATGGATCTGGTCTGAGACCAGGACACCTTGATTTTTTTATGGATTAATGACCTCTAGTGACCCCATATGACATGTCACTTTTAATGGATCCAAGAAATCTTTTGACCAATTCTGACAATCATGGGTCATTTCCTCCCGAAAAAATAGCATTTTGAGTGTTAGGAGTGAAAATTGACCTGTTGACCCCTAGTGACCTATGTTGACCTTTGACCCCATGAAAATGATTGACTCTTTTTCTTGTCTTATCATTGCCTACAAAATGAAACAAGACCGGTCAAAATCGGAGCATGTCTTACATTTTACCCCTGTTTAGGTCAATGACCCCTAGTGACCCCATATGACATGTCACCTTTAATCGCTTAAGACCCTATATGTACATGGATCCAAGGAATCTTTTGATCAATTCTGATAATCATGGGTCATATCCTCTCGAAAAAATAGCATTTTTAGTGCGAGGATTAAAAATTTACATTTTGACCCCTAGTGACCCTAAATATTTTTTGATTTTCAAAACCGAACTATCATATATGCGTACGGTCAAAAGGAATATGTTGACAAATTCTGACGATCCTAGGTCATTTCACTAAATTGCAAACGCGTTTTAAGTGAAAATCACGTTTTGACCCCTTATGATCCCTGTGTGACCTTTGACCCCAAACTGTGAAGACCCTATATGTAGGTCTGGTAGGGGGTCCTACTGACCAAATCTGGTGATTGTAGCATGTAAACTGTAGAAAAAATAGCATTTTGAGTGCGAGGAATGAAAATTGACCTTTTGACCCCTCGTGACCTATGTTGACCTTTGACCCCATGAAAATGATTGACTTTTTTTCTTGTCTTATCAATGCCTACAAAATGAAACATGACCGGTCAAAATCGGAGCATGTCTTACATTTTACCCCTGTTTAGGTCAATGACCCCTAGTGACCCCATATGACATGTCACTTTTAATCGCTGAAGACCCTATATGTACATGGATACAAGGAATCTTTTGACCAATTCTGACAATCATAGGTCATTTCCTCCCGAAAAAATAGCATTTTCAGTGCGAGGAGTAAAAATTTACATTTTGACCCCTAGTGACCCCAAATGATTTTTAATTTTAAAAACCGTTCTTTTGTATATGCGTACGGTCAAAAGGAATATGTGGACCAATTTTGACAATCCTAGGTCATTTCACTAAATTGGAAATGCGTTTTAAGTGAAAATCACGTTTTGACCCCTTATGACCCCTGTGTGACCTTTGACCCCAAACTGTGAAGACTTTTTCTTGGCTTATCAATGCGCACAAGAAGAAACAACTCCGGTTAAAATTGGAGAATGTCACTTTTAATGCAGGAGCAACCTATATAAACATTGATATGAGGAATCCTTTGACCAATTCTGACAATCATCAGTCGTTTCCTCTCGAACAAGTATCATTTTGAATGAATAGAGTGAACATTTACATTTTGACCCCTAGTGCCCCCAAATATTTTTCGATATTAAAGACCGGAGTATTATTTATGGGGATGGTAATCGTAAATATGTCGACCGATTCTTAAGTTCATGTGTCGTTTCATTAAAATGCAAGAGCGTTTTAAATGAAAATCACATTTTGACCCTTATTGATCCCTTCTTGACCTTTGACCTGATTACAATGATTGACTTATTTTCTTGGCTCATCCATCCAAACAAGTTGCAACAAACCCAGTCCAAATCGGAGCATGTCTTAACTTTTGCCCCTGTAAAGTTCAATGACCCCTATTGACACCTTCTTGACTTTCGACCTGGTCAATATGATTGACTTATTTTCTTATCTTATCGAACCAAACAAGATGCAACAAACCCGGTCCAAATCGGATCATACATGTGCGTGTGAATATTGTCAGAAATATTTTGTTCATAAGGGTATCTTCATGACATTAATACACATGAATACACATTAATACAGACTCATACTGAAGAAAAGCCATATCAATGTGAATATTGCCAGAAGGCTTTGCTTGGAAGGGTAGCTTGACATAATACACATACAGACAAACACTAAAGAGAAGTCATCATATCAATGTGAATATTGTCAGAAAAGTTTGCTTGGAGGGGTAGCCTGAAATAATAACATGTACTCATACTAAATACAGGTCATAAGCAGGTGTCTTCCAATCAAGCTAAATTTCACCTGCCCGGCACAAAACAGGGGTGTAGGTCATAACCTTTTTTAAGAAATGGGGGGGGGGGGGGGGGGGGGGGGGGGGGGTTATAACTTATATTTTTTTTAAAGGAAATTAAAGGGTGGTCACTTTTTGGTACTAATATTTCAAACCAAAATCATGCCCAGGCTGACAAGCATGCTCAGGCCAGGCTAACAGCATGCCCAGGCTGACAGGTCATAACTTTTGTTTATACATTCCAGAGGGGGGTGTCATAACTTTTAAGTATTTAGGGAAGGGGGGGGTGGTCATTTTTTGGGGTTGTTGCTTTCTTCCGGCTACCCCCTCCCCTCCGGTAGAAATAATGAACGGTCCCTAATTGTATTGCTTTTTATGAGAGAAAGAAATGTTGATCAAGTTTGAATGAACATGATGACATTGTTACATTCTTAAATCTTCTACTGAAATATTAAATGACCAATCTAGGTATTCTTTTCATCAGGTTATGTGTTTGGATTTTACAATGGCGTGCTAATGTATGATCAAAAAATAAAATAGGAGGTACCTGTTATTGTCTTTGTGTTATTGTAGTAGGCCTACTGATATTACAGGGACCAGGTATCGTGTTATTTTAATTTAAAATACTACAGCAATTTTTCCTTCAAACCTTTATCTGAGTATTTAATGAAAACGATAACTGATCATTATTTTGTTAATGAATTAATATTATCCGCGTAGCAAAAAATCAACTTTCCCCTGATGTGAGCCGTGTCTGCCGTTGTCTCAGTACGAGCTACCCCGCTACTGATAAAGTAGCCGGCATCATCGGCATGCCCAGACAGGACAGCATGCCCAGGCTGACAGGGTGTTATAACTGTATTCTACATTCCAGAGGGGAGGGAATGTCATAACTTTTAAGTACTTAGGGAAGGGGGGGGGGGGTCATTTTTTTGGGTTGTTGCTTTCTTTCAGCTACCCCCCCCCCCCCCCCCCCCTCCCCTCCGGTAGAAATAATGAACGGTCCCTAATTATTGCTTTTTATGAGAGAAAAAATGTTGATCAAGTTTGGATGAACATGATGAAGGAATGATTCTAAAAAAAAAAATACATTCTTAAATCTTCTACTGAAATATTAAATGACCGATCTAGAGGTATTCTTTTCATGATCAGGTGCACTGTGCAGAATCAGACAATACTACGAAATCTGACTAATGTATGATCAAAAAATAAAATAGGAGGTACCTATTATTGTCTTTGTGTTACTGATATTACAGGGGCCAGGTATCATGTTATTTTTATATACAAGTATACATTTTTGGAAAGGATTTGGGTCAGAGAATCTGTTTTGACATCAATTTTGACCACAAAATATAAATTTTTTGACAATTTTTTTTCTCGAACAAGCTAAAAAAATAATTTTGAGTAAAAAATGCCCAAAATTGCTTGATTATAATGTTACATGGATGTAACTTATCCATGGTTTGAGCATTGCCGCAATATCAAGGATTTAGCTCTACGGAAATCAGTCAGCTCATGAAATAATTAAAGTACACAATTAGAATCCTATAAAATAACAGTAGGCTATGATCATATTTCCACCGTAATGCTGAAACTGTTACAATTTGGCCAGCCATATAAGCCTGGGAGCAATTTAAGGGGGGGGGGGGGGGGGGGGGGGTGGCCTCGAGGAAGTTTTTGATTAATTTTTTTGAATTTTGTGAGTGCTATAATTATTGAACTATTAATCAAATGACCGTACAAATGCATATAAAAAGTATAAATTTTTGGAAATTAATGGATCAGAGAATACAAATTTGGTGTCAATGTTGATTTTTTGAGAAAATCACAAAATTTACTTTTTTGACCCAAATTTGTTTGAACAAAGCTAACAAAAATAATTGTGAGTACAAATGCCCAAATCGCTTGATTATGATATAAAGACACTAACTTAGGCTAATGAAATATGATTCCCAGTTTCCCGTTTCCCTACCGACCCAACTTTTCAGTTTTACCAAAACTTTCATTATTTTGTGCAAAATTACATTTTCTTGAATAAAAATCAAAACCTTTAGTGGCTCAAAATACCAGGCATATCTTCCTGTTGATTTTAAAGGATTTTGATGGCAGTGGTGTCATGGTATATGGTTGATAATGAAATTGTTTGCATTACCTACTCAGATTTCAGACGTAATTGATGTTGCAATATTTCAGACAGATTTGTTGACATTTTCAATAACACATCTACAAATGCTTCCTTAATTGTTTTTCAAAGTGTTAAAGTGTTAATTAAGGTGTAAGATATACAAATCAATAGGTAGTTAGTAGTTAACACCCCTTTCAGATGTAACAATGAAATTGAGTGAAATAATGAATAATGAACAATGAAATAGACACCTACCCACTCTTTTAAAAATATGAAACGGGAAACTGGGAATCATATTTCATTAGCCTTACGGACACATTTCTTGTTTTAATTAACCTAATCTAATATATTTTGACCAAAAAGTGGAAAAAATTGAAACATTTTGTCGGTACTTTTTAGTCAACATTTCAAAAAATATCAAGATTACAAATTTTAAAAAAATTGGGTGCAATAAATAAAAAGAAACTGGCCATTGAATAATAAAATGGGATGCATGTTCATGGGGGCGGCTTTCTTAGAGAGCTAGCAGAACGTGTTAAAGCCAAGCTGGGCACACACACAAACACCTGATAATCATAGGGTGTGCTAATATCTATATAAATATACATATTATATTTTAGAAGGCCTGAGTGGCATTGTGGCATACCGTACATACATGAATACATGGGGCAATGTGGCGCACTAGTTAGGAGCGCTCATATACTACTGTGTACCGTTAGTTCTGTTGGTGGATCGTTTCAGCATTGAGTTCAATACGATACCAACCATGCAGATTGAAGTACATGAGGCATGCTCATAGTGTACCGTGGTTCGGAAGTCGCATACAAATGATCATGGTCCCGTGTATAGGAAGATCTATCCCCTAGCACGTTAAAAGGAATAAATATGAATGAATGAATGAATGAAAGGTCACAGACTCCTTCGTATTAAAGAGTAGGGGATCGGTCCGTGTCTGTAGGGAGTGTACGCTCATGTTTGTATTCCTAGGTTCCATGGATACATTGTGCGAGTATAGGCCGGGGCGGACCTACGTCATGCCGGTGAAATTCAATTAAGCAACCGCACATTGCGCCTACTGCGGATTCAAGTGCGTAACGCTGAGCTTTGACTGAGTGCGTGCATGGAATGTTTTGCTTTATGAAACACTTGTTGCCAAGCAAATTTGCTAAAAATAGCTCAAAGTGCCTGTATGTCCGCACCATCCTATACTCAACAAGAGGCTTCATGCACAGTATAGGTCGGCTCGGTCATATGGGTACTTTTTACCGTTTGCCGATGACAACAAAACAGATGTTTTATTAAGTTTAAATTAAAGCTCTTCTCGACCATACCCCCACCATACCCTAGGGACCGTGTCGGGTGTGTATGTAAACATGGTATAAGAGGCTATTGACTTTGGTTTGTGGTCAACGGCATGTGACGTCACTCCGGGACGACCTATATAGGAAGATGACGATGATGGAATGGCGACATTGAGTTGACAAAACAACATCTACATCAATACTCGGCGAAATCCATAAGTCAGGGAACTCCAAGACCCCAGTTTCCTTGGGATAATGTGTGTACAGACCGGGATGATCCTCTACTCTTTACGAAGGAATCTGTGACTTTTAACGTGCACCATATTTGTACAATGTAATTCAGTTCGGTAGAATTCATCATCAATTCATACGGTCTTGTATTTCAAATACCACTCTGAAATCTGATACATGTACGTCAGCCTATATGAAATATGAATTAAGCTTACTTTTACGTGCTTGAAATCCAAGGACTTCTGTCTGTGTGCGTACTTTTTCGGAACATATTTCACGACTAATTGCTCTATACATTTATTTGTATGTACTTGAAACATCATGGATCTATATTATTTGTGTCTTGAACATTAAAAACATCATTGAAATACCGAAATTTGAAGAATCATATGTTTAATAGAATCACATGTTTGTTTACAAGTTCATTATGACATTGTATAGCACTTTGTCGCAATTCGGCTTGAATGTAGTGTAAACTTTGACCTTTCGTTACGTTGCTATGGAAACGGCGGTGCAGTATGGACATTTTTTAATTCTGCGCAGATAGAATCTCAATGGTACCCGATCAACTCGATGTTTGGTCAAGTCGACCGTTACGTACTCGACAGTTAACCGCCCCCACGTAAGAAACTAGACGATAAGACAATCCAACTCGAACGATATACCCGACGATTTCACGGCCGAATTGACTGAAAATCGGTTATCATGGCCCCATGGTTCCCTGTACAGTCAGTCTATTTGTACAACTGTTGTATCTAATGAGTTGAGTGCATGGAGTAATTGATGCGGGGAACCAGTTTCATATTAAATACGAATATGAAGGTCAGTCATTGGGCGTATAACAATGTAAAGAGGAAAAGATGAATAATAGCGAGAGAGCCAGAATCCTCCATTGTCCGAAATCCTGATTTCACAGAAATATTAAAAGGTTACTATTTGGTACTCAACTAGCTGTTGAACAGTGTTATGCATGTTGGGGACTCCGAAAAAGTGAGTGGGACATAAAAACGGCGAATTTTTCTGGACTGAATTCTGAAATTGGTTCCTGTCTACTGTACAGCCTGCCGTGATACGCGTTACTTCTCAATTATTTAAGAATTATCCTAACAGTTTATAGTGAATTGCCTCTAGTGACCCCACATGACAAGTCACTTTTAATTGCTGAAGACCCCATATGTGCAAGGAACCAAGGAATCTTTTGACCAATTCTGACAGTAATCAACGATTTCCTGATATAGCAGAAGCATTTTGAATGAAATAAGTGAAAATTGACATTTTGACCCCTAGTGACCCCAAATGATTTTAATTTTTAAAAACCGTTCTTTTGTAAATGCGTACGGTCAAAAGGAATATGTGGACCAATTTTGACGATCCTAGGTCATTTCACTAAATTGGAAATGCGTTTTAAGCGAAAATCACCTTTTGACCCCTAGTGACCCCTGTGTGACCTTTGACCCCTAACTTTGAAGACCCTATATGTAAGTCAGGTAGGGGGTCCTACTGACCAAGTTTGGTGATTGTAGCATGTAAACTGTAGAAAAAATAGCATTTTCTAGAATGGTCTGATAGAAGAAGAAGAAACGGCAGAGATAGAGAACCTTGATTTTTGAAAAAATCAAGGTAACAAGTTGTCACATGACCAGTCATGTGGACACACTTAAAATTAGTCAGCTGAGACCCCAAAGCAACTACTTGGAAAAAACCTGTCAATTTGGTTGTCCCGTAAATTCAGTCAAAGTGTTGAGATATAGAACCAAAATAAACATACGAATGAACTACAGGCTGTATCAAAATGATTTGTACTCTGATATGTTCCATTTTCAAAAAAGCATTAAAAATATAAAATCTCTGATAAATACAATATTTTTGATTTTAATAAATAGGGAATTATGTCAACTTATTGATCTGATAATCTGAAGATAATTGGCTGTTGTTTCTGACCGCTATTGTCATTCAAATGAAGATCGACGTAATCATGGTTTTACTCGCAGCAACGCAAATTTAATAGGTTCACTGCACAAACTCTTTATAAGTAGTGAATATATATGAGTGCAGTCAGGAGGAACTTTGAATTGTGCGCTTCAGATCGAACGTTTCGATGAAAATGATAAAAACACCAATATTCCTTTAAAAGCTTGTAAATTCTGAAAAAAATGTTCGATTGTCGTAAATCAAAATTCTTAGAAAAGATGAAACTTCAATAATTTTGCATATAGAAGCAAAATGGTCTAAATGGTTCGTAACATATCAAACAAAATTCTGAAAAACTGATCAGACCACGGTACAAATCTTTTTGATACAGCCTGTAATAATGAACTTAATCATCACTGTTCTGTCAAAACCTTGGATATTTTTCTGGCTCATCAACATGTATAAAGTAAAACAGCCCAACTGTCTGTCATGCATAGTGTCGCTTTATACATGTTCAGGGGCAATGAGCACTTACAAGGTTTAGTATTTTGGCCCTTGGACATGTTTAGAGTAGACTGCCGAAAGGTTATCACGTAAGAAGAATTACTATATACATGCTGAAGGGCCAGATAGAATAGCGATGTAATGCACCTACCCGAGTGCTTGGAAGGCAGGAATGCTACGTGCCCAGTGCATGGACAGAAACAGGAGACGTGACGCTGACTCGCAGATATAGTGTACATTAAGGAACTGTGGCATAGGCGATGGCGTCGTCAACTTGAATTGCATGTGAGTGTCTCCAAGCATCGGACCCTCTATCTCGATCAGGGGCTGGGCGCCTGCCTCGCCGGAACCTCCGTTTGCTGACGAGTCCGTTGAACTGTGATATCAGAGTAAAACAGATAAATGAGTGATGATGGGAAAACAAACAAGCGAAGAGAGGTAACTAACAGACACTAGCCAATTTGTTTTTATCTGCCAAAACACTTCTTTCAGCGAATCCACAATAGTCTTGATCATGACTGATCACCAAAATGGATCACTTCTGTGTGAATTCATTGACAGATGACTGATTGAATTTGGAACATGTTGCGATACCGCTTAACCCGATCAAGTCTCCACTAAGGCAACCAAAAATAAAATAAAAATGAAAATGTCTTGCAATACTTTTTACTTTATTTTTATTTTTTTGTGCAATTTTGTTGCAATATTTTTGTTGTTGAAATTTGTGAAATATTTTGACAAATGTCAAGAAGTCACAAAAATGTCCTGATTTTTGTTGCGCCTGTTTTTTGGGCACCCCCCTTTTAAATTTGTTTGACTTGGCACCCCCTCCGGCTCTCAAAGTTCTGACTTGGTGGCACCAACCCCTTAAAAAACCCAGGCGCCAATCAGCCCAAACCTGATCGATTGTTAGGTCAGTGCGAAAAGGCTTGTTACGTTACAGTTTGATTGAAACCCACCCTGGTATAACAAGTCCCTTCCCTCCCCCATAAATATCCTACGCTTACTTTGCCCCAGCTTCACCGCCTCCTTCTGCTCCGTCCGTCCCCGGATTTAGTGCTTTGGCAAGAGTGTCGAAGGCTTTGGATATTTGATTTGATGGTTTACCGCCCACTGCGCCTCCTACCTCCAGCGTCACCGGCTCGCCGTTTGACAGCGCCTGCTGAAATGAGTTAGTCAGTAGAGGTTCCTGAATGGTGTTGGGAGTGCACCGGAGAGAAGAGAGATTTGGAGAGATAGGGGGTGGAGGAGCAGGGAGAAATGGTATTAGCACATGCACATCACCAAACAACAAGCAAAATAAAATGGTTGGGAGTCAAACGCCAATAGACAGCCAATAGATGAGTAACGAGTGTAAGGCTATATTAAAAAAAATCTTGTGTCTCAAAGCTCTTCAGTTTTTCAAAACCTTATGTGGAATGCAGGGTTTTTTTTGTTTTGTTTTTTATTAATTTTTATATATAAAATATTGAAATCCTTGTAAAAGTGACCTTTTGTATTTAAAATGATGTGATCAATGAAAATCTGAAAAATCTGTGAAACTTTGGAATTTTGTAAAAAAAAATTGAAATTGTTAAAACATTTTTTTTTTAAATCTTCTTCTTTTTTTAACGCGCACCAATTAACTAACGCGCGCGAGAGCTTTGAGAATTTTTTTTAATATAGCCTAAGCACAAAGAGGTTTGCATAAGAAGAAGAGTAAAATAGTTTTGAATTCAAAACTACAGTCTTTGGAAAAAAGTCCTTGGAACATGTTACCTCAGAGATGGAATGGAGGTAAAGTAAAAATTCCTAAAAATCAGCCGACCAAATGCGAGCGTTACGCAGTGACCACAGTCGAGTGCTTGCGCGCGGTATCAAACTTTTATGGGGGCTTGTACGTAGTAGAATAGGCTACAGGTTAATCACCCCTAATGTTATGCTGAAATATCATCAATTTCCGGAAGTGTTACATATCCATGACCTACTTCTTGGTCATTTTGAGCAGAAATGTTGCAACACATGGAACTGCTGACACACACGTCTTGAAAATTGTGTGCAGAATTTGTTTCTCATGATCTTTAAAGGAGTGGGTCCTACAAGCACAACATTGAGCTTTAATTGTTAGAAAAAGAATTATCCAGCCCAAATAGCGTAATTATATAGAACAAAACATACTAATCACCAAAACAAATAAAAACTGCTATCTCTCAACATGCAACTTTTAAAATTTGCGGCGATCAAAAGTCATGGTGTCGATGACGTCATGGTTATCGGTGCTCAATTTGTGAAAGTGCATTGTATAACTATGACTTCATCAACATCGGGACTTGTATTCACGTTCTGTTCTATATAATTACGTAATTTGGGCTCGATAGTTATTTTTTCTAACATATAATGCACAATGTTGTGCTTGCAGGACCTTTCCTTTGAGTGGCATCTATTCTGTTATGAGCGAAAGAGGATATATCTTGACCTAGAATTTTCCCCTCACCATTCCCAACCAATCAGTGTTGTGATACTTGGGAATAACTGCTGATGACACTGGCATTACTCAACATCGCATTCGCAAGGAGCATGTTCCTAAGACTTTTTTCATGGATTGTAGCCAGTGATCGATATTCGTGAAAAATGAAAACTGTTACATCGAAATGCATAGTATTAAAACTGCTCTACACACTTCATATTGTATAGCAAATTCTGTGTGGAGCATTTAGGGCTGCTACACTGGGTAAATCGTACCCTGATTGTAGATATCATTTAATTTTAGTCTAAGGGGGCTGGCATTTTCTTCAGAAGGGGGGGGGGGGGGGGTTCCAAATATACTGGGGGGGGGGTCATAGTTTTTTTGACATGAAAACAGGGGGGTCATAAAATTATTTCATTGAAAATGGGGGGGGGGGGTCACAAATTTATCAAAGCATGCTTTCTGAAATGTGTGTTGGGGGGGGGGTCACAAAATAATGGACTGTATTGGTAGGGGGGGGGGTCATAAAAATATGCAGCTCTTGGATAGGGGGGGTCATGAAAAAATTGTCTGGGTCTATCCACATTTTTGGGACCCCCCCCCCTTCCGAAGAAAATGCCAGCCCCCTAAGAGACAACAAATTAATATATGTCAACATTTTTACCTCCAACAAAACACATCAAACAACAACAAAAAGAGAAAAAGAAAAAATAACAGAAATAATTTCTAGAAAGGGTGAAAAAACCGACCAACAACAAAAACCAAGCACAAGCACTTACTGGGTTTCATATTTCAGAGGGATGCTGTGCTAAAACTGAAACAGCCTTTAGATAATGTCATATTAAGCATTGTTTACCGTGCGATACAATACTCAATAGCCAAATTAGAAACCCATGCGATGGAATCCAAACATGTGTGGCATAATAGGCAGGCAGGCGATCACTATTTTCACTGCTACACATCCTAATTTGCAATTTGCCGCAATAACAATTAAGTGTGCATTAGGCCAAACAAAGTAGATTGTCTGTCTCAGAAACATTTGGCAAATATGCTAAGTGCTGTGCGATTTTTTTTTTTTTTTTAGAAAAAAGGCTTTCAGGTATGTGATGTTTTTGTGTTTGTTTTGCTAATCCAAGCTTACAGAGACCTTTTTTTAAAAATATTTTGTAAATAATCAACAACAAAAATCAAAACAAACAACAACAAAAAATCAATTAAAAAAAAAAAAAATTGACCTCAGCCCGTAGACCTAGCTCATTTCACATACCAATGCGGGCAGGCTTCTGAGACAGACAATCTTCTTTGTTTGGCCTTAACTACATTGCGATTACCAAACACAATGGATCGTGGACAACATCTAGCATTAGGGTTGTTAATGTCAAAATTGCTCCAAACATACACTGGGTTGATTTTTTTGGCACCATTTTTTGTCAAAATTGTGGTCATGCATGTTTCAAAATGGTGAGGCAGTAGATGCAGAAGTGAAAAATTTGCAGCGAAAATCACATTTTATGGAGCATAAAGTGTAACAAAAATGCAAGGATTATACAAAATAAACCCATTTCAACAGAATCTCATCTTTAAATTTGCATGTAAGGTCAGAGCGATTTAGCGGACGAGTAAGGCATTGTTATGTTGTCGATATGGGTTCTTTTCAGAGATTCGGGAAGGCAATTTTTGTTCCATAGACTCGGGTGGGACTTGATTTTCCCGGGACTCGCTCCCAACCATATCTAGCGTAAACAAGACAAGATACAGTAATTCTCACTGACAAAGTATAAACAACGATGTCATCTTTAAGTTCTTTTAATAACTAAAAGAAAACAATACTCAATCAATTAAGCACATACGCGCACATGCATGAACTCAGTAAACCAAAAAATCCATTGCGCACTTGAATGCATAGTACTTGCGTCTGTGGTGTCTATATGAAGAGCTTTGTTGCAAAAGGGCCTACTTCCATTTCTACATGTTACTCATTTTGCATTATGGAATGGATGGCTATTCAGCATGTGGAATGTGGCTTGTATTGTTGGTGCCTCAATTGGTGATAATGGATGCACTAATCAAAGTCATATAGAAACAGTAATAAACACAGCCATACAATAATTTGATAATAGCACAAACACAGCAAGTTCAGAATTCTACAAATTTCACTTACAGTACAGCTTGAGAGTGCTATAAATTTGACATCGTAAATAACCTGATTAATTACAGCTCTGTAATTATTACCCCTGTAATTATTACCCAACTTGGTGTGTGTGTTGAGTAGCTGATTATTTATCTTTATCAGTGTTGCTTAGAGGTGTCCTACTGTGAAAGTTGTGTGTATATTGTACTGAAGTGTCTGAGTTGCAGGGGTGTCGATGAGTGCTATTAATACCATGGACTTGTCAATGCAAATTAAATAATACAAAATGAGTAACATGTAGAAGTGGACGGAGGCCCTTTTGCAACAAAACTCTTCATATGTTGATCAAGAATTTTTTGCTTCGTTTACAGGAATTAGTACACTCGACAAGAAGTATTTTACCCGATTTTCGAAAAACGGGACCTGAATTTTTTTTTTTTTTTTGCTTATCCCATCCCTCGTAAAACTTACCAGCTGAACGTTGTCCCCAGACCCATCGTCTGGTTTCTTCATGTTTGCCAACGATGTGACAACACTAGCCAGTGTGCTCAGATCTGTGGTGGTAGTATCTGTTGTCTGGGGTGTGGTCGGTGTCTGCTGGATGTTCAGTAGTATGCCTTGGTCAAATAAGCCGGGTTTCTTCGGTGTCTCTACTATGCCTGCTAAAAAATAAAAAATGAACTATTAGACATAGCGTACTGACAGGGATTTTGCGCTTTTTAAAAAGCACTGAAAGTGCTACCAGATTTGGGAAAAAGTGCTTTTTCGAGCAAAAGGTGCTTTTTTCACCAAAATATGCGTTAAGTTCCGCGTTTCCATGTTTCATTGTCAAAACCATCATTTTTCATTCATAACTACATTCAAACTAAACTAAGTGTAGAATAAACACTTCCACAGTTATGCAATATGTTGATTTTGTTGGTACTTTTGCGCATTTTCCCTGTCCTTAACATAGCGTCATCAAGGGCAAATACAAGGGGGAAAGAAATAGTCGCAGCTCACGTTTTGATTTTGTTGCTGCTGCAAATTTTGATTTTTCTTCTTTTCTTTTTTCCCCTCTCCCAAACACTATATCTATTTAAAATGCCTCTGTGCAAAGTGTCATTCATTCATTCATAAGTAAATAAACCATTTACATTGATGAAAAACTAATCTAAAAATAAGCATTAGCATATATCAATCTTAACAATTTCCATGCGGCAGGCGCCTGAAGACGACATTCCAAAACTTCACAAGATGTTTCAAAAAATGTCAACATTATTGAATTTCATTTCCATATTTGGAATCACTATGAGAGAAATGCATTGAAATTTATAGTACAAACATGCCTAGTTATGATTCTGTAATCCTTGAGATAGACCTTGAAAGTTGGGAATGGTTTCTGAAACATCTGTTTTGCATTATGGTAAAACCAATAGCCGCGTGGAAAGTGTTAAGGGCAAAACTAGAACAATATCTAGCGTTCTAATTTTGTAAGCTACAAAAAAAAAAGCTGTTTAAATTCAACAATTCCACTCTTCTCTCTCTATAGTATACAAATATTGAATGCCAGAGAGTGTGATAGTATACAAATATTTACTGTTCATGAGGGAAATGGTGCAAAATAGCTCCCCCAGGTGACTGGAGACAGTGGGCCTACTATTTTCCCGAAGGTTGAGGGGAAATAGTAGGCCCACGTTCTCCAGTTACCGAGGGGACCTATTTTGCACCATTTCCCGAATATAGAACAGTAAATATTTGTTTTATAACATATAAAAAGTTCCCATAAAAAGGTACTATTCCCTCGCAGCCCCTCATCACAGGGAAATAGTACTTTTTTATGGAAACTTTTTTCCCTCCAGTGAAATAGTGGGAAAATATTCCAGTGATTAATGGTCACATTATGTAGTATCCACCAAACAAATGAAAGGAATATTTGTATGTGTTTTATTATACAAACTAAACTGCTCACAAAAAGTTAGGAAACTTTTTTTAATCAAGTATAGTTTTATTATGTGTTACCCTCTTGTATTATGTTGCATATCAATGGAAAGCTGAAGTGTTCTTCTTTAAAATGATACCAAATGTGCAATGATGACATGTCGCTGGACTTGGCCACATTAATGAGAATGAGACAAAGTCACAAATCAAATGTGCCAAAATTAGCAATTTTGTGTTACTGTGTGAACAAACAAATTGACACTGTAATGAAAACAAGCAAGACATCTCAATCTTAAAACGTTTACCGTGTCTTAGACATTTTTACAAGTTGTAGGCCTAAACCTTCCATCACTTACCTTCATGACCTTCCAGCCGTTAACCTAGTCTTGCAAATACCCAAAAAATGATTTCTAAAGAGATGAGTGTTGGGGTGTGTGTGTGTTGTGCTCACTGGTGCAAATCTTTGTGTAAACCATTCATGGTTCTCAAGCATGACCGGTTTGATTATTGATCATTACCTATTGACTGTTTAGCACAGATAAAGGTAATTTTGGCACATTTGATTTGTGACTTTGTCTCATTCTCATTCATGTGGCCAAGTTCAACAACATGTAATCATTGCAAATGTGGTATCATTTTAAAGAGGAACACTTCAGCTTTCCATTGATAGTGTAACGGGAGTCGATTTTCGTATTTTGTAAGCTTACTTCAAAATATTCAGATTAGGCAGGACTAGCTTGAGACAGCCCGTGTTAGGAATTTAATTGCCTCTCATAGCTAGATTATCCCTGTCAAGGATGCAGTAGGCATGCCTTTACACAATTATAATATTAGAGCCATGTATATTTCAATGCCGTTCGGATTTGGTCCATTTTAGCCCCTTTTATTACCGTCTGCGATCGCGTCTTTTCGGAACTGCCTTGTAAAATCTTGGCTATAAAAAGTCCAATAAATCATCCCCGATTTTATTAGAGATTCCAACTTTGGATATGGGAATAGTCGGACAGTCATAGCATCTTTCAGGACTTAGGATATTTCGCTAGCTTTATTCTTTATTACCAAATTTAGTCTTTTAATACCAAAAATTACGTCGGTCCGACATGATGTAAAAGTCTCCAAATTCGGCACCCATTGAATTTACATGGAGGATTCCCAAATCATGCAATTTTCGTGTAACAATAATTTCTGAAGTGGGGAGTTAGCTCATTAAAAAGAGCTTGTTTCACACGTTTAATATTCACTTTGGGATAACAATATTATTGGAAATGGTTCGTTTTATCATCAAAATAAGTTGTAAATTATTGTAGCGATTATCAGCGTTAATGTTTCTAGATATAGATTTGGGCAAGACAGTGTCACATGTCACGTAATTGCCAATCAGATTGCTGTATTTGATAGTCCCGCCCACAAAAAGTTGGAGCCCGCAAATCTTGAAATAAATTAGGAGAGCTTGTCAGAAAAAGTTCAGTTGTGCTTTGGCCAGCATACCAGAAGGTACGCTCTCTTGTGCTCTAGTCGACTAGGGGTGAACGCGAGGAAATTGGCTTGAAACCCGAAATCCTCAAGTTCATGACCTGGGGGAGCAACGGCGTGAGTTAGGCCTAGCTCTTGGTGGGTTTCAAATCCTACTGAGTGCCGGTAACCTAGTTCACGGATGGCATGGCCCAGCTTCGTAAAGGTTTTACAACCCGAGCGGGCAGGTAACCATTGCCATTGGGGATCTAACCAGGTTTAAACTCGACGGTTTAATAACCGGACAGTACATTGGTGAAATTCTCCTCGTTGTGTGTTGGTGGAAGTTGTCTATCTGGGACGCCAGCGTTTTAAACCGCTGTTCTGACCATTGAAACTTCTTCCATTAACGGATCCCAGGGTTAAACTCTAAAGACACATTATATTAATTCAAGGTGAAATTCAGTTGTTGGTTAAGGCCTATATTTTGTTTTGGAAAGAGTTGCTTAAATTATTAAACTTGTTAGTTAGCGCGAGCATAAAAAGCTTACTAATAAAACGCCGATTTTTCCTTACCTCATACACTGAATTTCATCATGGATATTCCTAAACCCATAGCAATGAGCATACAGCAAAAGGTCCCACTTAAATAATTACACATTCACATTATGAACAGTTGACTTCTAAAAGCAAGAACTTCACAATCGATTTTATATGTTTATAAATCCACACAGTGCGAAGATCGGCAGTGAATGACTGGAGGTCACGCTGAGGTCGTTGTTACGCAAATGCACGCACGTGACTCAATTAATTATGCTAATCGTGAGAATTGAGACGATCAGCTGTGTTATGTAAACAAAGTTGTAGGAAGTTGAGGTGCATTGGTATTGAGTCTTTTAGGCTATAGAAATAGCCAGATTTTATGTTTTGGAACTAGTTCTTGCTTAGGAAAGTTAACATGTTTATAAAATTCAGTTCTCATTTCTACGGCAAATATTATAAATTCTAATCTGGTAACTTGACCTTATTATTGGCTATATGTGTGATAGTAGTAAATTAAGATTATTTAGTGCCCCCCCCCCCCTTTTTATGCAGCTCGTGATTATTATTGACATGTTTATATTGATGAATAAATATATAAATTAATATGTCGAAAAAGGAATAGTCCGTCTAAAGTTTGTCGAGTCTTGTAAGGTAACCATGGTAACGAGCATTGTGATGCAATTATTGAAAAGGTGTATTAGCATCGCATGCTAATAAGGTATTCGGGCACTACGAGTGCAAGATTATTATTGGTCGAAATCGAGCAAATAAAGTTGACCATGAAGAGCATCTACACCGAATCAAGACTCGCTGATCGTTCCATCTTTAGACATCAAAATCGACCCGAGCTACTACTATCGCACAGAAGCCAGTGATTCCAGAGCATATACGGTTTGTAAACATTTATATTGTTATAGGCCAGGTCAAAAGTTACCCTTTTCAGGTTACAGTTTATTAGGATGATTTGCCATATCATGTCACACTTTTACGTTAAGTGATATTAATAGGTCTTTTAAGGATAAGACAATTTATTAAAGAAAGTCTTTTAAAATAAGACGTCCGGCTACCAGTTGTTTGAGCTAATGGTTGCTATTAGACAGAATTTGGATTATCTGTTATGATAATTTAGGCCGACACGCTACCACGAGTCGCAATTAATGGTGCCATCTTATTTTTACTCCAGTTTCAGACGAACCCTTGTAAACGTGGCATTGGTGCATTTCAGGACACACCCCTACATTTCTTTGGTGTTTGCGCCTTATACGTTTTTGTTTCATTGGTGTCCGGCGGCGGGATAAAAAGAAATTCTTGCAGAATAACTGAAGCTGGAGGAATGAGAACTATACCAAGACAGATTACAAGTGGAATTGCTGGAAATAGAAATATGGATTGTATAGATCACATAGTAGATAGGCCTAGTGAATTTAGGAATGCTTTGTCTGATAGAATGACTAATGATAAAACTATAGAACTAGAGAAGAGAATGGATGTACTATGCCTCATCATAGTAAAATTGACACAGGTTGTGGAACAATATATATGGTCCAGTATTAGGCCTAAGAATAAACCATATTGGTTTGATGCTGGTGGTAGGATAAAACACTTCAAGAATAAAGTAAAGGAACACACCAGACGAGAGTGTCCTAATAAAGTAGGCCTACAACATAATACAGGACCTATAATGGCTACCAATGATAGAGTTGTCTCCAAAATATGGGGTAACACACAATTAAAGAAGCAAAAGGATAGGCCTAAGGTCTGCTTCAACTGCCTACGATTTGGCCACGTGCGACGATTTTGTCCACAAAAAGGTGAAGAATAAACGTAAACAATAACGGAATAAACATAAAGCTAATCTGTATACAGACTGTATTAAAGTTGATACATAAACACCATGAGATGTTTGATGTTAAAAATAAAGTCAACATCATAAGTACAGCAGGTAAAAATAATGATTAGTCGTTAAATCTTCAAGGAATGGAAGGCTATGAGCGTATAAGCAGTGAAGGCGTATAAAAATTGGTATTTATTTATATGACGATTGTAGCGATACTTGTGGCATATTTGATTTTTGTTATTAAGGTTTATACATTAATGATTCAATATTCTAGTGCTCTAGATGTAAATATTCTAGTCTTCTAGATAGTAGATATTCTAGTGTTCTAGATATATGTATTCTGGTGTTCTAGATTAGTAAATATTCTAGTGTTCTAGACGATAGTAAATTCGTCCTGTATCAGGATTCACAAACATGGTAGTTCCATGAGATAAGTATAACTTTAAGATGTTTATTTAGTGGTGTAAAAATACTCGTAGGTCTTCGCCTCAAAGGTTTATGTAAGTTATGAGCATTCAATTGCACATGGGGAACAGGTCCGGGATATGGCCATGGTTGTTTCAGCGGTATAGGACCTAAGGGCAGCCTATACGTAAGTCTCTTTTTAAGGCAGAGTGAAAACTGTCTTGGATCCCGCGTCCCCGGGATCGAAAGGCCAAAAATGGTATTTGATAAAACATATAAAGGTAACTAGCAGGCCTGCTAAATCAGTAATAGTGATCTGTAAAAAGGTAGCGTTTAGCTAACGTGAACTTCATCTGTTAATAAAATCTTACAGAATGTTAGGAACATTATTATGGGAAAGGTAAGATGGGTGCAATTGATAACATAATGCGTGTGACGGAGTAAACCATGCTGGTCGTTGAGGGGTGATAAGCCGACACTGAGTTTAATGAGTGTAACTACGGTTACGGTAAGCCTTGAATCTCAAAACAAGGTGTAACTACGGTTACGGTAGCCTTGAATCTCAAAACAAGGACTACGAAAATTGGTGACAAGTATAATACTCGACGAGTAGCGATCGCACCGCACTCGATCGCATTAAGACAGAGCCGAGTGCCATAAGTATCGAAGTTAAGATGTCATTGAATAATATAAACATAACAACAACAGTGAGGTGATAAACAATAATGATAAGGACTAAACTGGCAAATGTTAATAGTAACTATAAAGTTAACATTAGAGTAGGCCTAGAGTTGTTTACGTCCTTAAATGTCATTGTCCAACCTATCAGACAAGAGCAGGAGTGAATATCCATGTGATGAATGTACTAATTAAGTACAAATTGTAAATTGTACTATTGTAAACCAAAAGCAGCACAAATGTGAGATTGCATTGAATCAATCCTGCTGCATAATTAAATTGTGTAATATAACAAAATTATATTGTTGAATAAGTCTAGGCCAATAAAAATGTGATGACAGTAGGTGTGAAATGTTGTATGGAATTCACATAGATATTGTGAAAGTTAATTGGTTCTAAATTATTTTTAAAAAAAATTACCATTATTGGTTAGAAATAGGGCTATCAGGCTATTCTGGCACCCTGTTACATTGTCTGGGGGCGGTCACACGAACGCTCGTCGTATCGTTCTGTCCCTATGTTGGGCATTGTTAAGAGGTGCGGCTAGACTAGCCCAGGTGGTCAATCTTTTCTTAGGCCTATATTTGAGTAAATTCGACATCATCGTTTCACCACTACTACATATAAATTGTTACAGTTATGTGATAACTAAATGTAAACTTGATAATTAATTATGTCAATAATAGATAAATTGCAAGTTAATGGAACCTATTTGAAATGTTATAAAAAATTGAGAGCAAAATTGGTTATCTGATTAATTGTAAATATAAATTGACAAGTGAAGTTTGCTAACGTCAACCCAGCGAGATGAACCTGGAGGAGAACTGCTTATTATGAGCAATGAAAGACTGAGCTGTATATCAGCATTTTAAGACCATGGGTCTAATAACAATCTATGAACAATTAACGCCAAGAGCGTTCTAATGAACAATAAAGCCAATCCTTTGGAGAGGATTGTGTGGTTAGACAGCTGTGTCACATAAAAGTCTTGACATAAATGCCCCTGATTTATTGAAAGTCTTTTGCTGTCAAGAAGTAGAGACTTGAAATGAAGGCCCCTGCTTTATTGAAAGCCACTCATTCTGCCACTACGCAACAACGGAATGGACTACTAGCCTAACTTACCTGCTGACTTACCTATGAATCCTGTAAACTGCAAACCTTCACTTCACTTGTCTTGACATGCTAATAAATCATTATTAATCACCAAATATGTATAAACATGTATATTGTGATATCACTCTCCACAATTTTATTACTCTACAAAGTTTTACACACAAAATAAAATGAATATAATATGTGCGGTTCCATATAAATCTAAATAATGAGTTGAATAATTAGTTAAAACCACCAAACTGAGCAGTACGGTATTGGGAGAAATTCCCTTTATGTAAGAGTGTAGGAAGAGATGTGTAGTGCGGTAGAATGATTAATTGGACAGAACTTGGCGTAATTCGCCACTAGTTTCTGTAGGTGCAACTCATGTTGGTGGTTTGACTTTTTATCTGATACAATTGTTATTGACCAGTTATAAATGACTTTTAAAATAGCTGCACTTATGTATCCCTTCCCCACCCGTAGTATTAGGTATTGTAGATAGATTGTCTTTATGAATTTCGGGACGAAATTTGCGAAGGGGGGAGTAGTGTAACGGGAGTCGATTTTCGTATTTTGTAAGCTTACTTCAAAATATTCAGATTAGGCAGGACTAGCTTGAGACAGCCCGTGTTAGGAATTTAATTGCCTCTCATAGCTAGATTATCCCTGTCAAGGATGCAGTAGGCATGCCTTTACACAATTATAATATTAGAGCCATGTATATTTCAATGCCGTTCGGATTTGGTCCATTTTAGCCCCTTTTATTACCGTCTGCGATCGCGTCTTTTCGGAACTGCCTTGTAAAATCTTGGCTATAAAAAGTCCAATAAATCATCCCCGATTTTATTAGAGATTCCAACTTTGGATATGGGAATAGTCGGACAGTCATAGCATCTTTCAGGACTTAGGATATTTCGCTAGCTTTATTCTTTATTACCAAATTTAGTCTTTTAATACCAAAAATTACGTCGGTCCGACATGATGTAAAAGTCTCCAAATTCGGCACCCATTGAATTTACATGGAGGATTCCCAAATCATGCAATTTTCGTGTAACAATAATTTCTGAAGTGGGGAGTTAGCTCATTAAAAAGAGCTTGTTTCACACGTTTAATATTCACTTTGGGATAACAATATTATTGGAAATGGTTCGTTTTATCATCAAAATAAGTTGTAAATTATTGTAGCGATTATCAGCGTTAATGTTTCTAGATATAGATTTGGGCAAGACAGTGTCACATGTCACGTAATTGCCAATCAGATTGCTGTATTTGATAGTCCCGCCCACAAAAAGTTGGAGCCCGCAAATCTTGAAATAAATTAGGAGAGCTTGTCAGAAAAAGTTCAGTTGTGCTTTGGCCAGCATACCAGAAGGTACGCTCTCTTGTGCTCTAGTCGACTAGGGGTGAACGCGAGGAAATTGGCTTGAAACCCGAAATCCTCAAGTTCATGACCTGGGGGAGCAACGGCGTGAGTTAGGCCTAGCTCTTGGTGGGTTTCAAATCCTACTGAGTGCCGGTAACCTAGTTCACGGATGGCATGGCCCAGCTTCGTAAAGGTTTTACAACCCGAGCGGGCAGGTAACCATTGCCATTGGGGATCTAACCAGGTTTAAACTCGACGGTTTAATAACCGGACAGTACATTGGTGAAATTCTCCTCGTTGTGTGTTGGTGGAAGTTGTCTATCTGGGACGCCAGCGTTTTAAACCGCTGTTCTGACCATTGAAACTTCTTCCATTAACGGATCCCAGGGTTAAACTCTAAAGACACATTATATTAATTCAAGGTGAAATTCAGTTGTTGGTTAAGGCCTATATTTTGTTTTGGAAAGAGTTGCTTAAATTATTAAACTTGTTAGTTAGCGCGAGCATAAAAAGCTTACTAATAAAACGCCGATTTTCCCTTACCTCATACACTGAATTTCATCATGGATATTCCTAAACCCATAGCAATGAGCATACAGCAAAAGGTCCCACTTAAATAATTACACATTCACATTATGAACAGTTGACTTCTAAAAGCAAGAACTTCACAATCGATTTTATATGTTTATAAATCCACACAGTGCGAAGATCGGCAGTGAATGACTGGAGGTCACGCTGAGGTCGTTGTTACGCAAATGCACGCACGTGACTCAATTAATTATGCTAATCGTGAGAATTGAGACGATCAGCTGTGTTATGTAAACAAAGTTGTAGGAAGTTGAGGTGCATTGGTATTGAGTCTTTTAGGCTATAGAAATAGCCAGATTTTATGTTTTGGAACTAGTTCTTGCTTAGGAAAGTTAACATGTTTATAAAATTCAGTTCTCATTTCTACGGCAAATATTATAAATTCTAATCTGGTAACTTGACCTTATTATTGGCTATATGTGTGATAGTAGTAAATTAAGATTATTTAGTGCCCCCCCCCCCCCTTTTTATGCAGCTCGTGATTATTATTGACATGTTTATATTGATGAATAAATATATAAATTAATATGTCGAAAAAGGAATAGTCCGTCTAAAGTTTGTCGAGTCTTGTAAGGTAACCATGGTAACGAGCATTTTGATGCAATTATTGAAAAGGTGTATTAGCATCGCATGCTAATAAGGTATTCGGGCACTACGAGTGCAAGATTATTATTGGTCGAAATCGAGCAAATAAAGTTGACCATGAAGAGCATCTACACCGAATCAAGACTCGCTGATCGTTCCATCTTTAGACATCAAAATCGACCCGAGCTACTACTATCGCACAGAAGCCAGTGATTCCAGAGCATATACGGTTTGTAAACATTTATATTGTTATAGGCCAGGTCAAAAGTTACCCTTTTCAGGTTACAGTTTATTAGGATGATTTGCCATATCATGTCACACTTTTACGTTAAGTGATATTAATAGGTCTTTTAAGGATAAGACAATTTATTAAAGAAAGTCTTTTAAAATAAGACGTCCGGCTACCAGTTGTTTGAGCTAATGGTTGCTATTAGACAGAATTTGGATTATCTGTTATGATAATTTAGGCCGACACGCTACCACGAGTCGCAATTAATGGTGCCATCTTATTTTTACTCCAGTTTCAGACGAACCCTTGTAAACGTGGCATTGGTGCATTTCAGGACACACCCCTACATTTCTTTGGTGTTTGCGCCTTATACGTTTTTGTTTCAATATATAACATATACAAAGAGGGTAATAAATAATAAAAATATACTTGATTAAAAAAGTTTCCTAACTTTTTGTGAGCAGTTTATATCACACGTTCAAATTTGGATTTTTCCCATTGCACGAGACAAGCCGAGTGTTTGATATAGTCTTACTATTGCACAAGCAAACGGCATTCAATATTTGTTTTATATCATGATATCACATGATTCTTTTCCAGCCATAATGATAGTAAAAACAATCACATGGTTGATGTCAAGCCTATCACGATCTTCAAGTCCGCGCCTTAATAAGGCGACCATTCAAAGATATTGCTTTGAATTTGGCACCATGGGTACACTGCACAACTGGTGAGTATAATGGCTCATCATATAAATGACTTGTACGTAAGGCTTATGATCGTCGCCAAAGAATCGCCACATGTACGTACCAATGCAAATTGAACCAAGACAAATGTAAATATCTCCATAATAATATAGACATATTTGCACTGGTCTCAGTCTAATATGTAATGCAGATCCAAATCTAAAATCTAGATCCAGAAATTATGTCTTTGTTGAAATCTTAACATTTGTCACGTTGCAACTTTTATTCTAACCACCGTGGAAAATGTTGCGACACACATTCCATCCTTTGGATGCACGTACAGTTGGATATCTTCAATTTGTTAATCTTCAAGAAAACACATGCTTCATATAAATAGCTTTAAGCTCTATTCAAGCTGCCAAGTTGCCGCAACTTTAATAAAGGCACATTCAAGTTATTTTGTATAAAGAAACACCCTCATTGTTTTCTTCAGATGACACTTTGCCCTTTTTGAAATGCATCGCTAAATATCTATTCACAACCAGAAAGTAAAAGTGCTATGTTTTTTATCATTGCAGGCTGCTGGACATCCAAACTCATTTTGAAACATTTCAATATCTGATCACAACAATCAAGTATACTTTGCAGGCTCTCACACAGATCAATCAGATGATCCGAAAGGGTTTTCAACGATGTTAAAATATTCAGAATATTTTCAGAGCTTTGTTGGTCAATTGTAGGCGTTTTTTTACCTATTTAGCACGTTACAAAATCATGTTTCATGACTTGTGAATGTACCTTTAAAAAGTTTTGCACCTATACTCTATTTATCATCATCTGTGGACAGTGTCGTAACTTTACAGGCCCAGGATTTACGCACACGTATGTATCTGCTGTCTTTCTACGCGCGTGTGTCTATGCCAGCGTATTGAGTAGGTGCACACGTGTATGTGCTGCAATTAGTTTGTTAGGACGCAGTTACCTCACTATTTCGTGATAGATGAATAAGACTATATAGTGTGATCAGTACCAAATTGGCGAAGCCTCCTTACAGCAGCAAATCAATACACAAGGACGAAGGCACGCATGAAGGCAACAACAAGCGCACTGTGCATCATATGCGTGACGCGTGGCCATAATCGTGTGCGTTCGCTTGGATTACTTTTTGCGCGCAGAGAGATACAAACCAAATATTTCTCGCCAATTTGGAACTGATTAAACTATAGAGTCATGATCTTTGTGCATTTTAAACTTACACTTGTTATTCTGGCAGGCAGGACAGTTGATGAAGATGGCCAATCTCCACTGTACCAGTTCACTCGTAATTACACATCTGTGCATGCATGTATACAACTTTATTTTTCCAATTGTGCTGTGTTGACGTCTATTTGAATTTATTCAATGTTTCTTTTTAGTTTGTTCTCTAAATATCCCAATTATAATGGAGTATACACCAGTTTCCCCGATCAATCAATCAATCAATCAAAAAGTGAATTTAAGAGTCTAACCTGACGTCAGGAAATTAGGTGTGCCTGCCAAGGGACTCTGTCGTATCTCCTTGTAGGTGGGGGTGCGCTCTCCCTGCACAGCTGTATACGAGTATAAAAACATGGCCGAGGGAATCGTGTATAAATCACAAGTGCACATGAATGAAACAGAAACAATAAAAAAACTACTAAAAAAATATGCAGTGTTTTCTAACCTGTCATGAATGTGGGCGTGGCTGCCAGGGGGCTGCGGATGTCCTTTCGGATGTAGATTTTATCGGTTGACGCAGCACAGTTACCGGGGATCCTATCTCGGGCAGCCTTTAGCGGCGTGCGCTCACACTGAACGGCTGTAGGTTGGAATTGGATGGAGGGAGGAATCAATCCAGTCACATGTATACAGGAAGTGTTTTTTACTCCCACAGAATTACAAATAGAGACTCCGTACATGCACCATTTTGGTTTTTTTGTGGATTTCTTGAAAAAAAATTATGGATGTGTCGCAACAAACACAATTTGTTAGCCGAAACCGTATAGTGTACAGGTTCTCTATTTCCAATTCTACGGTTACTACACACTGGACGACCACACCACAACACACATAACCTTGCTAGTTCTTTGCTTGCTTGCTTACTATTTTTGATTTATTGGTCCAACAGCCAATTCTTTTCTGTGAACCTTCATTAAATGTTATTAATTGCATGCATTCATTAATTTAGAACATAAATACCAAGTCGGGAGAGGTAAGCCATGACACTACACACACGAGACGAGCTAGGAGGGGTAATAAAATGCAATTCTACGAAACTGGGAGGGGGGGGGGGCATTAATAGGAAGCTATATGTTAATGCAATTCCTATGCTATAATTTATGGAAACAGGGTTACTTCTTAAGAAGTTGTTGTTGAACCATACATAGCCTATTATTAAAAAAATCTTCAAAAAACAAATGGGGGCTAATTTTAAGTATATATCAGGTTGAATGTTCTAGAATGCATACAATCATAGATTCATGCTCGATGAGTTTTGACATACATGGTGTGCAACTTGTGAAAGAATTTCTGTAGTGATCTTGGGCAAAAGAGCTATCGAATATTGTTTGGCACACTACCCAAGTTACCCAATAAAACTCTCAACCAAATTTGAAACTTATCCTAAGAAGTCTCCCCTGTTGGATAACAGACAAAACGTGCGCGAAAGAAAGCACAACAAACGCCAGGAGCTATCAATGGCTTTGTGGTTAGTGGAACGGTTGAAACAAACAAACAAACAAGATGGTCGGATCTAAGTAGGGCCCCTGCCTCCCCCTCCCCAACCTTGCAGCCACAAAATGAAAAATGTTAACAAATATACATCAAAATAATATGTGTGTATGTATACATAATACCTATGCATTGATTATGTAAACCCAAACCTGCCACAAACAAAGAACAGATTACACATGATGATAGTGTTTATGCGTAGTGCACTACCGGTCACCCAATAAGCAAGCAAAGACAGTTTGGATGGATGGTGGAGTGCGCATTAACTACAAGGGCGAGTCAAAAGAACGTTTGGAAAACGGCATCAAGGGAACTTCAGGCAAGAACATTCTAAATCAATTACAATGCTAGAAAGACCCCCACCCCCATTTCAAAGCCCATTTACAGGTTGGCAATGACCACACCATCCTACACTCTATTCAAATGCAGCACACTTTCAGAAATGTTTATGAAAATCACTTTGCTTCATTGTCATTCTGTAAATTGACTCTAAAATAGATGGGTTTTCTTAAATTGGCGAATTATCGTAACAAAATGCCCAATTTCATTTCGTGTTTTAAAAAATAAATAAAAGCGAAATAAACGGTCTTCCAGCACAATTAATAATTTTGAATATTCATACCAGAAATTGCCATAATCGCCTTGCAGTCAAAGGCCAATTGTTTCAAGCTCACCCTGCATAGCCACGCAAATCACACTGAGAATATTGTTATTATTATTATTTCCCCATGATGAATGACAACACTTTCAGACAAAGAAGATTTCTTAAGTAGTCCAGCATGCTTTAAGTTTAACAACACTGCAGTACTACACACTGGGCTTTTTGTCAGGAGAGACAGTGGCAAATAATGCTATTATAATTAACAACATTACTATAGTTTGATCAGTTCCAAATAGGCGAAAGCCTTCTTCCTTCAAATGAATAAAGAAAGAAGGAGGTGGGCATGCTGAACTGAAGGCAACAAGCACACTGTGCATCAAATGCGTGATGCGTGTGTGTGGCTGTACTTGCTCGCGTACACTTTGATTACTTTTGTGCGGGGAGAGATGAAAAACTGAATATTTTTCGCCAATTTGGAACTGATTAAACTATACATGGTGTGGATAGGCACAATTTAGCATAATAGCCAATGTCTTTCGAAAACCTTTGATAGGTGTAATTCAAAAGATTGAGGGTCTTTATGAAAAACGGCTGAGGACTGGATTAATATCACACCCAATGGTGTAACATGCAGCAGGAATTTCTTAACGACCCTCGATTAGCACAGTTATAAGCCATCCCTTGCAATGTAATGTCAATGGGAACCAGTAGACACAGGAGACTGAAAACCATTGGTCATGTGATGGGAAGTGTGGCATGCTGGTAATGCTCAAGAAATCTTCTTTGGCTTTGAGACTGGCGGTGAATCCCCCCATCAATGAACGCTTACACGAAGATGTTGTGTGCCTAATTCTCAGTTTGATTTGGTATCATAGTAGTAGCTGGCAATGCGCATGCCTAGTGAATATGTATACACGGAGGTGGTTGGTATATAGTTTACAGTTGTGATAGTGTTTCTATGATGTGCTTAATTAAAACATCTGATCATCTAAAAAAGCATCTAAAAAAGCATTGTACATACATATAGAGCCATGCAATACAAGAAAAAAGCAGAGCTACTAACACCACAATCTTACAATCAGGAAGATCTGGCACAGGAATCAGGAAGAAATACAAAAAAATATAAAGAATCCTATTGGCAACCAATTAGGCCAACAACAAAAAAGTATTGTTGTCCTCCACAGCTTTCAGAGAGGAGGGGCGGATTTTTTTGATTTTTTTAAAAATTTTCTTATACCAGCGGAAGCTCTAAGTTCAGCCAACAAGAAGTTGTGATCACTGTAAGAGTCGCACATATATGTTATAAACACTTAAATTTAATATTCAATGCCATTTAAACTGTTAAAAAATCTGAAAAAAAAAAAAAAAAAAATCTGGAAAAAATCGGAGCAGCCCTAAATCTGACGAGCGGGTGGTCGAGGACAGCAACATTGTGTACTACACAGTTCAACAAAAGTAAGTTCCCCCTTTAGATTATGCCTGATATTTTTAGAATGAGTTACTCAATCGAAACGATTTTTGGCACACATAATGTACGTGTTCACAGCAACACTAGAACTGGGCTATAACTACGCAGGTGTTGCAATGCTTGAATGAGCCGTTTGAGCACACATTAAATGGAGGAATAACTCATTTCAAAAGTTGCTAAAAGTTCAATGTCGTGTGTGCTCATTCAAGCAGCATATCCGGTGCTCAAACAAAGACCCTGGTTCAAGCTGCTAAACCATCCTCCTTCAATACATCATTAGCAACTTATGAATTGAGGTATTCCTCCGTTCAATGTGTGCTCAAACTGCTCATTCAAGCATTACAACACCTGCATAGTTATAGCCCTGTTCTAGAGTTGCTGTGAACACTTACATTATGTGTGCCAAAAATTGCTTTGATGAAGTAACTCATTTTGTAAATATTAGGCATAATCTAAAGGGGAACTTATTTTTGTTGAACTGTGTAATATCATTAAGCTGACTTCCAAGTTGAAGCTTTGTCCTTGTGGGAGATTCCCAAAGGCCCCCCCTCCCCCTCTAACAAAATAATAAAAAAATGAAATAAATTAAAAGGTAAATAAGTAAAGATGTGGCCATTTAAAACCAAGAATTAGGTGATCCATTGATGAGAGGAAATGATGTGAGCTAGTCTGAAGAACATTTACATGCAGGTTGGGATGTTTGTGGGATATTTGTGTGCGTGTGTGTGAACTAAGGTTTTATAGATTTACGGTACAATGGGATTAACCAAGCAAAGCAAAGGGGGTATTAATACAGCGATTATACTAAAGCATCACATTGATTGACATTTGAATTCTAATTATCTTTATTAGTAATAGTAGTAATTTACAAGAATATTGTTAACTAAGTCAAGAGGCAAAAATATGAATACACACACTGTGACCATCAGACTAGAAACGGCCCATTCTGAAGTTACAAAAGCTCAGAAACCTATCGTCAAAACCATCCCAATTGGGTTACTAATGATAGCAACCCTGATGTTCAAACATTTGTACAGTTATCTGTTTTGGTCAAATGATTATTTGAATAAATCCAAATCCAAACAGAGAACTCTGTCACTCTCCTTGTCTTTGTATTTAATCCTTTAAGTGTCTTATTGTCAATTTGATCCTAATGTCGCTGTTCTGTCAAAACCTTGTATGTTTTCCAGCCCTTCAGCATGTATAAGGTAAAACTACCCAATGGTTATACATAGTTAAGTGTTGCTTTATACATGTTCAGGGGCAAGGGCACATACAAGGTTTAGACGTGTGTTTGGCCCTAGAACATGTATAAACAACACTTCCTTTGCATAACCATTGGGCAAATGTACTTTATACAGGTTGAAGGTCCAGATGGATATACAAGGTTTTTGACAGAAAAGGGATGGCAAGTAACATTTGCATGATTTTAGCGTGGTAGATTGACTACATTCCAAGTAAATGTTAAAAGAGCTTCTTTCTTATGTCACTATGCCAGAAACTTTATCAATACTATCACTCTACCCGTCACCATTGTTTTAACTACTAAGGGTACGCACATCTACGGTAAGCTGGAAACAGTATTGGACATTTTCCATTTGGCAATGGCGACAAATGGACATTAATTAACCACCTAGCATTGCTATTTAATGGGAGTTTCCCATCTAGCATTACATCCGTGGGGATTTCCCATCACACACATCAGTGGGGATTTCCCGCTTGGTCATCATCACCAATCAGTAAGTACAGTCAACGTGGTATTATATTATTTGCCTCTCGATATATTTATAGACCTAACTCCAAGATGCCCGGCCAGCCCACTTGTCAAGCAAGAGGCTGCCCTAGAGAGCAGTTGGGTTATCGCAGAGTTAGGTCACATAATACACAATCTTCCTACGGTGGATGGATAGTAAGTAGTAGTAAGTAGAATCAGATCACCTACCAAGCTCTTGAAATGATTGATTGGAGGTAGACGGCCCTAAAGATACATCTGCCGTTACCGCTCTGTGCTGTCGGTTGGGGGCTATGTATGCATACACACAAACAGGAGGAACATCGATTCAGTTTTTTGTTTGTTTTTAAAAGCCTACCGGCCCCTCTCTTCAACATCAGTAGTGCCTTAACAACAGGCAGGATTTCTCAAAACCAAATTATTATTTTATTCCGTTTAATTAGAGAACACTATAGGCAGCTATATGTAGTGTCGTAATTAGCATGTATGTGCTAAATATGGCTCCCCTGATTAAAATTGTGGGTATATATTCAAGGAAGACATTTTAGTGGCAACACAAAGAGTCGTGAGTGGTGAAGGTGGGGCAAACTCGAAAGTTGCCAAATTCGTAGAGTCACTGGGTTTAAAAAATAAAAGTGGACAAGACACTGAACTATTGAAAATGTTCAGCTTCAAAAAAATTCTTGAATTGAGAAATCCTGCACAATCTGTACATAACTTTCACAAAAAATATCACATGAGTCGTTTTTGGTTTCGCTTTCTACTTAACTAGGCTGATTTGTGCTATTAAACCAAAAGACTAAAATCATCCCACACAAATGAAATGCTTGTTATAAAGCGGGAAAGATGAGCATGCAATTTATAAGTCATAAAACTACTCGAATAACAATTAACCGAGTATCGTTTGGTCCGTTGCCAATGGATCTAAAAACAAGGACAAGCGTTGTTGGTTTGTACAGACCGGGGGAGAGGGTAGAAAGTGATTTTTTTTAAAACCAGGGTGGTGGAGGGGGCAGTGAGCAATTCTTCATGTTTATATGTTCTGGATCACAAATTACCACCATCCGTTTTCTGACATGATGTTTAGACGTAGGTAGATTAAAGGCACACCAGAAATTGAGACATGCTTAAGATCTCATAACCCATCGCACATGAAAAACACAACCTGATTCTCTTATAGTCTTAACAAATTTATCTCGACATAAATAGTCAGTGCAAACATTGACTGTGCTGAAATCAACTTTCACTAGCAAGGATCTATAATGGACAAATCTGATAAAGTTTATTTCAGTTGCAACAAAGTATGAATTACAAAAGCATGTGTGGAAAATCATGTTAAGGCTGTGCAGAGAGCTCTAAAAAACTGTAACTTATAAGACGCCCTGCCCTGTGTATGCATTAATGTTTCTACAGAGTAACGAATGAACAATATCTGAACCATTTAACCAAGTTTTTGTTATTTCTTTCTTTTCTTAAATCATGGGGAGCCAATCAGTCAAAAACGTAGAGTATGAATTAAAGGGAATATTTTTATAAAATGCTAGACCAGTGGCCAAAGAGAAGGCTTAGAGAAAATGCGCTATGATGCATAAAAACCCCATTCTAGACCTGGTTCAGGTTGAAAAACCAAACCAAACCAAATGTGAAAGCTTGAAACGCGCTGGATCATCTTGATGACCCAGTAAAACTGTACAGCCTCCCTCCCTCCAACAAAATGTTTTGGGTTATGAGATCTAACAGCATAACTGTCACAACAAAGATGGTGATAGATAGTACTTAATGAACCAGAACACTACCGTGGGACTATCTCGACAAGATTTCTCAATGTTATCTCAACAATTACAGCCGTACTGATAACGAAAAAAAGAAACAATTACGTTTTAGGCATGTTTTATGATCCACAACAGCCAGTCCCAGATGTTGTGTAGGAAATAAATACAGCCTACTGCAAATGGGAATAATTTGTTTCCTTTCTTTTTGCATGTTAAATGATTACAGGTGGATTTTAAGTCTACTGCGCAATAATGGTAAATTACAAGTAGTTGCCAGCGGTGGAAAATATATCAAGCCCAAAAGTCCAAATTTTGTGGTTAACAGTAGCCCCAACCATTGGTTTCAATGCGACATGAGATGGCAAAAGGTAGCCCAATTTGGCTACTTGATAGTATATCTTGGCAACCCTGGATCATCTATTATTCACAAGAGCTTGGCAGGTGAACTGAACCTTGAGGGGGTAAAACAAGTCTGGTGTGCCTTTAACCGCTATCCCTCAAGTCAATAATTAAATTACATGTATTCACCACACTTTATACACGTCTCACAATGCTCTTCATGTTAAAAGTCCACGATCAATTTTGGTACCGCCATAGTTTGTGTACATAAGAAAGAGTTCATTTGTAGCAATTGACTCAGCTTCATGGTACACTAGCCAGTCGCCGTTTTGTCATATGTTGCGAAACTTCCAAAGTGTTTTGAACAAAAACACGGGACTTGATCAGAAAGAGCAGTGGGATGTGTTTAAAGCAAAGGTCAATCAATATTTCAGTTACACCAAAGATGATGTAAATTAAAAAGAGTAGTGGAAGATCATGTATTATAAAAACACACACAGTGGAAGAAGAAAGGACTTTAAAAAACTTGACGATAGTGACATACGGGGGGTATGGATGAACATCTTGTGGCGGGAATAGATGAGATACTTACAATCGGATTTCATGCCCATACCCAGGCATTTCTGTAGGCGACAGTACTGACACCTGTTACGATGATGTTTGTTGATGGGGCATTCCTTGTTGCCGCGACACGTGTAGCCGAGGCTCTTGCGAATGCTTCGCTTGAAGAAGCCCTTGCAGCCTTCGCAGCTGATGGCGCCGTAGTGACGACCTATAGCAACAACAACAAAAAAGCAAATCCAAAATGGCGGGATGAAACGAAACATGTCTGACGCTAAAGCAAATGATATCATAACACCAAGTATAAGGATGAGCGCTGGCTTCGAGGCCTAGCACTCTCAAAACTTTTGGATATATATATGTATATTCACACACATTTTGTACTGATAGCTGAATGAATACTATAGCAATTTTCTTTTCAAGCTTTCTATGCCTGCACCAGGGATGCAAGCGGGTGATTGATCCATTTCATGAACTTTTCACCCGAGCTTGGCCAGACGGCCCGAGCGTTTGCGTGCGGCATAAAACTTTTATGGGGGCTCGTCTGGAGAATAAGCTACAGGTATCTATCACCCCTCCCCCAAAAAAAAACCCACCATATTTTTATCCTGATATATCATCATCCGATTTCGAAAATGCAAAAAAAGAAAGACCAACAATTTTTTTAAATTGTTGATGGCCTCATTTCAGGAATTCCAGATATTTCCTGTTGCACACAGTCCATCCACACACAGAAGATCAGCTGTACCCTGTAACATAAACATCAAATCCCACTCTTCATTTCCACATAAGATCAGCCATGCACAAGTTACCTGAGGCCCTGTCACCGCACACCACGCACAGCTCTATGGGTCGTTGCGCCTTGGGTTCCAAACCCATACCGGTCTTGATGAGGAGTTCTTCATTGGGTAGTTTCACCATGGATGCGTTGGTGATGTCCTGCGGCACGCGGACTAACTGCTCTACGGTCTGTTGGTTGATCTGTACTTGTTGCACCTGATGATAACAATTTAGGACAACACATACACAAATTGATTAATCATGAATTGAATCCAAATGAGACTTTGTTGCTTTCGAATTGCGCGTTTTGTAAGGTGGCACACTTACAGCAGACCTGCCAGCTTCTAAACTCACAAAACTGTATTTGAAATCCCAAAAGTCGTATTTTACCATACAAAACCGTATTTTTGTAAAAATAACACCTAAAAGTCAAACTTGTAACTAACGAAACTGACGATTTTTAAAATAAAATTTTTTATTAAAATAAATACGGCGATTTGCGCCTGCGTTTGTGCATTACTTTGCTTGGTTTTTGCTTGTCCGAATGTGGTATGTAATGCCATGACCCACAGATGATGCTAACATCCGGACTACATAATAATTACACATCTTACGTAATTTTCACCTCCCTGCGATGACTTGATGAATTTTTGAAACTCTGTTTTCGTCACATAAACAACATGGCGGACGTCAGCATGGAAATATCGTTGATACCAAACAATTGTGTATGCAATGTGCTGATTGGTCGTAAATGCTTTTGTTTACAAGTCACAAACCAATCACGGACACGCTATCGTAAGAGATCGGGAAATGTTCTGCTAGTCTCATTCCATTTACCTCACAGCCGTTTACGAATATAGTCTCATTCGCGTCGTTTTAGAGTTTTTGTATTATTATTTTTAATGACATTATGGGAAAAGGGAAAACTCGTATTTTTGTGGGAACAAATCGTACAGTCGTAATTTGATCCAATTTCCGTACTAAATACGGGAAAATCGTACTAGTTGGCAGGTCTGCTTACAGGCATTGGGATTTGGGATACATGCCACAGCCTTTTGTTTGTTCTTTGGATAATGGAACTTGCGACAATGATATAGCCTTGGTATCATTATATTCCATATACGTATGACGATAACAGTCAGTAAGGAGTGTTGATCCACCGATGACTTTGATTTAACGCTAAGTCGGTTTCCATGAATCAGTTTATCCCGGGACCTCAGAATCTCACTCAGAGCTATGTGTTAAGAGTTAATTTCTTTGTTGTGTAGTAAAAATATGTCGATCCTTCACCGTCCAATATACCCTACTACAGTCATAAATCTTTGATTCAATTATCTCACATTACCTATATACCTTCAACACCCACCCTCCCTTCACACTACCAATACCCAGGGACCTCACGAGGTTCTGTCATAGCCATGGTGCTACAGTTGATTTCCTGGTTCTGTGGTGAAAATATTTTGATGAAAGCACTTCCGATTTAATTGCCTCACAATCCCTAAACCCTTCCCCAAAGATTTGAGCAGCACAGGCATGCTTCAATTTCATTACATGACTACTGATTTCTGTCTCCAGTGTCCACTGGTTCCCATTTATTACATTACATTGCAATGGAAGGCTTATAAGGGTCTTAAGAAAATCCTTCTGTATTACAATTGATGTGACTTCAATTCAGTCCTCTCTTGTTTTTCTTAAAGACCGTTTATTTTTTGAATAACATATTTCAGTTAAGATTCAACTTTTTTTTCATCATCTGTGGCCAAGATGCCTATCTGTACCATGAACGTGGAAGTCAGACGATCTCCAGCTGTTAATTACTTTAACACACGCTTTGCACTGTTCATTTGGAGGAAATTCCTGTTGGCGCCGTAGTGGTGCTAAGCATGCTGGACGACACAAGAAATCTTTTTTGACACTTCCCAACCTCCTCCCTTCACACTACCACCTACCTTGAACGCCTCCACCGGGGTAGGCTGTCCCTGCGCGCCGAGATACGTGGAGGTGACCATCTGCGCCGTGGGTATCGTGGTGATGTTTCCGCTAGGACTCGTCACCATGACGTGCTGTACCGTAGAGCCGGCTGGTAGCTGCTGTACAACCTGCTGTACCATCTGTTGATGTATCTGTAACGATTGGAGAAAGGGGGAGGAGATGGTACGGTGAGAACAAGTTGCGGCAAGATCAACGGCACACTGTTAACTCAGTGCGTCTATAATTGGACTAAACGAGACCTGCCACCACATAAAGAGTGTTAAGTCGCGAGTGTGCATAAGGAGATATGGTCCTATGAACATGCCAAAAGACAATAGAAAACAACAGATTTTACAACTTCAATTTGATTTTTTTTGACAGAGAAAACATTGAGCAATTATGACATGTTGCATATCATTTTTAAAGCTTGTTCCTTGAGAATTATGAATCTGGACAAACTTAAAAAAAAAAAAATTCCTACTAAACTCTCATTATGTGATAACAGGGTCTCAAATGACTATAATTTGTGGTGCTCAGTGAATGGGGAATAAGCCTTTGTATATTCATCCACACAATTACAGATGTCTAAAAAATTAATTTAACTATATAGACGTGTAGCCCAATTGGTGCGATACTGTTAATCTTCTGCTAGTGTTGAGTGTGTTCGGTCAGCCAGAAAATTGGTTTCGGGTGCTAACAGTCCAATATAAAATGTGACGCGATCAAGAGGAATGAGTCGGATGTCGACCCTGGTCGAAAATGAGTTTTTAATACAGTTTTAAAGAAGACACCTAGAGCTTTCAGAAACTGAAAACCCCATGTCGATACGACGTTTTGTTCCAAAGTTATGTCAAATTGTATACATGAATTTCCATCAAAACTTATGTAAGCCGCCATTTTGAATTGGCCATATCTCAATTTGGGATTCCCCGACATCCGACTCATTCCTCTTGATCGCGTCACAAAAGTCAATAATTGTGTCTATAATCCAGTCTTTTATTAGCACAATACAACAAAGGCTTAAAATCCCCATTCGTTCAGCTCCTTCAATTCAATACAAGACATTTTGTCCGATTACAGACACTTTTAGAGTGAGAAAAAGTTGCGGGAAGATCAACAGGATTCAGCTTTGATAATGATATGGACTCGGCAGCAAAGTCCTTTGATTCTGATCTTTTCTATGAGAGATAGCATGCACATATAGAAAACAAAATCTACATACAGTCCCAACCTTTCTATTCTAAAATTAGGACACTCAGACCAAGTGAGCCGAATGGAAACGGGATAGCTTTGGTGCAAGGAGTGTAAGATAGATCCAGGCCTGGAAAAAATGTTGATTTCCCGGCAAGCTTACCCAAATTTCCCTCCAAAATGGAAAATTTCCCGCTATTTCTTCTGTATTTCTTTATATGGATGAGCAAAATTTCCCTCCAAATGCCCAAATTTGCGGGCAAGGAGCTTCCCAATTTGCCTATTTTTTCCAGGCCTGGATAGATCACAATATAGATCTCTACAAGTTTCAATGTGAACTCTGAGGCCATATGGGGTCAAATTGACACGGCTAAGTTAAGAAATGGGTGCAAAGGATTTGATGGGGAAAACCATGGAAAGTACCAAAAAACATTTGAATTGCTGTCTACCCGTATTTTATTATGAAACAACCAATTTACAAAACCAGTGTTAAAGGAAATATTAATAAGTACTGCCTTCAGGTTTGAGTTAAGCACTTGTTTGCTCAGTGTTTAAGACCTCTAGGAAAAGATGAAACAACTTTTTTACAGGTGTTTGAACAAAATTGTTAATTTGAATGCATAAAGCGTAATCAATTGATGCATAGGTTTATTTGTCAGACAAAATCAAAGTTTTGTGGGTTCATGTTGTCAAATTCCAACCAAAAATACCCCCACCTAATTTAAGTTCCTTCAAACAATAGAGGTGAGGCACGTTTTAAAGGCCTTTTTAAAGCCGAGGTTAACAGTTTGTGTAAAGTTGTATTGTACAGCTTAATTATTGTGGTATTTCTAAGTCTAGACTGGTTGAATCGGAGACCTCATGGAAAATATGAATATACAATCCATGGTGTTGCTTCAAACAGAATTTCCAATATTGGGCTATGTTCAGAATTCAGAGATCGCCAAAGAGTGCTCAACTGATTGATGCAGGAGCGTATGTATCAACAATAATTCATGGTTAATCGACAACAATTCATGGATAGACTATCTTTTGAATAGGCAGAGCGTATAACAATTCAATGTATAGACCTTCCGGAATAAAAGTCGTTACTCAGAGTTTCATGCCAGTAAGGCAATCGTCAGATGACCGGATGGATGGTGAATAATTCATGGTTAGACTTTTTTTTGAATAGGCAGAGCGTATAACAATTCAATGTATAGACCTTCCGGAATAGAAGTCGTTACCCCGAGTTTCATGCCAGTAAGGCAATCGTCAGACGACCGGATGGATGGTGGTTAATTAGGTTGAATCGCAAACACCATGGAAAATATGAATATTGGTTCGAAGAGGTGCGACACTGTGGATTGTATATTCATATTTTCCATGTATATGCGGTAGGTATATATTAATATAGTTGTGGTTTTGCTGCATACCGGATTGTAGGACTGGCCAATATTGTGGTGAGTGCTCATTTCGTGGCCTTCCCTAACCGCATACTCAGCAAACTAATGCATGGATAAGACAACATGGCATTCACTATCAAGGCATTTACAAATAATAGGCAGTGATTATATAAACTTGAAAAGGGTGTATTTTTAAAAATAATCTTAAAAAATTTATTATATAGATATATGCCAGTCAGCATTGTCAAAAGTTCCTAAAAACTGTCTGAAAAAATCTTGAAAATGTCCTCTTTCCCGAAGCTTTTTTTTGTGTACATGGTCAAAATAACAATAATATCTTAAGAAAATCAGGAAATGTCAAGAAACCTAACATCGTTGTCATCATAACTAGTTAAGATCCAACAGCAGCGTAATTAATGTGACGAGTGAGAAGAGCTCCCCAGACCTATCAGAACCAGTCTCCCTGTATATTTATCAATAACGAAATTTTTACTTCCACCATGGACACCATTTCTGTTTTAAAAAAGAAAGAAAAAAAAGGCTGTGTGATTCAGAAACACTCTGTTAAAAGTTGGAAGAAAGATACTTTATTAAAACTAATTTGAAACAACAGAACTGTGCATTATTCTGTACAGGATTGTTCCAAGTTAGATTCAGAACTCCTTAGACCAAAACTTCATGAACATGACGTGCGTATGATGTTCAACGTATCGCATCGTTGTGTGATGATTGACTCGCTTTATATTTAGCAGGCATAAAGCGGGCACGCGCACATACATTCTGAAATGGTCCGAGGCATTGTGATTCAAACTTTATACTTACACAGCTGCCAACATTTGCATCCTGCTATCCGGGAGATTCTCTTCAGGCCCGAAAAAACCCAATTGTTTGTTTGTCCATGTCCGACCGACCGTGTACTATAGTCCCAACCGTGTCACTTTTTATTTATTTTTATTTTTATTAATTTATAAAAAGTAAAATAAAATTCAAAATAAAATTGAATTTCAATATTTATTTATTTTCTCTTTACTATTTTTTTTCAAAGTCACGTATATAGCCTTAATTGACCCCACGTGAACCCTCATGTGACCCCATGCCATGTATAGTATTAAGCGAGTTATTTTGGGTCAAGTATGGGTCATCCAAAAGATCTGACACAGTTCATAATTTGGCGTACTGGCTAGGACTGGGCCAGAATGACCACTAGCAAAAAATTAAAAATTAAATTGAGGACCCTCTATGGACAAACAAACAATTTTTTTTGCCTCACCATTCTAGGAGACTTGACAAAATCACATGTATTAAAGGTAGATGACCCGATCACATTCCGATTTTCAACTTGAAGTTTTCTATTCTACATGAAAGGTCATCCTTAAAAAAGTCGTGTTCCAAAGTTTGAGATGCATAGCTCTAATGGTTCTTATTTTAGACGCACAAGATGCTGTGAACTGTACCCATTGAGTTCTACACAAACTATATCGGTGGTTACCACCATTCGCGGTAATTCGACGTTATTTCATCGATTTCTCCATAATTATACCGATCTAGGCCGTCAAATTTCAGTATGATGATGAGAAAAATACAAGCTTTCATATGATATGAAAATCTCCGTATGTTTGAAATAATTCTGTGTTACGAAAATGTGATCGGGTCATCTACCTTTAAGGCGACAAAAAAACCACCACCCTGTTGTATGGGCCCAACCGACCCATTCTCCCCCCCACCCCCCTCTCAAAAAAATGTCCAATTTTTTTTTAGAATTTCTTTTGTGAACATTTCAGGAAGTATTTTCCAACATTTTCAATGTTTTTTGACGCCTAATAGATCAAATGTTTCCCAAATCAGGGAGGTTGTCAAATTTGTGTGCCCAGATTGGTTTATCTTTAGAGAGTCTACTTTCAGGATCAGGATGTTGGCAGCTTTGTATATTCATACGCCCACCTCAATCCATAGTTCTATATCTAGGTAAATTACAGAATTGGATACCAAAGAAATAAAGACATGTGATACAAGTAGCTCTCCGGGTAAAAAGAAAGTTTTGGGTAATTCACTACACACCTTGACACAATAAAAGACAGTGAAAGAAATGCACTATAGACAGATACTAAGGCCAAACAAAGAAGAAGGTCGGTCTCAGAAGCCCGCCAGCATTGGTAAGTGAAATGAGCTATGGCGCGTAGGTCTATGAGCTGGGGGCTAATTTTTTTAATTTCTTTGTATTATTATTATTTTATTTTTTTAAATTAAAAAAGTTCTCTGTAAGCTAGGATAAGCAACAACAAAATCGCAAACCTCATGGCCTTTTTCTAAAAATAAATAAATTTAAAAAAATTGCACAGCACTTAGCTTTTTTGCACAATGTTTCTGTCTGAGACAGACTTTCTTCTTTGTTTGGCCTAATGGAATGGCAACAATGGAGTTGTAATGTTATAAATATACTGTACTAACTCTGGCAGCGACGTCAGGGCTCTTTTCAATGATGTTGCATCTCGTTATCCCGCATGTGCTTGAAGTGCACTATAGTTTGTTCAGCTCCAAATTGGTGATGTCACCTTACGACAGCGAATTAATACAGGAGACGTGTAGGCATGGCCTGCAAGCGATTCAAAATTTCCCTCCAAAATGGAATGCATTTCTTAATGAAAGAGTAACATTTCCCTCCAAATGCCAAAATTTCCCTCCAAATGCTCAAATTTCCCTGCAAGGAGCTTTCTGTATTGCCTACTTTTTCAGCCTGTGCGTGTAGGCAGGCGCAACATGCATCAAATGTGTAACACGCGCATTCTGCCAAAATCGTGCGTGCTCAGATAGATCGCATATTTCGCGCCAATTTTGAACTGATTGAACTCGAGATGAACCCTGGCATCTGCGCGTAAATACTGCATCAATTGATAGAAATACACTCCGACATCACCGCACAGAGTTACACGAAAAAAGTACAAAATGTATCCAAACGAGGGCGCCATTTGGCTCGCTGTCTGATGAGAAATTTGAGGTTAGTAGAAAGTAATAGTCATTAGTTAGTGTGTCCTTGCGAGCCAGATTGACAGGCAGGGAACCTCTCTGTTAGTGCACCACGACCGTTACACCTTAGTATACCTGTTGTTCTTCTGCGCTCTGCACTCGCATTTGGCCATCGGCGGTTTGGACCTGTAGATGTTCTTCGGTACCATCCAACCGATGGAGTTCCATGGGAGCCACCTCCTCCTTAAAAAATTCAACAAACTTTCAAAATCAGGGCCAATAATACCACGTATACACTCGAAATGGCGAAAAGAGTTATCCTCCACTTTAAACAAATTCAGATCCTCCTAAAATTCAATTCAATATGCTCACCAATTTCATAAGCTAGACCATCCTTGACCAGATCAGCAACTAAAAGAAAGAACGTCTGGCATATACATGACCAGTCGCGTCAAAAAGGACATGTTGTCGGCAAACACAGTTTTGAGATAGATGGGCAATATATTTGGTGCAATATAAAGAATATAATACGGAAAAATATCCTTCTTCAATTCATATCTTGTGATTACAAAGTACGATTACATTCAACAAGGCATCATTTCAAAGCTTAAAATGTTCTCTTTCAAATCATACCAATAACTCAGAATTGACTCGGGCCTCCAACATGTCCATTTTGAAGTGACGGGTCACATATTTTCCACACCTACCTGAGAAAATCTGCCCCGACCGCCCCCCCCCCCCCCCCCCCCAACTGGTCACTTTAAATAAATGGACACCAACATGTACAAACAAGTGCAGACCTGCCAACAGTTGCATATTGCCATCAGCGATCGTTATACAAAATTACATCGTACTACAATATAGATCAAATGTTTGCTCCAATCAGGGAGGTTGTCAAGTATGCGTGTGTGCCCAGATCGGTTTATACTTTCAGGGAGTCTCTCCTGCAAGATATCAGGGAGTATAAGTTAAAAATGTAACGGGTTCGCCGTCGGACAAGTTTTAATCTGTCAAGCTTTCGTCCGGATTAGCTCTGACTTCTTCAGGACCAAATTATTATAATATTAAACAAAACATAGAGATTGCCACTTCTCTTGTTTTCATCGTTTGGGCTGCCCCTTGCCCGGTGATTTGAGAGTAGATGCCCTTTCCTACTTGTGAAAGAATTGGTGGCTCTGAAAAGAGCCGTTCAGATGGATTGCCGATTATCAGGAGTGTTGTTGGCAGCTCTGCAGGTGCTCCTATACATAATCACCAAGGCACAGACAGTATTTGGGTTTTCTATATGTGTAATTGATCATACCTGTTGTTCGTCTGAACTCTGAACTTGAACCTGTTGTACCTGGCCGTCGGATGTTTGGACCTGTATATGCTCCTCACCCTCCACTTGGTGGAGTTCCATGGGGACCTTTTATTGAAAGAAATACAAAGACAGTAGATTAGGTAATAGAGAATAAGAAAATAACATCGTAAAAGAGAAGACATTTTAAGAGACGTAAGCTAATAGCCCTTCTAAATTGAATCCAATTATAAAGCAAAAACTGTTTATGTGACAAGCCACAAGTTGCATTTTAAAAAGCGTGCATTTTTTCATGCTACTGTGATTACGAGGGAATGTGATTGTTCACTGCGTGACACATTGCAATGAGAATGGAAACATCAAAAAACCATGCTGAAAATCTTCAGCAACATGAAACTGTACAGGTGGTCAGAAAAGTTCCCATAAGAGACGGTCAAGGTAGCACCATGTATCAACCAGGGATCAAATTAATTGAAAGCATCGAAAAATTGCCTTCGATGCCCAACCCACCTAGTTGCCTTGATGCCCTCAATATCTGGCTATTTTCACTCCATTCAAAAGTACATAATTACCTTGGAGAAAGTTGGTGTCCCTTTCAAAGTGCCCTCTCCATTTCTTAATTTGAGACCTGGTCTTAATTCCTTAATTAACATTCGCCATTGGTTTTTTTAATAACCACTTGACCTTCCTTCCCATGCAAGCCATCGCTGTCAGGAAGAAAGTTCTGCATAATCTGCACTCAGTGTCTAAATCTAAACGCTTTTTGAAATTCCCATTTCAAGACAAAGGCTCTCGTCATGTTAAGAAGAACGGCATTCTGTCAATTCTGTTTTGTCCTTCACAAAGGGTATTGGAAAAGTGAAAATTTCCGCGCTCTGCAATTCATGAACAATTTTGCTCCGTTTTAGTATTGCGATTTTGAGCTTTACCTTACATAGACCTACAGTTAAACCCACAATTATTATACCCTTTGAAAAAAATGAGGTTTTTTTGCATTTTTCTCATATCTATACCAGCTGGAGTGGTGGAACTTTCGCTTTACACAAAAGACAGTTAGTTTGCAAAAAATGTTGAGCCCAAATATATTGATTTGTACTTGCGAACTAATTGTCTGTAATGTAAAGCGAAAGTTCTACCACTCCAGCTGGTATAGGTATGAGAAAAACGCAAAAAACTCATATTTTTCAAAGGGTATGAATCATTGTGGGCTAAACTGTATACAAAATGAATATCTTTGTAAATGCACAAAAATAAATGTAGCGCGAGCATTGCCACTTTTACAGTACGCGGACCACCAAACACAGGCCTGAATGTAACCAATACAATTAACGACAGTAAAACATCAACCATCCTCTATCTACCTGGTGTTCCTCATGCACATGGACTTGCTCCATCTGTCCATCCTGTGTGTGAATCTGGATGTGTTCCTCTGTACCCTCCACTTGGTGGATTTCCATGGGCACCTTAAAAATAAACCAAAAGCATCGCAAAATAAGTTGAGAGGACTCAAAACTCTGGCAAAATAAGACAAAACCCATTGCAACTTATTGGTCAACTTAAAATGATGATATCAAGTATTGTAATTTTTGTAATTTTTTAATTATAATTAGAAAGCAAATAAAAAAGGTCAACGCGGGTAGCAAATACAATCGTAAAATACTAATTCCTGTGTAGTTTTATTATGTAAAATTGAGGTTGTTCCTAGCGTCGAAAGGCAAATGTCATGATTGAGGCAAGTTGATGTTCTTTTCTGTGATTGCGCAAAATGAGATTGCCTGATTTGGCATGGTTAGGGTGGGTAAGGTTTAAAAATTGGGTTAGAATTGCTATCCTGGTTCCAGCAACCTGTTGGTATAATATTTCCACAAAAAAATGATGCCTTGAAATGTGCCACGCTGACATTAAATATTGATACATTTTTGTAATGCTGGGAATACATAACCAAGGCCTTCATGTATGCAACTACATAACTACTAAACAGGAATATCTTTAAGCAGAGCTTTGAATTACTCTAGTTTTATTTTACTTCAAATGCTGTCACACACACCTGTCGTCTCTCCTTTCGAACAATTCACAGAATTTGAAAAGGATTCATTTATGATTTTACAGTTCAGTTATACAACAAGACAAAGAAAGAAAAAATTGTTTTTTATCCCAAAAAAATCTACAGGCCTGACTAACCTATTTGTTAAAAAATTTTAATGATCATTTTTTTTGAAATTTTGTTTTCCATGTTGGAAAAAAAAATATGGACAATAGAAAAATATTGATTTTTAAAAAATAAAAAAGTGTTGTTGAAAATTCACCGACATTTCTGTAACACCCTCCCCCAAATATTGCCCATCCAACCAGGCCCATAACCAAGGGGGGGGGGGGGGCTCAATAAATCTAAATAAAGTCCTTTTTTTGTACCAATGAACCTTTTTTTTGTACCAATGTACATTTATTGTACCAATGAACTTATTTTTGTAATGATCTCTAAATTACTTCTGATTACAATATCGCCATTCTAATATTTCAGTTGAAAGCAAATTCCTGAGCACAAGTGAGCATACGTCTCTTACTCTCTTTTGAGCACTGCAAAATGTTCCCTGCAATTGAAAAAATAAACCCGCTGTCCTGCCTTATTCAACATGAACAATACAAACATTATTTCTGGGGATATGATTCCATTCAATGAACCGAATATAATAACAATATTTCTATATACACATACACACAATGTGCCAAGGCTACACACTTTTTTCTTCAAAATCATTTCAATGAACATGGCTTTTGTATGCATAATATTACCAGAACCACTCTAAGGCTATGTGATCCAAGCCATTATTTGAGCAACAACAAAAAAGAAGAGTTGACTTGCCCTTTCCGACCGACCCAAATTTTCGAAAATCTAGGGACGCTATTTTGTTTTTCAAAGTAAAAAAAAAGAATATAAAATTGAAAGAAGCCCATAACAATAAAGAAAGATGAAAACGTGTTTGTGAGTAGTATCTGCTTGTTTAAAAATAAAAAATCTTTAAAACGTGTTTTTGTGTAGTTTCTCCCTGAAAGGGCAAGTCAACGTGTTTTTTGGCCTATCATTGAATACTTGAATGGCTCAATATCACAAGCAACCTCCCGCCTTATTTCAATTATTCAGTAACTGCCTATCATCAAAGGTTTGAGCAAACAAGGTTTCAAAGGTCATAGGTAATCAAGATAATCAACTCATGAAAGGTTACTTCCTTTTCAAAATGCAAATATCTACATCCTCATATCTCTGCACACGGTCTCTTAAATTACACTGTGGAATTGGAACTTTGCCCTTGAAGATTGAGTTAATTAGTAAATAACCAAAATGCCATCAGGGCAGGCCTTCACGTTTGAGGCGTGCGAGTGCGATCGCACGCCATCGCACGCCTGAAATGGTTTCGAGAAGAGCGATTTATTGCACGCCTAAAAAAAATTTAAAAAATAAAAAGATTTTTTTTTATTTAAATTTTTTCTTCTTCTTTTTCTTAAGTCAAAAATAGGACCTTAGACGACTCGTATTTGACCCTTAATAACCCACATAATACCCCTTGACCCACACCATTAGGGATAATAACTCCTAACCTAAGATCTTATACTAAATTATTCTTATCAAAAGTATGATTTTTTCAACACTGAAAATGAAAGTGTAATAATACATACATTAACATACAGGTTTACTTGTCTTAACAGTTAGCCCCAGGAATGGCAAATCTACCTTATTTTGTTGTTGATTAATGTAGATTAATTACCCGGGACTCGCTCCCAACCTTACGCCATGTGCAGTTTGTTTTGATTCCACGATCCCGATTTGGTCATAAAACAGCACACCTAATTTTTTTGAGGAGTGCAATTTATGGCACACCTACAGCACACCTCAATGTTTTGAGGAGTGCGATTTAAAGCACACCTTCAATTTTCAAACGTGAAGGCCTGCAGGGGGTAAAAGGTTATATTTGTAAACAAAGGCTGTCAAAACTGACTATCTGTGCAAAACTGTTGTCAAAAGGGGTCCATGTAGTCTATTATTTTGTTACGGTTGTGATGCATTTTTAAGGTAATTCAACAATTCATTGATTGATTTAATGTTGTATTTTCAAAATAATAATTTATTAATTTTAATGACATAGTTCCTGATAACTATGGCAAAATAAAAAAATAGAACATGTTTAGCATCCTGCCTTTTTGAAAAAAAAAGGAAGGAGGAGGCCTTTTCCCCCCTTTTCTTTCCAAAATGGCCGCCCGACACATTTTGTCAAGATAGCTGGCCGGGCTATTTTTCATGATGGTTGCCTGCTTTTTTCAAAATGACCGCCACTTGGACTCAAGATATTACATATTGGCTTCGTATGGGCAAGATGAAACAGAAAATGAAACCAAAATGATGCATGTCTTGTCCTGAGTTCTGTGATGAGAACCAGTTTATTTCACGAGGCAAACAGCTTTATACAAGGTGTGCTAAAGTTAAAAATACAATTTAATTTTGAATTTAAAAAAAAAAAAAGAAGAAGAAGAAGAAGAAGAAGAAGAAAAAAAAAGAAGGGAAAAAAAGGAGGCGGCCTCTAAAAAGGAAGCAGGCCGAGACGCTCAACATGATTTTTTTTAAATATTTGGCCTAATATTGGATTTTGGTCTGGAAATTGAAAACTCATCGAATGCACACACACGTACAAACCATGATTATACTAACTATCACACAATAATATCATAGTTTGCATATTACGATGAGCACACACAGCTGCAGGGCATTACTTACTATTCATGCAAATGACAAGTAATTCAAATGTGTAAAGTGGGGAATTTCAATTTGGTTCATGTCATCATCCGGGGGGGGGGGCACTGACATTGCAAAAGGGTATAAGTATGTGCCGCGCTGAAGACCCCTTTTTCACCCTCTGCTGCTAGCTCTTATGACCCCCCCCCCTTTTGAGCCTGCATCAGTTCTTAAGACCCCAATTTTATTGAAAATTCAAAAATTGCGTTCCAAAGCCCCAATTCCTCGTTCTAAAACCAAAAAAAACATTTGCGTTCTTGCTAATCAAAATTAAACTATAGGCCAGTTCTCAAGACCTACTTTTTTGAAAAAAAATCAGTTCCTAAGACCCTACTTTTCGTCATAAAATCCACTCAGTTCAGTTCTGTAGCCCCCCTTTTTGAGACCCTGTGCGGCACACCCCTACCCAAAAAAAGTTGAGTGCCCCCTCCCCCGGGGTCATATCATCTCATTTGATAAAAATCCATAATGGTACGTGTGAAGGAAATAAAATGGCTAAACAAATGTGCACATGGACCAGGACATATCAAACACATTGGGGAATGAATGCATGCTTTTTTATGAATGCATTAAAAAGTAAAGTTTATGAATAACCTCAAGTGTAATTTATTTCTAACAATTATTTTGATAAACATTAAAACCACATTTGCATTTGTGTATACTTTTGGTTTTAACCACTTGCTATTTCAAAAATTTCAAATAATAGATTCAGATTTATTGATTTGTTTGTTCACAAGTGTTGGCGTTCATCGCACTTTGCAAGAATCCAAATACATTGCGCAAACAAAGTTGACTTTAAAAAGAAACTTCTTATTTCCCAACAATTATCTGACATGAAGAACTGAAACAAATTTAAATGAAATCGAATCAGATTCATGCAATCTCGAGTACATGACGTACAAGACGCATGGATATTGCCCAAATCCTGAACCCGTTCTTTAGGGGTCAAGTAATTAAAAAAAATATTACTACAAATAAATCACCCACCAGCACTAGAGTTGGTAATTATGTCCAAAAGTACGAACACAGGTCTGGACAAAATGGCGATTTCCTGGCAAGCTAACCCAAATTTCCTAAAACTATAACCTAATTTATATTTTTCTCACTATTTCTTATGTATTTCTTTATGCGGAAGAGCCACATTTTCCTCCAAATTCCCCTGCAAAGGGCTTCCAAATTTGCCCAGGCTTGTACGAACAGACCATCAGTAACCCACACGTTATCAACTTACAAGGACCTGCTGCACTCGTTCTAGCTGCTGCGTACGAACTGTACAGGCCTGGAAAAAATGTTGATTTCCTGGCAAGCTAACCCAAATTTCCCTCCAAAATGAAATTTTTCCACTATTTCTTATGTTTTTCTTTATGAGGAAGAGCCACATTGTGTCCAGGCTTGTATGAACAAGACCATCAGTAAACCCACATGTCATCAACTTACAAGGACCTGCTGCACTTGTTCTAGCTGCTCCGTTTCAACCTGCTCTTCTGTGACTGCCTCCTCCTCTGTCGCCATGGTGAGCCGATGTTCTTCCGACTCTTCTACTTCCTGGACCTCGTGAACCTCTTGCACTTGGATGCTTTCCATCGGCTACTGTTGGCTGCCGGTTTGACCTGAAAGTACAGTTGAACAAGAATGGGACAGTTGAATGAATAATTCTCTTTGAAACGTAATTGCTGGTATAAAACTTGACAATTAGTTTGAGGCTGGGCTTCCGAAAGACCAATTGGCCTCCAAACTGTTAATGTTTGTTTGATTGTGTATTTTGTTGTTGTTGTAATATGACAAGTGGAGGGAAGTAAACACGATGCTGAATGAAGGGATTGTCAACAATGGCCTTAAAAAGGCATCTAAATTAATAATTAAAATATTTATCGAGCCCAATATCAGTCTAGGCCTACATGCTGCAACTTCACTTGTTTGTTTTTATTTTTTGTTTTATTTTTGGTGTGGGTTTTTATTTGGGGTGGGGGGGGGGAGGTTGATTTGCTTAAATTCTTGATTTTCCCTTAAATTCAAAACACAACATTTCTTGGACTTGGATTTACTCAAAAATCCAAAGTGGTCTCACTCTCATCAAATCAATTGAACAACACTATAAACGCAGGAGTTTGAGATAACCTTTAAAAGAAAATCCCAAGATGAACTGATCAATAACAACTATATTTCCCAAATAAATTTTAAAAATGCTTTTATTTTCACAGCACAATTCAATGAGCAAGGCAGGTAAATCCAAAGTGGTCTCATCAAATCAATTGAACAACACTATAAAGTTTAAAACGCAGGAGTTTGAGATAGCCTTTAAAAGAAAATCCTAAGATGAACTGATCAATAACTAACTATATTTCCCAAATAAAAAAAATGCTTTCATTTTCACAGCACAATTCAATGAGCAAGGCAATTCAATGAGCAAGGCAGGTGAAGCTGTGATATTTTTATATCCCCTCAATGTCAAAACCAATGACGCAGTTGAATCTATTTCCTTAAAAATTAAAATTAAGTTCTTATCAACAACATCTCGCTGCAACCAATGAACAGATCAACCTCTAATAGAGGTCATCATACAGGTCACAAACTACTGCTGAGGCAACCCACTGACTAAGGTCATACAACACAACAGAGATAGAGATAGCTTTTTACGTTATAAACACACCCGACTCAACCGAACCACACACCAGTCAAAATGAGTTCCTGCTAGATCGGAAAAGATACAGACAAATCCGCGACGCACACACACACAACATGGTTTATAGTGGAAGAACCAATGTGCATGCAATTACATGTAATGGCAGCGCTTGCTCACGGTAGAAATCTATTCATTTGAACATTTTTACGTTCCACTGAAAATTATAACTGACTCGCCCGCTGGACTAAACCGAGCCAGCTAGTTTTCTTTGCTTAAAATACTATGCATATTAAACATGAACTGACCTTTTCCATGCATTTCTCGCGGTGACCTGTCATGCATGTTGAAAACACAACCACCACCAACGAAACAAACGCAAAATATCTACGACTACGCTTGTCTTTATTGTCAGTGCATTTTTTGAATTGGCAATATAAACTGCCTTGTTTGGGAGTGTTTTGCTGTGTGGGAACTTAAATACACAAAGCAGAGCGCTGTGCAGAAACACTGCGTGACACAAAGAAAAGGGGCTCTCCCATGCTCTCTATTGACACGACATGACCCACTGACCTCGCACTTTCAGTATTCAAACAATTCAACTCTAGTGAAAAAGGCCAATGGTCAATTGCACTGACCTTCTGAACACTGTGAATATGTATGATTATAATGTAGTAAAACAGTGTTGCCAGAGTGAGCATCTATTTAGCCCAATCTTCCAGTATTTAAAGTCAAAAAGCAAAAAGATTGAATGTTGGCATGTTGGTATTGTTTGTTTGCTTGGAGGGGAGAGTTAACTATTTTATCAGTCATAGTCCTTGTATTGCAAAAATAAAAAGCTGTCAGCAAAAATATTTTCTATTTGTTAGTAGACAATCGAAGGGTATTGTTTGTTTGCTTGGAGGGGAGAGTTTACTATTTTATCAGTCATAGTCCTTGTATTGCAAAAATAAAAAGCTGTCAGCGAAAATATTTTCTATTTGTTAGTAGACAATCGAAGGTGATGATCGATCATTCAATACGTGAGATTATCAATAAATCATTTCAAATAAAGATGTGCCATCTCTATTAGAAAACACTGTGATTGTTTCCCAAAATAATTGCCAAGGCCAAGTAAAATAAAAAAACACATGTTTCTTGTCCAGGTATTGGAATAATAGGAGGGGCTTTTTATTTTTTAGTGGAAAACGGACCTAAATAACGTGTTTCGGCCCATTATTTGCCATACAGAATGGTGTCTGCAAAAAGGAGGAGGCCCTTTTTATTTTGCTATTTTGAAAGCTATACCCCTCTAGTGATCACAAAACTCGGCACATTGACACCATTTGCAAAGCTATAGCCTAGGACAGGTTTTAACTTCTGAAACATTTTTTTTTAAAGTTATGATAGAAAGCTTGCAAGATAAAAATTAAATTGCAAAATCTTCAAAAAAGGAAGCGGGCGCCGGGGGCGGGGACGTGAAACATGTTTTTTTTTTATTTGCCCCATGGTGTTTGATGTCTGATTGCAATTGGTAAACAAACTGATCTACAACAAATTGGGCCATATTTGGGCTAATAGTTGGGAAACACAATTTATTATAATTTGCCAGACAAACTTCTCAACCCCTAGAGGGTCAAATTGTATGATCAGTTCAATTATTTATTTGAATAAAAGGCATTGGCACAATGAGACATGGACATCGATTTATTTTCACATGAAGGCAGGTCATGGATTTGGAAACTGATAAAAGACCTATGGATGCAGGGTCAGTTTAAACTTGAACCCTGTTTGACACTTGTATAAATATTTGGCAACGCCACCTTCTAGCTACATTAAGAGGTTTGCCCTTGCTGAAATACTCAACACTATATAACAACTGCAACCTGAATTATATTTATATGTGGTTTTGATTACACTTCAAGATGCCTTTTGCTGAAGAAAAAAATATACTCAACACTTATATTAATTATTATGTGGTTTCTGGTTTTTTTAGTGCGCTTGACACTTCAAGATTTAATTTTCTACAACTTCATTTCTTAAAACTTTTTGTGTTCCATAAATAAAAAGGTTTCAATTTAATATACCCTTAATCAATACAGACTAAAGCGCACAAAATGTTGTATTCAACCTAATAAAGTCATAAAAATCATTGTCTTTTTCCTCTTTTAGAATTAAGAATTATATTACTCGGCTTTTTTGTTGTTGACTTGTTGGATAGTGCACTAAGTAAATATGTTTATAAACAAATCAAAATATGTCCTCAGTTATATATTGATTTGGTTTATTGTCCTTTCTTTATTTAGTTTTGATTCCTTCCATGTGCTTTAACTATTGTGGGTGGATCCCTTTCTAAACAAAATGAACACTTTGAGCCTCAACTAGATAGGAATAGCAAATAATTTGAACATTTCTAGATAGGAATAAACTTAAACAATAATCACCAGAACATACCGGACCAGGATGATGTAAACTGCAGATTTCAAAAATCAAGTGACTCATATCCCCCCCTCCCCCAACATGTCGCACCCTGTTCCTCTCAATTGTGATATAAATTAATTTGGATAAATGTATGCACGCACCATTAGATTGCCACCTAAAACAGTTGTAGATAGATGTTGTTATCAGTGCGTCATAATTTATCGGAGTTTTACATCATTTATTAATTGTCATCCTAAAAAACTTAAATATTGCTGGGATAATTATGCATTGCCACTACAATGCACCCTTTCATTCAATTTTCCAAACAATATGTTTGTATACACTTCACTCCACGCATGACAAAGCAATATCAAATATATTTGATCAAACTTACACTCGTTCAAAATTGAATCAGCCAATATGAAAATTGCAATTTACTCGCTTATTGTGCATTAGTTATTGATCTCAGCGCTGCACACGAGCAAATTTTGTGGGCCTTATTTTTCAAGACTACCCTAGATAATGACGATAATCCTGCTGCACACCTCAAAATGCAGTATACACAATGTAAACTGTATCCACACAATCTGTTTTCTTGTTCAACAATTCACAGACAGTGATTTTATCCATTACAAAAATGACAGAAACCTTCCAACAAATATAGTGTACAATTCAACAAAGCGCCGGGTAAAATTTGCATACACATGCAGCCTGAGCTCCCGCTCTATGCAGCTGACACAGTGCTGGAAAGGCTGACATGACCTTTGTCTGACCCTGGCAGAACACATCTCTGCATTATGCACATATCCTTTTGGCAGAGGCAACTGCACAAGCGGCAGTGAGACTCAACATTAATCTCTTACACAGATGCACATGCATCACTAAATACTAGGGAGAGCATGTGTCTGACGCTGTCTTTGTTCGTCAAGGCACAAGTCGGACTAAGAGACCCCTCGCAACATTAGTGATGCATTCATACCGCAGACCTTACTACTTGCTATGGATGTATTATAGCTTTCTCTGCATGTATGCTATACGCTATCTAGCAATGTATGTAATATAATCCAATCATATCCTGAAATATTTATAATGCAGTGAAGTCTTAAATTTGTCTCAAAATTTGTCTTCAAGTTTAATACAAATTACAAACAAGATGGTTGATTTTCTCAGATAGAAAAATTAATGTAGAAATATATTAAATTTGTTAATAAAGAAGTTTGTGTTTCCAGTTATAAACCACCCTCGACCAAAAAATAACAGTTTAATTACAAATATTGTATTTTTCGTACTTGGATCTCCTCCAGGATGAATTTATAAACAAACAATTGTAATGCATGGATCAAGGCAATCATGGACGTATTGCGAGTAAAAACGCCCTTGCCAGTCAACGGGCAAAATATTTGTGACATCAGTTTGAATAAAGAGAATAATAAAGATTTTTTAAAACCTCCTACAATTAACTCAAAATCAATAGTGAAGGGCCTAAGCAAACCGAATTGTGATTTATTATGTTCAACCCAACTCATACCAAAACTCTTGATATATGTTGCAGGCAGATGAGGCAAAATAATTCATACTCAATTTGTTTTAAATTAATTGATGAATTTTTCATAAGCCAATGGTTTACTGTCTGCGTGGGTGCCAAATGATATCGAGGCAATTCAGCACTGATAGGCATCTTTAAGGTGGTTGCAGAGGAAAAGACATAGTTGCGACCTTTTATAAGGGATAGATAGAACTGTACAGAGTGAGAGAATCAAACTTGAGTTTGATCCTTGCAAATAGTTGTTTGCGAGAATCATTTGAGCATCACCCAATCTTTCCTAATCCTGCAATTAATATTAAAAGTTTAAAAGAATCAAGTTTGATTAACGCCATCTGTTAATACAGGAATCTTTGCGAGAATCGATGTGGAGATTCTTGCCGGAATTCTAGCTCTGAAATAGGCTATAAAATGTGGCGCATGGACAGAACACTTTTTAGAATTATAACTTTTGTTGAGGCAATTCAGCACTGATAGATCTTTAAGATGGTTGTGGAGTTGTCATCTTTTATACAGGGATAGGATTGTACAGAGTGATAGAGAATCAAACTTGTAATTAGGCCAAATAAAAAATATAGCAGTTTCTCGTCCGCACACGCATACATTCTGGCTGCCGCATAAAAAAGTGGGTTTTTTTAATCTATTTTAATTTAAAATGTTTAAATATTCTCAAAATCACACTGATGTTGTAAATGGAGAAAGCGTCAATATTTTTAAAAAAAACCTGTGTTAAAATCAAAGAACAACACAACAGGCGAAACTTACCCATTTTAAGGTTAAAAAGCTAGTCTTGGATTTTGAAGCAAAAACATGTCCACCATGTTGGATAAAGCGAAACCAGTTTTGGAAAAAGGGGCATCCGCCATTTTGGAAGAAAAAATAAATGCCCTCATCCTCCTTTTTTTTAAAAGTTTGGACGAGAAACTAGTTTTATTTTTATTTGGCCTTAATGGTTTGCCAGAATCACAATCACTCTGGGAAAGAATAAAGTTTGATTAACCCCAATTTGTTTACAAGAGTCATGGAGATGAGAATCGATTCCGAGATTCTTGCCAAAATTCTAGCCCTGAAATAGGCTTTAAAATGTCGGACATGGACAGTACAGCACACTTTTCAGATGTAATGCCCTGATGAAAAGTTGGGAATAATGAAACCAGAACTGAGAGTGAGAACTAGTTCTGAAAACAATCTAACAACAAAACCTGCCAACACTGAACAATAACACATTCACCACTAGTAAATATGCATAGGTTCACAATTACATCCCGAAAGGGGGGGGGGGGGGGGGGGGGGGACTAAAGGAAGTGCTTGATCTGATTTTTCGAATTTTGTGAGTGCTATAATTATTGAGCTATTAATCAAATGCATATAATTCTGGAAAGAAAATGGATCAGAGAATCCAAATTTGGCGACAATTTTGACCAAAAATGTTGATTTTTTTTTATAAAAAATCACAAAGTTAACTTTTTTTGACCCAATTTTTTTTGGACAAAGCTAACAAAAATAATTTTGAGTATCAAATGCCCAAATCTGTTGAAGATGTAAAGACATTAACCTTTTTTTCTCTTTTTTTAAACCTAATCTAATTTTTTTTGAAACTTTAACCAAAAAGTGCCAAAAATCTGGAAAACGGATTTTCTTTTTTATTGGCACTTTTTAGTCAAAATTTCAAAATATATTAGATTAGGTTTTAAAAAAATGTCTTTATTAATTTTTTTTAAAAAATGTTTCTTAGTTAATGTCTTTATATCATTAAGACTAAGAGTTTTGGGCATTTTATACTCAAAATAATTTTTGTTAACTTTGTCCATAAAATTGGGTCAACAAAGAGATTTTTTGTGATTTTCTCAAAAAATCAACTTTTTTGATCAAAATTGATGCCAAATTTGGATCCTCTGATCCTTTTCCTTTCCAAAAATGTATACTTGTATATACATTTGAGTCATAGTTCAATAATTACAGCACTTACAAAATTCCAAAAATCAGATAAAAAACTTCCTGGAGTGGTAACTTGTTTCGATTTTTCGCGCTAAGTAAAATCAGCAATTGCAGATCAATAAAAATGGGCAAATGCAAATATATTCATTTTGTAATGTATGCAGGTCTATGCTCAAAAACATCGCAAAAATAAAAACAAGCAAAAATTGTTCAAAATATGCAAAGCGCGAAAAAATTACAGGCACAAAAATGTCCCATACATGTACATACAGCTCAATTTGAGACTGATGATTTGACCCTACACTTGTTCATCAGAATGTCGGTTTCCGGTTAGGTTTCCTGTTCACATGACATGTCAGCCAGCCAGCCAGACACACAACAAGCCAGGCCATGAATCAATGAATAATGTCTACATCATCATGTATGATGATCGTGAAATTAATAGCGCACACAGCTCAATGAGCTGCCATAGATTTCATATGTAAAATCTATGCGCATCTAAGACTGAGTTCTACAGGAAATAATTCAGTCTTGTCTCCAATCTTTAAAGCAATAATTAAAGTTTACAACTTTTGTTGGTCCATGTTAAATTTCTCATGGTAAAAATAGTATTTTGGTCATACATGGACATGTAGAACTCAGTCATTGTTTGTGTGTGTCTACAATTCATTTGATTTTGGTTGCCATACCCATACTTATGGAGACAAGAAATAAGTTGATTACATCCCCCCCCCCCCCAAAAAAAAAAAACCATCCCCCCCCCCAAAAAAAAAAACCAAACCAATTCAGCATTTTTAGTGTAAAATTGCCCTTTGAAGTCATTTGTTCAAAAACTACCTTTCACTTCGAATAGTTTCACATTTTAAAGTTGGAACACAATTTACACCTTTTAAGAATTCCTTGAAGCTGCCCCTCCCCCATTATAGACATTATTCTTAATTTAATAATTGGCGCCGAAGAGGGACTTAACTTACTTAAGTGAACTGAAAACGAGGCTCTCGGTTTAGCCATGACGAGAGTGCTGTAGTTTTCAATGGGGTGAACTTTGCACTAATCATACAAATTCATCATACTTCTGAACTGCTCGATCAATACTTGACTTTACTACATTCGTGGAATTAACTTAAACATAAAACTATTTATTCCCACTAGTTTGAAATGAAATGTTTGCTGGTAACCACCCCTATTGAGGGAAATTTACAATTCAGAGTTCATTTACACATTGCCGTCAAAGGAGGAGATTGTAATGTTTATCGAGCGATAACTGCTTTGAGCATGCTCAGTTGGATGCCACCCCTCTTTGCCGGAAATGCGCCAATTAAGAATAATGTCTATAGCAAGCCAAATGTCAGAATACCTCAATTTTATTCACAGAAAACCTATAGATGGTTGGTTGTACGCACAGAGTGTGGTAAATGCCAAATCTTCTTAAGTAAGGCGACAACAAAAACCTAAGTAGGGTTGTTCGATCTGGCGTATTTTCCCAAACCACAACATTAACCTTCACGCAAAACATTCCATGATCAGAGATGTGACTGAGAGATTCCTGAAAAATTGCGAAGGGCGAAGCGTAGCGAGCAGAGCTCTCGCACCTCACGGTGTCAACATTTGATAGGGGCTTGTCTGGAGAAAAGGATATAGAGTATCACCCCCCCCCCCCCCCCCCTAAAAAACATGTTTGACTCTTTTTATGCTGAAATATCATCATCCGGGAAAAACAACATCTCTGCATAATACAGGGTCCCAGAATGATCTATACTGGGTTTCAAAAATATATAAAAATATAAAACAATACTGTTTCAAATTTAGACACTTGCGATGAGGATGGAAATGTTTCCTACTTATTCCTCTAATTTCAAAAAGGGATAGTGACTTTATAGATTTCCCATATTGGATCATTTCGTTTTCGACAATAATTTGAAATCTTCTATCGTTACAAAAAAAGTCTGTATTTTCCATTAGAAATGTATGATTTTCAAAATCTAAAATTCCTAAGAAAGCTGGGCGTTTGCACAAGATATAAATGAAAACGGTTTGGACAATATCAATAATAGTGATGGTCGTTCCTGATCGGGAGATCGAAATCGGTGCCTATTTCAAAGTGTGCAGCGGCGCCCTCTTGTGTCACCATACTTTTTTTTGTCACCTTATTTTTGTGGCGGTCAATGGTTTGAGGACAAATACTTCAATATTACTCATATCTGGCAAGTGTGATTTTGATGTCTAGGTAAATATAAATGAGCTTTAAAGGTATATGCCCCGATCACTTTTTTGGGGCTATGATTTTTTTTCTCACATCAAGATATTTTGGTATCAGAAGAATCCCCATATTTTTCTTATTATGTCTGTAAAATATTAGGGGCCAGAAATGTTTCATTTGGAAATTATAGGCTAAAACAGGCCTCAAATTAAGAAATGAAAAGAAATGAAAAGGGCAAGCAATTTAAGCAAATTGAAAGGGGCACCAATACTAATACTAATTATGTACTTTTGAATGGAGTGAAAATAGCCAGAAATGGAGGGCATCTAGGCAATGAGGAGGGGCATCGAAGGCAATCGTCTCCAATGCCTTCGATTAATTTGAAATGTGGTGAATTACTATCAAAGGTGGTTAACCACCAGCCAGTCTGTACACTACTCAATGGGCATGTCTTTTGACCTTGCGCTTCTAATAATAGAATAGAACCATTGGAGTTATATGCAACTCAAACTTTGGAATGCAACAATTTTAAGGATGACCTTTCATGTAAAATAGAAAACATCAAGTTGAAATATCATGATAATTGGTTGTTGCATTTTCTTAAAAATTTACCTTGTGGGTCAAAATTAATCATGAGGGCGCTTTTCAAGATTTTTCACAACTTTTCCTATTTTATACATTTTTAACGTTTTTCACGAAGATGATCACAAGTTCAACCTGCTCAAGAAAAAGAAATTTAAGCATTTCAACCATAAATACTTTTAACATTCCTTGCAATGCTCCTATTCAACTGCATGGAGGTCAACACACTTTTCCTAAATACAATTCAATTGTGACATCCAAATGAATGATCGAATGAGTGATACGGACAAACTGATTGGTAAATGCTCACATTTTGTGATCATCTTCTTGAAACAAATGGTATGGTCACATCCAATATCAACCCATTAGGGACGCACCATTTGACTTCATCAAAGGGGCGGGTGAAGTTAGGGTCTGGTGGAAATATGTTTTCGCCACCAAAGCAGGGTAATTAGCGCTGACCTGAAGATTTAAGGGGTCCAAATCAAGAAACCTACGGATCCACGAATCTAAAACTACACAAAATTAGAAATTTAAAGGGTCAAACCTGTCAATCTTGATTGGGCCTCACGCCCGCACCTTATTTTCTAGCAATGACCTGCAGTCACCCGCTGTTGATTTCAAACCTTTGATTTTAGAAAACTTTCAAGCAATACATGTAGGTGTGTGTGCTTAATAATCTTCACAAAAACATTATCTCAATACAGTACAGATGACAAATAGGAAACTAGACCTACGTGCACGTTGAGGAACATAATTTGTGCCGATAAATGTTACGCAGGTAGCTCGTTTTTTGTGATGATGCAAAATAGATTGTGTTTTCTTTTTTTCTTCTTCTTGAGACATCTCGAGGCCACAAAAAAAACACTGGCGGGCTGTAGGTTGCCCACCCCTGATCTAAGGGGTCCTGGACCCCTGGACGCCTTAAAATGCCATCCCTGCCCTGCACTGATGAAGGCGACAAAGTTTTTAAATTTTATTTCCTTAAATATTCAGGTGGCTAGGCACAGTTTTTTCCCACCTGCATATTGGGTGAAATTTGATGTGGTTGAAAAATTTCTCCCCCCCCCCCCATTGAAGTCTTATGGTGCGTCCTGTATGTTGTGGATTCTGCATTTAATAACTTTTTTAACTATAATTAATTTCATACCTTAGACTAGAAAATAATACAATCATATTCGTTTATTATACATCACCTGATAATCATAAAGTTAGAAAGTAGCAAATGAAAGTTATTGAAAGTCATTTTAGAGGGAAAAATCCTACAAAATTTAAGTCAAATAATTATATATATATTTTGCATTTTGGATGCAGGTGGGCCGGTGAGAAATACTATAGTAAATGCAGATCAATTTGTAACCGGCTTTTTTAACAATGATCAATTTCATACCTTCTAGAAAATAATACAATCACGTTGTTATATATCATCTGATATCATAAAGTTAGAAAATAGCAAATGAAAGTTATTACAAGTCATTTTAGAGGAAAAAATCCTACAAAATTAAAAATCAAATAATATATATATTTTGCATTTTGGATGCAGGTGGGAAATACTTAAGTTAATTTAGATCAATTTTAACCAGACTTACATGTATGGGTATGGGGCGCTAGTGCTGGGAGTTAGCGTGCAATTTACTACCCGTATACACGGGCAGTGTTTCGTTCGTGTAGACGTGTACACGGTCATAAACCACCAAATCACTCCACTCCCCACGTTTTATGTAATAACGAAATTCTGCTAAAGAATATGAATATCATGATTTTATAGGAAGATAAGGCCACTTAAAAAAATGGGTAGGCTTTATTTAGAATACCCTATCATTTGTGTCCTCACTGTGTAAGTGTATGGGTCGTTCTTTATAAGTCCCCATTGAAGACATGCAGTGGTAGGGTATACTAAAGGAACTCCGATAAGATTGATAGATTATTGTAGGCCTACATGTAGCACTGGCTGGCCTTCATAAAGTGAGCAGGAGGGAAGGTGGTTTTTATTGACATTTTTACGAAATTGACACATAAGTATGGCTGTTTTCATGCATCAGGAAAACGGCGAGGCTTGTTTTTTAATTTTATGCATCAGGAAAATGGTGAGGCTTGTTTTAATGTGTACATGTATGTAAACTTGTAAGTTTATGATCAACACACAAGTTTGTAAGTGACATAGGCCTAGGTCTAGTCATAGTTGATTAATATTAATAAATTAGGCCAAGTAAAACAAAACAACAGTTGATCGTCCGGACTTTTCAAAAAAAGGATGCGGGAGGAGCTTTTTATTTAATTAATGAAAAATATAGGCCAAAGGCTCGGCCATTTCAGCCAAACATAGGTCTCAGCCATGTCAGCCTCAAGATGCAGGAGACTAGACTCAGTGGTGTGAGAGGCAACAAATAAAACAGAGGAAAACAGACAAAAACGTAAAAGCTTAAAATTGGGAAAACAGCGTAAAATTGGGAAAAAATGCCAAATATGGGCTGAAAAGAAAAGAAAAGAAAAGGCTGACATTTTGGCATAAGACAATTTAAAAAAAAGAGGAAATCAGCTAAAAAGAGGAACTCTCACAACCCTGCTAGAGTCAGGTCGGGAGTCAGGTATGATCTTGTTGTCAATCTGAAATTTGATTTTTTGACTCGAGTTTGACAAACAATTCCTAGGAAAATGTTTGTGTTTTTATTTCATGAGAATAAATTACAACAAAATTGTAAGGACATTTATGTCCAAACCATGTATGTATGCAACCCATAAACGAAATTCTGGATGGTCAAACGTGGTGTGTGACCGGTCCGGTATTGGCGTTGAGTCGGGCTTCCGACTGCAGCAAAAGCATGCAAGCCCATAATTTTGTCAATGACACAACCGCGCCCTTCCGCGAGACCAATAATAAAAATTGCCGCCAGAAAAATAAACATTTAATGACGCCTATGTAGCATTAAACATCCCGACATAAGACATTAATCGTAACCGTAAAACAAGGCAAATACTCCGCTGGGTCATAGGGACGGGATGTGGGACCATTCTCGCCATTTTCCTGGGCATCGCGGGGTCAGTTTTAAGCGTGAAGCTTGGCACAGTGCACAAAGGTCAAAGTTAAGGGGACATCTCAGGACAACAACAAATGGCACTCGTGGTCGTCTTTTCTTGGGATCTAACGCGACAGAAAACAATCAATGAGGTAAAGAGATAATTAAGGACCAAGTGGATATTAAAATACTAGTAAAAACCACACAAATATATTCAAATTTTAACGTCAAAGTAACGCTTTCTGAAAAGATGACGCCAACAAACCACGCAGAACAAGAAAATTTTTGACGATCACCATACTGCGTGATCGCGCCGTAGCATATGCCAACAGACAGCCGTAATTTTCAGCGTTTCCTGGCTTTCTTTTCGTTCAAAAATCCCAACAACGAAAGACAAAACATTTAAGAATACATACATATCGAAATAATGTGTATTTTCTTACCTTTTAGTGGTAAAATTCGAGAAAACCTACAGCAGAATCGAGCTTTAAAAGGTCAGAGTTCGTGACCTTCTGCCAAACCTGCATATTTCGAGAATGATTTTCATTGGCTGACGATGATGTAATGTAAGCGACGCGTATATCTTTCTTCTGATTGGCTGATTTTCAGATAGTTTGACGTCATGTGTGACAACCTTTTCACTATGATTTTATTTACATATTGTTATTGGGTTCTCAATGCTATAAAATGATTTTAATTCAAAATTGAAATATAACATATACGGTGACAAATATTTTATTCAGTTTATATGACTAATGCAATGCCAACAATATCGTTGTTTCTTTTATCATAAATTAGTTTTTACAACAATAATGACGTCTGGAAAAGGAGGGCGCACTTCCTTGAATCTGTCTGATAAATCCCTGGATTTAGGGACTGTCTGGCCAGCTTGACAGCTTGACAGTAGCATGGTAGTATTCTTTAGTTGGCAGGCTTTGTTCCTCAGATAGATAATGATGATGATGAGCTCCTTTTGTTTGAAATGAAGTATGTAATGTTAGTTGTTGCATGGAAGTCCCGGGGGAAGTCCATGGTTGTTGTTACAAATATCTAATTGATCTTGGCATTTGTTTGTATTTTTGTACCTGTTTTGTACACACTCATGTCTAATGAAAGACTGAATTGATCCATCGATTCGATTCGATAGAGAGATTTATGAGATTGATTTGTGATTAATAATAATTGAATGTCTGATTCAGGGGATTCATGCACTCTTTTTGCAACACCTTCATGCTATTTTCTGTATTCACTCGCTGCTGTAAGCAGAATCGCTAATTGACTGAACAATAGGAACGAGGTGGCGCAGTCGGTTAGAGCGTCGTACACTGCTGCGCACCGTAGTTCTGTTGGTGGATCGTTTATGAGTGAGAGTTCAAAACGATACACCAACACAGCCTCGTCCCCATGCCTCCTTCAGACCGTGCAGACTGAAGTTGGCATGTTCATGGCGCATCGTGCTTCGGAAGGTACGTAGAAATGTTGGTCCCGTGTATCGGAAGAGCTATCCCCGAGCACGTTAAAAGGTCACAGACTCCTTCGTAAAGAGTAGGGGATCGTCCCGGTCTGTGTCTGTACGCTCATGTTTGTATTCCTAGGTTCCAGGGATACATTGTGCGAGTATACTCAATATTGAGGTTTATGCACAGTATAGGTAGATGATGATGATGATGATGATGAATAGTTTCGATATATCGGTACATGCAGAGTTCATAAAAATGTCTATAAATAATGACACTCTGTGTGATAGCCCAAAGCAGGCATTGCGATGGCTTAGGAATGTTTCGTTCACAAAAAAGTTGTCAACGAAAGGAGCGATGTAATTGATAAATTAGTCCATTTTTCATAGACGATTCACCTCCATTTGGAGATCCACAGGTTCTATACATCCCACCGCTGCCACCAAGTAATATTCGCTGGCTATTTGCAGTGTAACTCGCTCAAAGGAAACTGATTTAATCAACAGTTGACAACATTATTCAGGGCTGTCAACTTTGGGGATTTGCTGGGAGGGAGAGATACAATATTACAAATATGATGGCCAAAGTGTTCCAACAAAAAATAGTAAAAGGTAGCCCAATTTTTTTTTTTGCAGTCACCTTGTGAATTTCAAGTGAGTTGGAAAAGGGGGGGGGGAGTCAAAATTTTGCACGGTCAAAAAAAAAAAATCGCACAGTCAAAAAGGTACAGCAAATGAAGTAGGCGACGGGCAATAAAATATAGTAAATTCCGTGTGATTTTGTAGAATTACGTTGGTGATCAGAAAGTGTAAAGCACTGATTTATAGCATCTCGCGAAGGAAATAAACGTGTTGATAAACATTTTAATTGATAACTTTTTGAGACGGGAGATTTTATATTCTAGGCGGAAGTGCTGGAGAAAGAGTGTCTAGGCGGGAGACTCACACCTATTAAATGCAGGAGAGTTGACAGCCCTGCATTATTTATCCATGTTTGGCTGAGAGTGATGGAATGCCAGTGATACTATCAGGGTTGCACAAAGTGCGGGAGCAGGGAGCACCGCTCCCGGGAAATAATGACCAGAATTTGGGAAATATGTATGCCAAGTGGAAAAAGAAAAATTATTGGGGAAAATGGTGAAAAAAGATGAAGAGAAAAAATTGCAACTTTGGGTTATGAGCTGTGGTGGCACATGTATACTAACATGTTTATTGTTTTATTGCTTTCCCCAGTGGCGGCACTACAGGGGGGGCAAGGGAGCATTTCCCCCAAAAATAGTTTTGTGCCCCAATCCCCACTTTGCCCCCCCCCCCCCCCCCAAAAAAAAGATCAATTTAAGTTATCGACAATTTTAGCATAAAAAGGCCATTTTTTAAACTAAATTAGGTTAAATTAGACAACATTTTACAATTTTAGCGTAAAATGCCAAAAACAAAATATCCGCGCTTCACGCACATTCTTTTTTTTCTCTAAATGTCAAATTATTACTATGGTACTGGTATATCTAAACAACACTATAGCTAACATTGTAATCTGATTTTTATCAAACCTGTAAGTGTAGGTGGGGAAATGTTAAGCTCAAAACCTTGCTCCTGGGGAAGAAACAACTTTGTGCAACCCTGGATACTATTTCAGATCGTATTCTGGACGTAGTATCACATATAAATATAATAACATTATGTGGACCGGGTCATAATAAATTAGTTTATGACAGTCATACATACAACCTACGTCTTAAAGGCATATTATGTGATCTTTTCCAGAGAGCGCCCTCTATTCATGATTTTTTTAGAAAGTAGATTTTCTTGCAAATTTACATTTCCGATCATAAATCATACATACATTCCAAGTTACAGAGCGATACGATTCCTAATTACCTCAAAATCATGGTTTTAGAGTGAATTTAGAGTGAAAAATATAAACTGTCGGAATCCCCACACTTTATTTTCACTCTAAAACCATGATTTTGAAGTAATTAAGAATCGTATCGCCCTGTAACTTGGAATGTATGCATGATTTATGATCAGAAATGTAAATCTGCAAGAAAATCTGCTTTCTATTTTTTTTCGATGTTGAGGGCGTTCCCTGGAAAGATCACATAATATACCTTTAATGTGTTAAAAACCAAGTACATGGTCATTGGTGGTAATGATGACACGGCACCTCTGTCAGTGGATGGACAAATAGTAGAAACTAGGGTCCAACAATTTAATTTCCTTGGTTCCCTCATCACCGATGAAGGAGGTTGTTCATCAGAAATAAGACGCAGAATAGCCATGGCAAAAACTTCTATGACTCAGCTTTTAAAAATCTGGGCTAACAGAGGCATAACAAAAGCTACCAAAGTACGACTGGTTAGAGCACTCATCTTCCCTATTGCAACGTACGGCTGTGAGTCTTGGACCATGACAATCGCAAGCACAAACAAGATCAATGCTTTTGAGATGTGGTGTTGGCGCAGAATTCTTCAAATCAATTGGACAATGAAAAGAACCAACTTTAAAAGTGTCCTGCAGGAAATCGGTGCTACAAAACGTCTGATTGCCAATATAAACTCCCAGACACTCTCCTACTTCGGCCATATAGCCAGGCGCACAGGTTCCTGCTTAGAAAAAACAATTATGCAGGGTATGATTGAGGGCTCAAGGAGACGAGGCAGGCCAAGAGCAAGATGGTTTGACAGAATAAAGAACTTGGTTGGTCAACCGATTCCAAATATTTACAAACTGGCTGCTGACCGCCGAAAGTGGCACGTCATCTGTAAAGTCACGAGCTGTCAGTCATGACGGAGACGTACCAACACGCTTTGTTTCAATTCGTTTTTCAAGCAAATTTGTATAATGTATTGGCTACTCATGATGCTCGTTCGCGCACACACCTCATGGATCCTAAATAGCGCAAAACACAACCATTTTGGTACCCTTGAATGGCGTATAATTCCAACCCTAAAATCCGTCACTTATAGACTCAATTATGCAAGCCCTTTAGACCCCCCCAAAAAAGGTTGACTTGCCCTTTCCGACTGACCCGAATATTCGGAAATCTAGGGTTGCTATTTCATGTCATATTTTGGTTAAGAATAGCACAACATGTTCTGTTTACGTTTAAAATTGTCATTTACTCACATACTTTATATCAACTGTCGCATTTTATGTTTATTTCACTTAAAGGGGCACTAAGAGATGTGTTGGAGGATGCGCCCTCAATTATGATAAAAACTGGGATTAGTATATTTTTATAATTGTATTACATACATATGAACTTACACCTATAAGGATTAAGAAAAATCAGCCCTCTATGTACAAGAAAACGTCGATTTTAAAAATGCTCGCCCCGCGGGAAGAGCATTTTACGTCCGACAGTATCCCTCTGCAGTACGCGTGATACATAACGCGAACAATATTTGCATAGAGCGCGTTTTTCAATAAATAGCGATGATATTGTTTTAATCAAGTTTTGCTGTGTTTTTGCTAGTAGAAACAACAGTTATGGCCATTTTTAATGTCGAATTCTGAAGTAAATTTTTAAACATTTAAAAATTTTCAACACCACTTAATGTGCCTTTAAGCTTAAAAGGTTTTATAGACCCGATTGCTTTTCTGCTGAATTTATTACGCCTGCTCGCCAAAAACCAGCGTCAGTTGGGCGATGGTCTGTGTATAGGTGTATATATAATTTTATTCACAGCGCGGGTCTTTAATCTTTACGGAACAAAATGGCCGCTCCTGAAAATTACACTGTCACTTTGACAGGTAAATCATTCTTTAAAATTGTGTTTTTGTGTAGTATATCTGCTTGTTTAAACAAAATTTTAAAAAGGGCAAGTCAACTCTTTCTTTTTTTTGGCCTAAAGCAATACAATGCAGGCTTGCACCAGGACTTTTCTTCTTCAACTATTGTGTTTGTGAACTGCAGCATAGACAGACAGCTCACATACAGTAAAACAATTTAATTTTGCGAGCAATTTAATTTCGCGAATTTCGCCAGAATCTCAAATTCGCGAAACTATATTGCTGCGAATTGATGTGTGAAGATGACAGAAGTGGTAAAAATGTTAACATTCGCGAAGTTAAGTTACCGTGAAACTAGTGATGATTAGCAATTTGCGGAAAAAAGTTGCAGGGAAATTAACTTATTTTACAGTACATATGAGTGCAGTTGGCCATTTCCAAGGTTGATTTTTTCAATGAATTATAACAAAGACTTTATATCACACTGTATTGATATGAAGTGTTACACTGTTACTATATCTAAAATTATCTAGCCTAATTGGGCTGATTTTGAAGTTCAGTATTTCAGTGCTAAAATTATTTATTTTGACAAATATTGGCCCACAGTCCCGGGGGGGGGGGGGGGGGGGTGGAGGAGGAGGGTCACCTGGTTACTTTTTTGTAGGGATGTGCCGCCAGCAAAATGAAAATTGACCCAAACATTCACCAATAAATTTACTAAAAATGGCTATGGAAAGGGGTCATTCATTTATCAGATGGGTGTAAAATGGGATCCTATTTGGCGGCACATCCACCAGACCTCATATCACTAAGTTAGAAAAATACTGAAATCCCACAAGAAATATGTGTGTCTCAGTTCCCCGATCTCCCTGTTCGTAGCCCTTTCAATTTTTAAGGATCGTCAGAGATTTCAGGGCTCAATGCGCATGCACCTCCCCTCTTTGAATATGAGCACCCCTCCCCTGGTAACTAAAAACAAGAACTAGTTGCTAATAACTAAACCAACAAAGTGGGCTACTTGGGTTAAGTAGTATTTTGGCAACTTGGCTGATTAACTTTATAGTGGTAATAATGACACATATAAATGAACGCATGATTACCCATCAGTCATACTAGCCTGCCATTTTAAACACTCATACATTTATATAACTGTACATTTATACAGGCATTTTTTTCTCATTGTTCAGGTGGATTTTAAAACACCAACACAATGTCTTCCGGTGTGAATCTGTTCAATGTAATGTCATTCCTCTTGACCGTCCATTTCATCGGAGGGGATCAGACCAACTTTGACCGCACGGTGGACCTTCGCACACACCACTCCGTCCAAGAAGGTTTACCAACTCTTGATGGTGAACCAGTACTTAAGAAACCGCCTCCGATAACCGGTGCTACCTCGGAAAGAGTAACGTTCAACGATCCAAATTTGCCAACCGAACATTATCCCTACTATTTCACACAGCATCCGCACGAGGCTGACATTTGCCGGGGAGATGTGAATTGTTTACATAAAGTAAGTTATTACATAGATAGTTATACTTTCAATTTGTTATTACTATTAACCGAACTAGCATTTCATTGGAGGTTGTGTATCAGTGGGTGCCGATCTCGGTCCCACGTCTGCCACCAATTGGTAAATCCCTCCCTGGTTCACGTATAGTTTTGGCTCATGTTGTGAGTCTTTGCCAAGGATGTGGTGACATGATCTAGAATAGAAGTGCTATTAAAGGCATATTAAGTGATCTTTTCATATGAGTGCCCTCTATTCATGATATTTTTTAGAAAGTAGATTTTCTTGCAGATTTACATTTCTGATCATAAATCGTACATACATTCCAAGTTACAGAGCGATACGATTCCTAATCACCTCAAAATCATGGTTTTAGAGGGAATTTAGACTAGAGTAAAATAAGTTGTCGGACAAAAATCGACATCCGACAGTTATTTTCACTCTAAAACCATGATATTTTGAAGTAATTAAGAATCGTAGTCGCCCTGTAACTTGGAATGTATGTACGATGTTTGAGAGCGTTCCCTGGCTAAGATCACATAATATACCTTTAACCCGGGGGGGGGGGGGGCACTCAACTTTTTTTTGGGTAGGGGTGTGCCGCCAAGGATCTCAAACAGGGGGGCTACAGAACTGAACTGAGTGGATTTTATGATGAAAAATAGGGTCTTAGGAACTGATTTTTTCAAAAAATTAGGTCTTGAGAACTGGCCTATAGTTAAATTTTAATTAGTAAGAACGCACATTTTTAGGTTTTTTTGGTTTTAGAACGCAAAATTTTCGAAGAATTGGGGCTTTGGAACGCAAAATTTCGCGATTTTTTGAATTTTCAATAAAATTGGGGTCTTAAGAACTGATGCAGGCTCAAAAAGGGGGTCATAAGAGCTAGCAGCAGAGGGTGAAAAAGGGGGTCTTCAGCGCGGCACATACCTATACCCTTTTCCAATATCAGTGCCCCCCCCCCGGGCCTTGAACCGTAACCGTAACCTCTCCCTCATCCCTACAAATCACTACACTGCTGCTATAGTTTACTCAGTTCCAAATTGGCACGAAATATTCGATTTTTATCTCTGCACGCGCAAAAGTAATCCAAGTATCCAGATCTAGACGTATACGGTTTTGGTCGCATGCATGCATCACTCATATGATGCAAAGTGTGTTTGATGCCTTCATGTGCGTCGCACCCCTCTTTATTCATTCCCTTCTGTAAGGAGGCTTCACCAATTTGGAACTGATCAAACTATAGATGCTGGTAGCGCTTTATCTCATGGTGCGATCAGACGGGCTATGATATATCAAGGAAAATCTTAAGATTTTTCAAATTAAAAAACAAAATTGTACTTTTTCCCCCTCCCCCGATACGCGCAAAAACATAGCCGTGGATGTTAGGGATAAGCAAATATTCTGATGATTAAGGTACATATCGGCTTTAAACGTGATTCTAAAAACTAAAATCTATTTTGTGGGGTACATCAGCACTTAGCGCACAAAAATTGCTATATTTGTACTTTTGACCACCATAATTTTATGATTTCCCTTGTCAAATGAACAGACAGTGTGAATCTCAACCGACAAGACTCAAATATTGGTGGGGCGATTGCCCCCCCCCCCCCCCCCCCCCCACCTCCCATCTGGCTACGCCACTTCTCAAAGTTACAATACCCGTAAGACAATAAGTTCCTGACCAGGTGCTTTTTATAATTATATTAACTTATTCAAAATAATATGTGCCCTATATAGCTCATACATTAAATGAGCAAATTTAAAATTATTTATAATGTTTAAATGTAACGACACCTTATAAAAAGTATATTAAAAAGTTGCAGCAAATTGAATTTGCTATGGATCATTACTTACATGTAGGGTGTGTTTGTAATGCAGTGACATTGTGCTTGTGCATGTGATACTCAATGTATCATACATGCCCTTATGCTTTTGAATCACACAACGCAATGCACCAAACTAAGGCTGGGAATTTCGGGCGGGCAAACGGGTACCCGCCCGATATAAGGTACCCGGGTACCCGAAATAAGGTACCCGATACCCAAAATGTTAAAAAAAAGAAAAATTAAATATTTTTAAAAAAAATGTTGTTTTTTTTTTTGGGGGGGGGGGGGGGGGGGGGGCGGGTAACCGTTTGGAAAATGGGTCGGGTACCCGGTACACAAATACCCGAAATTCCCAGCCCTACACCAAACATTACTCAGCTCAAGGACAGGGCACAGAAAAAGGAATTTGCTACGACCTTTTTCTATGAATGAGGTGTCAACTCACATTACATAAATGAAATTTCCTGCATTGTATTATCATGGAATCTGAAAGAATACCAAACTAGCTACCACCTAATGTTTTCAATGGGGATATATAAAGAGCGCTTCATACATTCACAGTCAGCAATCCAAATGGTATGGGGTATTCTATGAGGTACCCTAAATGCTTCATTATCATGACCTATTAGAACTCTAGCATGTATCACTTGAGCTATTTTAAACACCTCTATTTTTTTCCTTGTTGTGGTTAAATACAGGATGCATTGGACAACAAAGCCTGTTGGGGATATGAGCAAGGATGCGCGAGACACAATATCACAAACTATCCATATTGCTCCAAACATCAGCCAGGATGGTAAGTCTAAAGTGTGGTGGAAGTTGAGGGAGTGGGAAAGGTAGATATATGAACCAGGCTGTGAGGAAACACAATCACAAACTATCCAATATCCATATGGCTCCAAGCTTAAGCCAGGATGGTAAGACTAAGTGGTAGGGGAAGTTGAGGGAGACCTGCTAGCTATATTAACCTGGTGGGGGAAGGAGGGAGATGCATTAAAAGCTGGTAGATATATGAACAAAGCTGAGAGGAGACATACAATGTAATATATTATAACACAAACTTTCCATATTGCTAAATGCATAAGCCAGGATGGTAAGTCTAAGTGTGGGGGAAGTTGTGGGAAACCTGCTAGCTATATGAAGCAGTGAGTCTTGAACATTGAGGAGGGGGGGTTAAAGCCTGTTGGTTGGAATATGAACCAAGATATATATTGAAGAGACACAATATCGCAAATAGCTGTTCTCCTCAAATCACAATCTTGGACTGTAAGCAAGGGTTTGGCAGCCATGTCCTTTTTGCCAATTGTGCCAGTTTTGAAAATTACTCACAGGCTATATGTGGCCAATATTACTTTGATAACATATTAAGCACTTTTTCTTCAATTTTCCACACCCAATACGCACACATTCTGTAATTCTGCATAGACCCTTGATTTTTTTCCAGTAAGTTTAAACCTGTATGAGGAGAGAGGAGACATGGAACCCTGTTAGGGATTATCAGATATAAACCAGACTATTATAAAAAAGTGTAAGGGGGACTCAAGGAAGTCAATTTTTGAATTTTGTGAGTGCTGTCATTATTGAACTATGTCTAAAATGTACATAAAAGTATACATTTTTGGAAAGGAAATTGGTCAGAGAATCTAAGTTTTGCGTCAGTTTTGACCAAAAATGTTGATTTTGTTTTTAGAAAATCACAAAAAAATCACTTTTTTGACCAAAAAAAGTTTAACAAAGCTAACAAAAATAATTTTGAGTAAAAAAATCCCAAATTGCTAGATTATGATGTAAAGACACTAACCTAGGGACAACTTTTTATTTTTAACCTAATCTTATATTTTTTGAAATATTGACAAAAAAGTCACGAAAAAATCACTTTTTGGCATTTTCTGGTCAAACTGTCAAAAAATATTAGATAAGGTTTTTAAAAAAAAAAGGCTTTCTTTTTATCGTCGCCTTATGCTGATTGTCATTTACTTCGCACACAGGGTTAGAACAATAGAAGAACAACAGGATCTATTTTGGAGCCAAGCAGACTTTGGGTACATCAAACGTATGCGAGACGGTCAGGTTCAACTATGTGAACCAAGAACACAAGTAAGCATTTCTGATACCACATCGCCTATTGAATTACATGTTGCACTGTTGTATTAGGTACTAGTTCTTAAATCAGGATTCAATTACAAATTTAATCATATGGGAGCAATAAGTACCTTCCAAAATTTTGTAATTTTGGGTTCTATAACCCTAACCCTGCCAAATCCAACAGAATCCAACGAGCCAATCTCTATGTTCCACCCGGCGTGCAAGTTTTTCGAGGATAAAATGGACATATGCGGCCAGTAGCCTTGACACTTGTGGTGTAGTGGGGAATCCTTCGCCGCTGGTGCTGGAGGTCTGTGGTTCAAATCCCGGGGGATCTCGGTGACTTTTGGGTCACCTTGATCCGTGGAGAAAAAGAATCTGAAAAAAAGTGCCCGAATGGGTTAAGGTTAAAGAACTTGATATTTCCTATCAGCAAAGGTGGCCTGCCTCCCTATGGTTATTTCTGGATTGTCTGTAAGTTAAGAGGGGGGCACAGTGGAAATGGCCCAAACCTTGTTTGCCAAAGAATAGTTAGGTTTTACCCAAATTAACATACGACCCCCCTATACACACATTCAAACAACACATTACATGTGAAACTGAAAATTGCAAGAACCGTGTAAGGCGAAACAAGGAAGGAGGTCTGTCTCAGAAACGTTGTGCAAAAAAGCTAAGTGCTGTGCGATTTCTTTTTTTAGAAAATAGGCTATGAGGTATGCAATTTTGTTTTGCAATTTTTTTGCAATTTTTTTTTTTTTTTGCTTATCCAAGCTTATGGAGAATTTTTTTAAACTTTATTTAAAAAATAAAAAAAGTTAAAAAAAAGTGTTTTAGCTCCCAGCGCAGCATAGACCTCATTTCACATACCAATGCGGGCGGGCTTATGAGACAGACCTTCTTCTTTGTTTGGCCTAACCTGAGGAGCATCTATATTAGTAACATTGCATAAATTCTATTCTTCTCACAGAATGGCTCATCAATAGAATGTTCACCAAACATGATGAGTTGTCACGTCAGGAATTTTGTATTCAACTTCACAGGGTTACATCCAGAAAAGACGCGGAAAAGGTGAGATATGCGCTTTTTCTATAGTTTAATCAGTTCCAAATTGGCGAGAACTATTCGGTTTCGATCTCTCCGCGCGCAAAAGTAATCCAAGCGTACTCGCCCAATTTTGGCCACACATACGCGTCACGCATTATCAACTCAAAACAGTACGCTTCAGTCAGTATGCAGCCACGCGAAAACCCGTTCCTTTTCTAACCCAGCAAAGCGACCCAGAAGTACTCACCCATAGCGATACGGCTTCGCAGTCATAGTTGACCTCGTAATAGCACGATGTAAATGAGCTCTTTTCATGATTATAATCACACATTTCAAACACATTTGCCATGAAATTGTATAATAAAAAGGCATATTATGCAAATAATATTATCTAATATTATCTGTGAACTTCATGACATGTTGTATTTTCGGTGCAAATTATTGCTATCACACAAACCCGAATTCAAGAAAAACTTGACGAAACTAAAAGCCAAATCCACGGTAAAAAAGTCACTTCTGAAGAATCAGGCATCAATTTTATCCATGGTATCATAATATTCATAGTCTTTTTTGTAACTAGAAACATGCTTACAATTTAATAAAATTATTTAGTCCGGTCAAGTGAATGCTTATAATATAGCTCCTCGAATCTTGTCTCGATCTAAATTCATTTCGTAGCGTCGATGGGTTGTTGATCAACTGTTTAAATCTCACGTTTATATTCAGATTCGCTTGATAGCTCAGATGGTAACGGGTTTGCTTTGGGAGCGGGAGGACCGGGGTTCGAAATCGATCCTCCGCTCTGCACAATGTCATATGATATTTTTTTTTACAGAAAGGCTATTGTGTAACTGTAGGTATGCGGTATTATACGGCAAAAAAAAGTTGTGTTGCCCTCAAGTGGCAAAATTGTTAATTCGGGTCGGTCGGAAATCTTCGTTTTTGTCAACATTTTTTTTCAACATTTCTTCTTTTTTTTTCATTTCTTTTTTTTGGCTGAAAAATATATGGTTTATGTCAAGACAAAATTGGTATATGCCCATATGTCAATTTAACTAATGTTTCTAGTGTGACAATAGTCTAAAAAACATTTATTTAGGCTTACATTCATTTCAAGCAAGAAATAGTAGTATTTAGATACTTTTAATCAAATTTAAATCTAAAAAAAAGAAAGAAGAAAAAAGAAAATGCGACCTAGTTTTTACGATTGTAGGGTCGGTCGCTGAGGGCAACACAACTTCTTTTCTTTTTTTTTGCCTAATGTCAATATTTATAAACTTCTATTTTTTTCCATGTAGGTTTGATGATCTCCCAGAAGGCTATGCATCTGGTGATTGCAGCATCGACCATGAAACGACGGCATTGCACAGCACTCATAAGGGAGACTTACAGTCATGGTAAGTTGAAAGAGTATGCACTTTCTAGACACACCAATAGCCATACAAAAATTATGCTCAGGCGGCTCATTGACGTGCAACAGTGCACAGGAAAGACTTTTAAATCTTCTTGGTATCAGTTCAGAGTTTTTGACAAGTGACTGGGTCACAACACTGTGTCCCGGGAGTCACAAGTCAAAGACTCGCTTAAGGGGTCACACCACTAAATAGAGCCTCATAGGGATATGTACAAAAACACTGATATAAAACTCTGTTTAAGACCACTAAATTGCGAAATTGGACCCCGTAGAGTCATTTTTTCTTAAAGATGATCACATTTCCCCACCAAAAAGTGAAAAAAAATAGGTAGGTGAATCAGCTCGATTTTCCAAAATATGCCCATGGAGTTGACTACCTCTCTGACGAGCTTGGAAATGTCGCCGTAATCGCCAATGTTTCCAGTAAAAAGCCCAAATTTGAGAGATCTCTCAAAATTTACCTAGATGATATTCACAGTTTATAGTCAGGGTGCATGTAGGTGATGTCCCATTTATCATAATTAATAAAAAATCATAGGCATGTACGCAATGGTATTACTGTCAAGTCTTTTTAATGGAGGATTTTGTGATGCATACTTTCCAATTTTAGTTTTAAACACCGCCCTTACGGGTAGGGGATACCCCATTTAGTGTAGTGCACCCTTCAAGTCAAGTCCTTCACAATTTTCCTCAAATCAAATTTAGTCAAGTCAATCTACAAGGGTCAAGTCAAGTCAATCTACAAGGTCAAGTCAAGTCACTAGTTGGCTTAAGTCTAGTCAATGAATCTGTTCTAGTCATATCAAGTCATTTATAAAGAAATTGTGAAACTTTCATTTTCATGAACTGAAATTACTGATATTAGACTCAACTTTCTTGAACCGGTTTAGCATCAGACTTGAGTCAAGTCAAGTTGTTTGGAAAAATGACCCTTGAAAGTCAAGTCTTTTTGCATAACTGACTTGAGTCAAGTCAAATCATTGGAAAAGTTCTGATACCAAGTCGCAAGTCACGTCATTACTCTTACAGTGACTCGAGCCAAGTCAGTCACTAAAAATAGTGACTTGATGACGTCCAAGTTAAGTCATTGACTCAAGTTGTCACAAATACAATCACTGCAAATTATGAGCGTTTACTTTTGGACAAACTAAAAATTAACTCAAAAGTAAACGCAATTCTAAACACAAAGTAAACGTAAAAGTAAACGCAAAACTAAACATTTTGCACCCAATTGATGACCTCAACGCACACTCCAAGTGAGTGAATATTATCACAGATGTTTCCACCATCTGTGATATAATGGGACAGTTATTGATTAGAGGCTGGGTGGAAAACAGAGCTTGTTGTTGGTCTCACATAAGTGTCTAGTATTGCGTTTACTCTTGAGTTTCCTTTTATTTTGTCCAAAAGTAAACGCTCATAATTTGCAGTGAATGCAATGTAAGTTCCGTATCATCATGGTACAGGGTCATGAGGGACAAAACAGGTTGACTATACTGCGAGCACTCGAACAGAAGTGATCAATGCTAGATATGATATATAAGGCAACGGGGGGGGGGGGGGGGGAGGGCTGTTCTACGAGCAAACAGACCTTTCAGGTAGAGTCGGTCAGTCTTGCGTTTATATTTGTTAGGGGGTCAACATTTTGGATGACATTTTGGTGAATTTCAGCAATTTTTGAAGGAAATAAAAAAAACAGATATTTACACACAAAAATCAAATATTTTAAAAAAAATGAACCATTGAAAAATTAAAAAATTAAAAAAATTTAAAAAATGATTTTGTAAGAAAATTTGGCAACTTTCGTTGCCTAAAGGATTCAAATCATATCCTAATTTTGTTTTCTTTCAGGGTAAAAGAATTAGGCAATGTGTCTTCAATATCCACTTCCACGCAGCAGAAGAGATCCTCTCAATGTGATATTGTCCTGGATAAACCTACGTATCTAATGAAGCTTGATGCCGGTAAGACATTTCAATTGATTGAAACTGATGGGGCAATTTGACAAGTATTAGTGTTCTACCAAAGGCGACAAGAAAAACCTTACCAATCAAATTCATCATGTGGGAAAATCGATATGAGTAAATAATTTCATCTTATAACACACTATAAATCAGGGGTGGGCAACCTTTTTGAATGAATGGGCCAGATATAAGGAGTGAAAAATTGACTGGGCCGCACCTAACCAAATTTTGTAGCAATGGCCTGTACAGTACAGATGACAGTGGCGTTCTTCATATGGGAGGGGGTGGGAAAGAATGAAAGTCAACCGACAAGATTGTTCAGAGTCAAGCAATGCGCGCGTAGCGAGGGAAAATGTCGATTTGACACCTTTTTTTTGCGCGATTGAGGTATATTTGGTATATTTTAGCTCTAAACAAGCTACGTTACTACAGAATATTGCAATTTGGTGACACATAATCATGCGCGCGTAGCGCGTGATTTTTTTTTCATCTGTGTACTTTTGAGCGTCATAATTCCATGATTCATCTTGCCAATCTCAACCGACACGACATCAATATTGGGGGTGGAGGGGGGGGGGCGGGGTGATCGCTCCCTCGCCCCCTCTAGTTATGCCACTGACAGATGATAATTAATGGGGAAAATATACCTACGCACGTTGAGGAACATCATTTGTGCCGATAAAATGCTAAGCAGCTAGCTCGTTTTTGTGATGATGTAAAATATATTTATTTTTTATTTTTCTTGATACATCTCGCGGGCCGCAAAAAAACCACTGGCGGGCCGCATGCGGCCCGCGGGCCGTAGGTTGCCCACCCCTGCTATAAATGATGGTCAAATTTTCATTGACCACCCAAGATTTAAACATGGGATCTCTGGATTGCTAGACCAGCGCTCTACCAACTGACCTAATGAGTCAGATGGGGAAGAACAGTGATTACAATATCTAGTACTAGGCCTTCATTTCAATCCTATCCTCTGACATCATCTAATCCAAGAAGCTTAATTAGGAAGAGGTTTCCAAAAACCTAAAATGTTTTCAGCAAATTGTATGTTAAGAGAATAAGATAATGTTCGTAGTTGTTTCGCTAGATACGTTGGTCTCATAATGTATAGGCTGTACCATATTTGGAGTCCGCACAACGACACAAATTCATTCTTATTTAGTTTAGGCTAAATTAAACAAATCATTTGTCTCAAAGCTCCCGCGCGCGTTAGTTTATTGATGCGCATTCGAAAGAAGAAAAAATCTTTTAAAAAAAAAAAAATCCAAAAATTTCACCGATTTTTCAGATTTTCATTGATCACATTATTTTAAATACAAAAAGTCACTTTTACAAGGATTTCAATATTTGTATTTAAAAAAAAAAACCTTAAAAAAAACCGCATTCCGCATTAGGTTTTGAAAAACTGAAGAGCTTTGAGACAAAAGATTTGTTTAATTTAGCCTTATTGGTTATTTTTATCCTCGATCATCAAAATAATGCAAGCAACAACAAATTTCCCCTTTATAAATTCGGCGAATCCAGCGAGTTGTTTACCAACTTCCTGCTTCGAATAATCGTGTTCTTCAGCACACACACACATGGCAACGCTGGGTTTTAAGCGCTGCGTTTTATTGTACAACGCATACGCCAGCAACTTTGTGTAGGGCACACTTGAACATCTTAACGCGATGACCATACGCACTGAAGGTATAATTATTTGAATGAATTAAGCCCCGCCCAAACTATATATAATCGTGTCATAACATAGTTCGTATCGGCTGAAAATCAGCCAAAAACCAATCAAAATGCCTGTTCACATCCAAAACCAATCTCACTATATAAAAATATTCTGTATTTTGGTGATAAACATTTTGTAATTATAATCAACAAACCTTATATGTGTCTCAGGTGTGAACATGTATCATCATTTCTGTGATTATGTCAACCTATATCTGACCATGCATTACAACCAAAGCTTCTCCTCTGACGTCTATATTGTGATGTGGGATACGGTAAGTTATTAAGTCTCCGGGGGAGGGGGGTCAACCATGCATTCAAACCAGAGGAGACGGGTCAATATCTATCTGTGATGCGATTCAACCACAGTTTATTCGCCTCCAACATATACATTGTGACGTGGGATACAGTAAGTCATTGCGTCCCCGGGGAGGGGGATCAAACATGCATTCAATCCAGGGGAGAAGGGTCAACCTAAACCTGACCATGCATTACAACCAGAGCTTCTCCTCTGACGTCTATATTGTGATGTGGGATACGGTAAGTCATTGTGTCTCTGGGAATGGGGGGGGGGGGGTCAACCATGCATTCAAACCAGGGGGAGGAGGGTCAAGTTAAACCTGACCATGCATTACAACCAGAGCTTCTCCTCTGACGTCTATATTGTGATGTGGGATTCGGTAAGTCATTGTGTCTCTGGGAATGGGGGGGGGGGGGTCAACCATGCATTCAAACCAGGGGAGGAGGTCAACCTATATCTGTCCATGCTTTTCAATCAGACCCTCCTCCAACTTCTACATTTTGATGTGGGATCCGGTAAGTCATAGCGGCCCGTCCCTAGGGGAGGGGGGTCAACCATGCATTCAAACCAGAGGAGACGGGTCAATATCTATCTGTGATGCGATTCAACCACAGTTTATTCGCCTCCAACATATACATTGTGACGTGGGATACAGTAAGTCATTGCGTCCCCGGGGAGGGGGATCAAACATGCATTCAATCCAGGGGAGAAGGGTCAACCTAAACCTGACCATGCATTACAACCAGAGCTTCTCCTCTGACGTCTATATTGTGATGTGGGATACGGTAAGTCATTGTGTCTCTGGGAATGGGGGGGGGGGGGGTCAACCATGCATTCAAACCAGGGGGAGGAGGGTCAAGTTAAACCTGACCATGCATTACAACCAGAGCTTCTCCTCTGACGTCTATATTGTGATGTGGGATTCGGTAAGTCATTGTGTCTCTGGGAATGGGGGGGGGGGTCAACCATGCATTCAAACCAGGGGAGGAGGTCAACCTATATCTGTCCATGCTTTTCAATCAGACCCTCCTCCAACTTCTACATTTTGATGTGGGATCCGGTAAGTCATAGCGGCCCGTCCCTAGGGGAGGGGAGGTCAACCATGCGTTTAAACCAGGGGAGGAGGATCGACCAATATATCTTTCCATGATATATTCTCATAAAGTCATGTGAACGCTTTCCACGCAGCTTTTGGTTTGACCTATACAAAACAATTTAATCATATACAAAACCTTTTTTTTTCTTCAGAAACCTTCCCAACTTTCAAGGTCTATCTCAAAGATTACTGAATCAATACTAGATATAGTGATTCCAGATATGGCAGTGAAATTCAATTGTTTTGACATTTTTTGACAAATGTTGTGATATTTTGGAATTTCGTCTGCAGACGCCTGCCGCGTGGAAAGTGTTAAATAAACATTGTGTTGAATTTCCTATTGCAGAGTGCTATGATGTACGGGGATTTCTTTGGAGAGATGTGGCAGGCATTTACAGACTATCCGATTATTGAACTCAAAGAATTTGATGGAAAAGTGGTATGTAAAATTTAACATTCTCAAAAGATTGACATTTAAGGGGGACTCAAGAAAGTTACTTTTTGAATTTAATGAATGCTGTCATTATTAAGCTATTAATCAAATGCATATAAATACATTTTTGGAAGGGATTTGGGTCAGAGAATCCATCTTTGGCATCAATTTTGACAACATTTTTGATTTTTTGAGAAAATCACAAAAAAATCACTTTTTTGATCAAATTTATTTTGGACAAGCTAACAAAATTATTTTTGAGTAAAAATTGCCAAAAATTGCTCGATTTTTTGGTCAAAATTGACCCGTAAAATGATCCTTTCCAAATATGTATACTTTTATATGCATTTGATTAATAGTTCAAAAATTACAGCACTCGATAAATTCAACAAATCCCATCAAAAACTTCCTTGAGTCACCCCTTCAAGTCACTTTAGAGCATAATATTCCTGTCAAAGGCAACCCAACATTAACAACCCTATCACTTTTGATGATGGGTGTTCTTCCAAGGAGCAACGTAGGCCTACATAGCTTAATTTCGTTGACATATTTTATACATATCGATGCTGAAGGAAACTATTTGGTCATGAAAATGCCTATTGCCTAAAGGTTGACTCCTTCATGTATTTTATACATAGTTTATACAAACAAGAGTATCAATATAAGACGGTTATTGCGCAATACCGTTCGCAGTAGAGCTTTACATCAAATAAAAACACTATAAGGGGTGCCGTTTGCTACTTTCTTATGCGATCGTCGGGCAAACTAAATGTTGTCCTTCCGATTAGCGAAGTCAGTGAGGAAAATATTTGGAAGTGAGCGCGTGCAATGCATGCTGGGTAGTAAACTAGTGTAAAACTGCTCGCGCAAGAAAATGCCTAACCCAGCGCGGTGACCCATCGCTGACCTGATTATGAAAACTACATAGTTTGTACATATAGTTTGTACATATAGTTTGTACCTTACGACACTGCATAATTGTATGCAAGCAGTTTGTAACTGTGATGAGTATTATAGATCCGCCAACAACCAATCATTTAAGGGTAACTTTCTTTTTTCTCAAGCATTAAGGGGGGACTTAAGGAAGTTTTTTGGGGAATTTTTGTGAGTTCTGTAATTATTGAACTATGACTCAAATGTACACAAAAGTATACATTTTTGGAAAGGAAATGGATCAGAGAATCGAAATTTAGCATATATTTTGACCAACAATTTTAAGTTTTTGAGAAAATCACAAAAAATACACTTTTTTGACCCAATTATTTTGGACAAAGCTAACAAAAATAATGTTGGGTAAAAAAAGGCCAAATCGCTAGATGATGATGATGTTGAGACACTAACTGATTTTTTTGTTTAACCTTATCTAATATTTTTTGAAATTTTAACTAAAAAGTGCCAACAAAATGTTTTTTCATTTTTTTTTCCATTTTTTGGTCAAAATGTCAAAAAATATTCAATTTATAGGTTAAAAGAAAATCACAGTAAGGGTCACTTTCTTTACTTCTGGAGCAATGCATACTTAGTAGGGTCATATTCAGTGATCCTGTGAGAGTGAAGGTTCATTCCACAGTGGATTTGTCATCCAAGAATGTTAATTAACAAATTTATAGTGGAAGTGTCCCTTGCGAAAGTGTGGGTAGGATCCATGGGGCCTCAAGATACAAAATGGCTGCTTTACAGGGTGAGTCAAAAAAAACTGCAATAGTGGAAAGAAGCCATTTTGTTTTCAAAACCAAAATGAATTTTAAAACTTTTTAAACGTTGCAAGAATGACATATTTAATCCTAACGTTGTGTGAAAAAATGAAGTCGATCGCAATTTGCTTTTGACTTTGGTGACCCTCTTTGCGGCACAACCAAATTTACATGTTTGTCCACGAGCACAGTGATTTTCAATTGAAATGGCACACTATGCATTTTCATATTTGAATATCCCACCAACAAAAATTTGGAAAATGTCAGTTTTTTATAAAAAATGTTGAACATTATAAGCATTTCATAGCATGGGTAAGGTAAATTGATATTTTAAACTCGCATGTGAACAAGAAAGGATGCATCAAATTCCAATAACATCACAAATGTACTCAAGTTTCCAAATTTGAACGAGAGACACATTTTGCGATCTGATGCATATTTTGGGTATCTCGATGACAAACGTGTGAAATGGGTGTACGGGTAAAAAGGTTCACCAAAGGCAAACGGAAAATGATATAGACTTCATTTTTTCACACAAACTTAGAAGCAAATAAGGTATTCTTATAACGTTTAAAAAAATTCAACTCCAACTCAGTTTTTAAAACAAGATGGCTTCTTTCCACTATTGCAGTGTTTTTTTACTCATCCTGTACAGGGGGTTAAAAAAATCCAACTTCTTGGAATAAGCTAAAAAACATATACCAACTTTTCTGTCTGAGCACAAGGATTCCAAAAATGTATAGTTTGTTAATTAACATTCCTAGAAGACAAACCCAATGAGAAACGAACCTTTCGCTCTCACGGTCAGAGGACCACTGGAGATGACCGTACTAAGTAAGGGTGATTCTGAGAATGCATTGAAATTAATTCTTTTAAGTTTTGTACAAATTGCTCCCTCCCCCCGTAAGATCAGCCAACAACCAGTAGACAAAAGATTGCGTGTTGATATACCACACCCGCTATAATATATGAAGATTGTCTCATCTTTGTTCACAGGTTTGTCTTCAAGATGGCGTATTCAGTACCCTTCCCAGAATGCAAAGGGGTTTCTTCTACAACATGCCTATGGTGCCAGACTGTCATGGCAGCGCTTTAATGAGGGCGTTCTCCCAGCATGTCCTGCATAGATTAGACGTGCAACAACAAGGACCGGTGGTAAGTTTTAGTGGTCGGAGCGAGCCTCGTCCGATATTCCTACATGTAGTCCCGGTAACAAATATCGCCTTCCCGAATCCTGAAAATATCAGATATCAACATAATTAATTATAAGCTTTCTGAAAAATGTCTAAATCGTCCGGTCAAACAGTCTTAGTATACTTTAATATATATATAATGTATAAAGTGGCGTATGGTTTTTTTTGACAAATCTATGCATATTTTATACTTTATATACTTTTGTGCTCCTTAAATATGATTTTTCGCCACATATTTTCACTTCTGGGTTGCCATTTTGAAACTTGCATGACAGATTCAAAAATTAAAACTGTGCTATAATAAGGAAATAAGAAAGTCAATGCCTGTTTAAAATTTAGAAATAATGGATGTGTTTTATCAGCATTCGTGAATATCTAACATTTTTTTCCAAAAATGATGTCAGGAACCTTAGCCCTTATAATATAACTGGTCAACTATATACATCCAACACAAAACGTTCCTGATCAGGTGCTTGTAGTTTAGCTACCTAACACTTTCCACGCGGCTATTAGTTTTACTATTTCAAAACCGATTTTTCAGAAACCTTCCCAACTTTCGAAGCCTATCTCAAGAATTACTGAACCAGTACTAGGAATGCTTGTTCTTATTTGAATGCATTTCTCACGGTGATTCCAAATATGGTAATGCAATTTAATTATTTTGACATTTTTAAAAAATAATTGAAATCTTGAATGTCGTCTGCCAAAATTGCCGCATGACAAGTGTTTAGAATAATAAACGGTACCAGAAACCTGAGATATACAGTAAGTGTGTAAATAATCGGAGTAGGTGGTGGATGGAGGACAACCAAACAATTTCCCTCATAGACAATTTTTTCTTTTTTCTTAACACTTTCCACGCGGCAGTTATCTGCAAAACGACATTCCATCATTTCACAAAGTGCTTGAAGAAAACAAATGTCAAAATTATTGGATTTCATTAACATATTTGGAATCACCATGAGAAATGCATTCAAATAAGTACAAACATTCCTAGTTTTGGTTCAGTAATCCTTGAGATAGACCTTGAAAGTTGGGAAAGGTTTCTGAACAATCTGTTTTGTATAATGGTGAAACCGATAGCCACGTTGAAATTGTTAATTGATATTATTAATCATTTCATATCTGGCTTTTTCCCATATTACACAGGAAGACAAGCTACGCATCACCTTTCTAGCTAGAAATTCTAAACATCGAAATGTTATTAACCAAAATGAGGTGAGTAATAATACAAGGAGGAGCTGTATTTTACAGGGATATGAAATTCAGCTTTTGTTCCGGCTGGTTTCAGCTTTTTTAATGCTGAAATATTTCTGCTTTCAGATTTTTATTTTTGTATACAGCCCTTTGCTGAGAATTGTTTAGCACTCTTTTAACTTGTTTACCGATGCTCATATCAAGCTCACCCCTGATTTTGTCATTCTAGTCCAAATTTGTATATGCACTTAACCCTTTGAACACTGACACCCCTGAGTAAACGGTAGCCCCACCCTGACACCCCTACCGAAATACCCCTCAATAGGGCATAATGTTACTGTCTGTATCGTTCCCATAACAGTTACTAGGACTTTTTTAGTTGCCATATTCATGCTTACCGTGTCTTGTTCATCCTTATTACTATAGTCAGAATCATATATATCCTCCGTATCAGAGTGCATGACCCTTGCTAAAACATCTGGTGCCGGCGGCGCCATTGAAAAATCCGAAAATCCGACCAAAATAGATGAAATAACTACCCTCTAACCAGCACAAATCGTGTTCAACGCATTGCCAGCCAAAGCTATGTGTAGCCCGTAGCCCCTAGTCAACTCTCACGGTCAAAGGGCATGTTTACATTCGATGGGGTATTCCCCAAACCTTGTCAACAGTGCGCACATGTTAGCGGCCGGATATCCGGCCGCCAGTGTATATACGATACTCATATTAGCCTGAAATCCGGCCGCCAGTGTTCAAAGGGTTAAGTTATTATTATTCTAAATAAATACATACATAATTTTTGAAAAGATATCTATTTTATTGTTTTTAAAACTGTTTACATGATTTTTGTACATTGTAATATCTTCCCATTTCAATGTATATCAATAATATTGTAAATAAACAGTGGCGCACAGCATGAAATACTCCACCTATTTTAAGTTAGCCAGAATCCCTGGGGGTGGTACTCAAATTATGGGGTGTTTTTTTTTTTGGGGGGGGGGGGGTACTCAAATTATGGGGTTTTTTTTGGGGGGGTGGCCATTTGATGTTTGAAATCATAATCAACTTTTAGGGGTGTCTTTTTATTTTTAGATTTGGGACCCATCCATGTGTAGGGTTTTCCAGCACAAATCATATATACTCCATGTTTATAGGGAATTTTAGCCAAAAAAACTCTGACCCATTATAAATTCAGAGTGGCCCATACGTTAGTACCTCCTCTCTCCCCCCCCCCCACCCCCCTTTCCCGGCCCCCCCCCCCCACCCCCCCCCCCCCCCCCCCGCCAAAATAGTGCACTTACAATGGTGCACCATTCCGTAGTGTATGCCCATGGACTCATGCATTTTGTGTACTTAATTGAATGAAGCTAAGAATCACGATTTTGTCAACCTTTAGTAACTAGTATACCCATGTTTGTGTTCCTGTAGAGGACATTATTTTTAGGCGACGAAAAAAAACAACCATGTTCTATGGGATCGACCGACCCATTTTTTTTTACTAATTTCCAAAAAAAGAAAATGTGGACATATTTGTAACTTCACCAAAAATTCCCTATTAAAAATTTAAAAATTAAAAAAAAACCCGATTGAAGGATCCTATCTAAGAGGTTTATTTGCCCGTGAAACATTGGGTTTTTTAGTCGCCTTACAATAACTCTAATATTTAGCATTTCATCAAGAAAAAAGTAATAACTCGTCACATTTTGTACCCATTCTTTTATTGTGTTGTATTGCACATTACTAATAAAGTGATGCCCATTCACGTTATTTGGTAAGAATACTTGAATGTTAAGAACTGTTGCATGGAATAAAGTTTAATATCGTCAGCTTAATAAAATAATTGCCTAAGTCATTTTCATTAACAAATTGAGAATTTTTGCCTGAATCAGCTCTTTACCATGGGAGGCAATTATGGTTTAAGTGCCTAGTCAATATTCAACTCTAAATCGTGCTACAAAATCAGAAGGATTATTGCCTAAGTCACGCGTGTGACTTAGGCATATTTATTGCATTGCCTAAATCAAATAGTGTGACTTAGGCAGTTTTGAGACTAACTATTTAGACAGTGAAAGTGTTTTATAAGTTTAGAAAGGTGATAGTGAGAGTGCCAGAGTCTGGATGTAAAAAGGTAGAGTACTATAGTGAATTTCTAAGAACTTAAATAATGTTAGAATGAGCATAGTCAAATTGCCTAAGTCACAGTTTGTTGATGTACAAGTGTCAAGTAAAATAAACAATCTGCATAAGTCACAACGGTATATGTTGTTAAAGTCATTTTCATTGGTTACGTAATACTATTGAGACATGACAACATAGCCATAATATTTGTCTTGTATCAACATGTTATTATGCTTTAAATGGTTAATAAAAGTAACAAAGTAACAAAACTAGACTGTTTTTTTTAAATTTATCTCAAAAGTAGTAAATATGACTTAGGCAATTATTTTATTAAGCTGACGATATGGTAATAATGCATGTGCCTAAAGTGTGAACCAGTCGACCTTGCATGTTTCATAATGGATGCATGTGCATAATTGTTTGCATGGTAAAATTCACGTAAAAATGAATTTGCATGATGTTGGAACTTGTCAACCTTGCATGTATTTATATAGTAGATGTATGCTCATTGCTTTAACATGCTCTATAACATTATAGTAAAGAGATAGCAGGTGTCCCAATAGTGTCACTACCTTTTTGAAGCTTTGTATCTCCAATTAAAAATTTGCCGAATCAAATTAAAAGCCGATTTGGATAGACGAATCTTGTAGCATTATTTTGACACCAAACTTGTTCCCTTTCCTAAAGCCCTAATATATAACACGAGCTAAAAGGTTTGCAGTCACATAATTTACAACTTTCAGGATGCCAGATGTGTGTAGCTGTAATCATGTGGTTTGAAGACCCAAAGAAAGAGGTTTGCTTTGGGTCTATTTCATTTGATGTAAAATTGTTGTGTGTTAAAGTTCATAATAAGAATTATTTTAACCTCAAATTTTAAAAATTCATATTGGAATGCCTTTCATTTCACCACCTCTTCCAACTCTTGCAGCCTTTAATCAACTACACAAACGCGTAAATATAATATGCTTTTGGTTTCATAATGCAAACTATAATGTTATGGGCGATTATAAAGCTTTAAAAAAAAGATATCGACACTTTTGGTACACCCTATATAGGCAGTGCCTATCACTCTATGTTAATTAGAGAATAAAGGTATTGTTTTTAGACCGTACCCGTGTTATATTGTCTGACATAAATGAGGACGATAGTATTATTTTAAGTAAAACAATGACGCCGCAGGCCGAGTTGTTCTACGCAAAAAAATAATACTATCGAACACATTTATGTCAGACAATATAACACGGGTACGGTCTAAAAACAATACCGTTATTCTTATTCTTAAATAATCATACTTTAGACATTTATCAAAGAAATAAGTACATTTTATTGTCCACGTTTGACAACTTTTACCCCTGCTAGGATCGAATAACCCACAAACATTCCATCCAATCACATGCGATGAGTAAACCATGGTATAAACTCAGGAAAAGCGCTAAAGACGCACTGCAGAAGTGCGCGTTATGGAGCAAACCACGCATTGTGAAGGTCGGGCGCACTGTTAAAACGTAGGCCCCACCTCCCCGTGTTAAGTTGTCTCATCTAAATGTCGCCGATTTCTCTGAGAACCAATAAGATTGCTTAAACTTTCTTAGCTGTTTAAGAATGTATATTCTAGATATCCTGACCACTTGAGTATGCTCTAACTTCATGGTAAAGAGTTAGTATAAATAGTCTCTGATACCTCGGTGCAGTGATGACAGTGCCTGACAGTGATGATGCAGACATTGCCAACATTGATTGTGCAACAACAGGTTCACAATATGTTTCCTACACACTGACATTACTGCACCGAGGATGGCATAGGGAGCATGCAGCACTTTCATGTACTTCGGTATTATATGGTTCGATCAGTTCCAAATTAGTGTTCTGCTTACAGCGACATGGTGCGCATATGGCGCGCATAAAGCTACAGGGCACACCATGCATCATATGTGTAATGCCAAAATATTGTGCGTACGCTTCGATTACTTGTGCACACTGAAAGATTAAAAAGCACATTTTTTTGCCAATTTGGAACTGACTATAAAATATAAAACTATCGTGAAGGTTTCTCATGCTGGATGTATTAGAGATGTCATAATGCTACTGACAAAATTGAAGCTATTTCACGCAAGCATTTTTTGTTGTTTCCTCGAAGCTGCATCCAGATGCATGACATGCCCCAACAACTGCGCATGCATACGTGTGACAATTTCACGATTGGCCAATCAGGATGTGCGGTCATTTTATGAAAGCATCCAGTACGCACTTCCGGGTTTACGGAATCATGTCCATAGCATTATGACGCTGACTAAGTAGAATGGCTATTCCTTTATGCCTCTTTCATACCGTTTTTGTTTATTTTAAAACATGAATGAAAACTATACCTTGTCGAGAAATGTGTATTTGGTGAATTTGAGATATTATGTGCATTAAACAGTGTTGAGGACTCAGACTCAGGACTCGGACTCTAATCATTTTTTCAAGGACCCGGACTTGGACTCATAAAAAGGACTTGGCTTTGAGTCCTCCTCGAGTCTGGCAAAATTGGGTCTTTTTAGGTCTTAATTCTTATACATTTGGCTACAATAATTGTAATGTAATTATAGATCCATGTAATTATATCTTACCTGAATGAATGACAACAATCACCAATTGAGGACCCTAGTGCTAAAAGAGGGTTAAGTCACATTGAGAAAAATGGCAATAACTGGGTTTCATTGTGTCCATGTGTGGACTTGACCCACTCGGGTTTTACCTCCCATGGATTCTTACACAGCTTTAACGCATGGCTTAACTTTAACATTTGAACCGAGGGTGCAGAGATCCTCCTTGTAGCAGAAAACTGATACTAACTACAATTTCACAAGATTGTGACTTAACCCTCTTTTAGATCTAGGGTCCTCAATTGACAAGAGTCTTATTTTGTTTCCCCAACCAGCTTTTGGATGAGTTGAGGAAAAACAGTGATTATGAGGTGAACGTGGTTGCCTATTCATTGTAAGTATATCCGAGCTATATCATCGCTGCTCTTTCTAAACCTTAATATCTCCATCCGGCCCTTTAACATGTGTAAAGTAATACTTTCTATGTATATCCGTTGGACAGTCTGCTTTAAACATGAGGGCCAAAAATATATGTGTCAAAACCTTGTTATAATGCCCTTGCCCCCTAAACTTGTCTAAAGCAACTCTTATAACCATTAAGCAGATTTACTTTATACATGCTGAAGGGCCAGAAAAACTTACACGGTTTTACAAGAACAGAGCTATATATTTCTTTTTGTGAGTTTTATTTGCAATCAGCAGTCATATGATGTGATCAAAATGTTCATCAAGTGATTGGAGTACAAAAGTGGGCATAATTCTAGAATACCCTCCACACCTTAACTTTCAGTAAAGCGAGTAGGGTATTATGTGAAATGTATTATACAGGGTGTCCCAGAATGATCTGTACTGAGGTAATATGATTTTTTCGGTATAAACTTTATTGATATTGTCCAAACCGTTTTCATATATATCTTGCTCAAACGTCCAGCTTAGGAATTTTAGATTTTGAATATCGGACATTTCTGATGGAAAATACAGATCGTTACTTTTTTGTAACGATAGAAGATTTCAAATTATTGTCGAAATGATCCATTATGAAAATCTATAAAGTCACTAACCCTTTTTAAAACATTAAATTATATCTGAAATGTTATTCGCATTATTATTGCACCCTTTTCTTATTTTAATTAGCTTTTTGATAACAATCGATTGTTGTGTACAAAGCTTTGATTGAATAGGGCAGGATTTGTTTAGATTGATTGGTTTAAACCTTCCTTTGCTTTGGCGGGAGTTTTGAATATAACTTACGAGGTGTGGGGTTCATTGTTTGAAATGTTGGTAGTGCGAGAGAGAATGGCTATAAAGATGAATTATGTGAACCAAAATATGAAAATACACTTTTCATCGGTTTTCAATTGTGTCTTGCCACAGCGGAACAAAAAGAGATATCTCAATCAATTTAACGGAATAAGTAGGAAACATTTCCACCATCATATCACAAGTGTTTAAATTTGAAACACTATCTGTTTCATATTTTTTATACATTTTTTAAACAGTAACACGTTTTCATATAAATATACAAAATATCAAATTCACCAAAACCTTACTTAGAGGCAAAGGTCCACGCTGGGCAATTCACCCAGGGTGAATTAGCTTACACCTGTTCATTTGGTGACAGATGAAATAGAGTTAAGATGGTTAAATCTCAACCTCTCGATATTCCAGCCAATGGATTTGGCTGGAAAGAGTAGATCAAAGGGTTTAAATGTTTGTACTCCAATTTGCCATTTTGATAAAAAAGACGATACAGTTTATAAAATCAGTGAAGTCGGTTCAAACAAGGACACTCACACCATTTTCACCTTGATTATCAACAGTCACAAAGTGAAATACCATGTAGTGTCATAACTAGTGAATTGGCTTTGTTTTTATGTTTAAATTATTTTTCAGGAGTGAGATGTCATTAGTTGAACAGTTTAAGGTGAGTTATAATGCCATATTTGGCATTGATTTGCCACACCACACTACACTACAGGGTGTCCCAGAAAGATTAATTGGAATTGGAAAGTGTGTGCCATAGATAGGGAAAGTGCAGTGTAGATTTCTCGTACAGTCCAGCATGCTTAGCAACACTACACTGGCAATAGGGCCTTTCTCCCAAAACAAACAGTGCAGAACATGTGTTAAAGTAATTAGTAGCTGGAGGCCATCTGACTTCCATGTTCTAATACCACGGCTGTTTGATCCCATATAATTTGTCCGTTTTATTCTGAGAACACCGTAACTTGCTGGCCCGGTTCTGCTTTTAACTTATTCAAGTACATGAATATACTGGCCATCTTTTGTAGAAATTTCAGAACATTTGTTGGTGCCATTTCTGAGAAATAGAGCTTTGAATATTATTATTTACTATAATAGCGCCCTCATCGGCCAAATTTCCTATAGAGTTACATGTAAAATGTGTGTAAAGTAGAAAATGCCGATAATTTAAAAATGGCTCGAACAATTTTCGTGAAATTTTCACCGTATACTCGTATTCATTACCTAAATCAGGTCAAACCATAACTGGGCCACTATGTAATCTTTTTTTTATTTCATAATTTTAATTATAAATCGGACAGTCAAACAGCCGTGATACATGGTTCATAGGAAGAACTTTGTCACAGATATGAAAAGAAGTTAAATCCAAACTAAATATTTTATTCAAAAAATCAAGGGTCTTTAAGAAAAACAACAGAGGACTGAATTGTCACATCAATTGTCCTACTTGCAGCAGAATTTTCTTAAAGACCCTCGTTTAACAACATAAGCCTTTCCTTGCACTGTAATGTCAATGGGAACCAGTAAACACTGGTGACTGAAATCAGTGGTCATGTGATGAAGGTGAAGCATGCTGGTATACTGCACAAGAGTTCTTCTTTGGGGCAAGTGCATTGCAGTCTGCCAGAGCATGTCAAGTTTCCCACCGAGTTGTTGAAATGTCATTATATCGCACACAAATTTGACCACGCCCCTGCCAAAACATTTAATACCTTCAATATTTTCAACAAAGTTATGGGACAAATAATTCGCATTGATAACATTGTGATTTGCTTTATTTTAATCTAATAGGTGACTCATAATTCCGATATATTTATCGGTATGCATGGTGCTGGGTTGACTCACTTGCTGTTCCTGCCGGATTGGGCCGTCATCTTTGAGCTGTAAGTATCCCACAAAATAATTGATTTCCCATCCCCGATTATTAGTGATAGTACTCGATAGAACAAATGCTGGCAACCTTTTCTGTTTCCTGAAAGACAAAGGGCTTCTTGAGGATGGTCAATGCATGATTCAAAAGCGATATCTTGTCATCCAAACTGAATTTGTTACAGAGCCATACAATTACTAATTACTTCCAAATCAATGTTTGAACACGTTGAAATACAGACTTCGACAACTTATTTTCTGAGTGATTTTTCCTGGGTTTTTTCTGTTCGTAAATATAATTCCATAGTTTGACACCGTGTTGCCACTGTTTACAGTGTTTCCTGCTACGATCGCAACTGTACACAAGTGAACAGAATACTATGGAATGCTTTATGATGAAAATCCAAGCAAATATGTTGAGAAGTTCCATAAATTGGAATCATATTTCCATTATATGATTTAGTAAAGTTTTGTGGTGGGATTTTTCACAGCAAATACAGTCAACATAGATTTATTATTAGTCCATGAATGTCTTTCCTGATAAGTCAAACTTCATTATTAGAGAGAGAAAAGTATGTGTAAAAATGTGAAAAAGATCACATAATATTGCCTTAACCGCCTGTTTCAGATGCAATTGTGAGGACGAACGCTGTTACAAAGATTTAGCCAATCTGCGAGGTGTACATTATATGACGTGGGAAAACTGGGATTTATTACAAAAAGTGAATGAGGTAAGGGACCGGTCAATTCTCTGTTCGACAGTTTTACATGTTCAACAAATAAGGAAGAAAAAAATGTTGTGTTGCCCTCAAGTGGCCAAAATTTAAAATCGGGTTGGTCGTCGGATTTTTTTTTTTTTTCCCCAACATTTTTTTTTTCAATTTTTTTTTGGCTAAAAAATATATGGTTTGTGTCAAGACAAAATTGGTATAGGCCCATATGTCAATTTAACTAATGTTTCTAGTGTGACAATAGTCTAAAAAACATTTATTTAGGCTTATTTATTCATTTCAAGCAAGAAATAGTTACATTTAGACACTTTAATCAAATTTAAATCTTTAAAAAAAAATAATAAAAATAAAAAAAAAATGTGACCCTAGTATTTATGATTTTAGGGTCGGTTGCTGAGGGCAACACAACTCTTCTTTTTTTTGTTGCCTAATGGTACATTTTCATCAGCTGTGTAGAAGCACTCAATTCCACACCACTAAATAGGTTCCCTATACTTGTTAAAGGGGTGCTACAAGACATCGATTTTCTAGCTTATAGACCACCCTTATCGTAATACACAGCCTTCAAACACTCTTCATTATAATATTCGAAACATAGCATTCGAATACTATTTGAATGCTATTTACAAATAGCCTTCGACTTATTTTGCATTGGTTGAATGCTGTAGATATAGTCTTCGAATACTATATACACCCTTCGAAGACTGTATAGTCTTCGAATACCCTTCGAATACCCTTCCTCTGAGCCGAAATATTTAAATGAGATATGAAGACTATTATTGAATGGTATGCAATACCATTCGAAGACTATTCAATACCATTCGAAGACTATATAATACCATTCGAATGGTATTGTATAGTCTTCGAATGGTATGAATACCATTCGAAGACTATACGATACCATTCGAATGCTATAATGGGTTATACGATACCATTTAGCAACTCTGAAATCAAATTGTTGCCATACTATGCATTTGCTACGTACCGCTCTTATACACAGCAGGGCTATCTCAGGATACATGCACCTTTGGGGCACTCCTCCACAGCCACTAACAAATCACAATCCTTAATTACTCACCTAATACCAATGCACCCCAAATCATGTTAGTTAAATCATCATGCATATGTGCATTGGCAATTATCTGAAGTAGACTGCAGAATTCAGCAATGTAGCATTCATTCCACTGGTAAGTTAGCTAGCTTATAAGCTTACTAATTTGACACATTTTAGCCATTTTACTACCATCAGCATACAGTGCAACAATTCACTACTCTAGATAATAATATGATCATCTACATCCAAATAAATTGATAATGCCTTGAATAGAAGGCAATATACATGATTCCATGCAGCCTGCATGCAACACCCAACTGCCATATGTTCCTCAGCAAATTTGAAATGACAGTCTTGGTCATGTGACTATGATTGACCGAATGCTATTGAATGGTATAAAACCAGTATAATACCCTTCGAATGTTGTTTGAAGAGTATTCGAAGACTATAATACCATTCATGTTGGGTAAGGGCAGGCTTTGCCGTTTGAGGCGCGCGAGAGCGATCGCGCGCCTAGTGCGCTCCTTAACCCATTTCTGGTCGTGCGATTTATCGCGCTCCTTAATATTATTACTATACCTTTAATACACACAGTCGAAAAACGTAAATAAATAAAATATTGTCAGTGTTGCTATAAAAGAAACCCCTTGGAAATCGCGTAAATTCAACCACACCCTGTACTAGTGTAGAATCTCATTCTGGCAAGGATAGGAGCACAATTGGGCGCGGTTGTCACTGTATTAGCTTGTGCAAGCAGCATAAATTGACCGTACAGTTCGTGATGAAAATGCATAACATTTCTTTTTATTTTTGACGTATCAAAGCAGCATCAGTTGACCGGTCGATAAGTGCAAGCAGCATAAATTGACCGTGCAGTTAGTGATGAAAATACGTAACATTTATTTTTATTTTTGACGTATCAAAGTAGCATCAGTTGACCGGTCGATAAATAAATGCGGCACTGTTTTCATTGGGGGATAACCAAAATAAAAATGGAGGCTACCGCGACCGCTATAAACAGGGAAAGCCGATCAGCGACATAATCCGACGTTTCACATTGGTCATAAATTGCTCTCCTCGATTATTCCGGGGGAGCTTTTAAAATGCTCTCCTAGTGCTCTCCTAGAGCACTTCAGGAGAGAGATTAAAAGCTCCCCTGCCAATTTCAAACGGCAAAGCCTGTAGATGTTATTCATAATTGGCGCATTTATTCAAAAGAGGGCCATGCTATCCAATTGAGCATGCTCAGAACAATTAGTGCTCCGAAAAAGAGGCCAGCGATGTAGCCGAGATGAGAGTGATGTAGTTTTTCAATGTGGTGAACTTTGCGCTAATCATAAAAAAGTCTTAAAACATCTGAGCTGTTCAATATTTGACCTTATTACATTCGTGAAATAAACTTGAACGTAGCAACTATCTATTCCACTAGTTTGAAAATGAAATGTTCCCTGGTAACTGACACTATCTAGGAAAATGTAGAAGTTCACAGTTCATTACATTGCAGTAAAAGTACAAGATTGTAATGTTTATCGGCGCACTTGTTGCTCTGAGCATGCTCTGCTAGAATTCACACCCTCTATTGACGTAAATGCGCCAATTATAAACAACGTCTATAAAGTGCCTGGATTTTTCATTTTTCTTCAAGTTCATGATATTTGTGGTCATTGAAGTACAAAATGTATACAGGGTAACCCTGAAAGTTCCGAGAAATAAGCCCCCGATTTTGGACAGTTGGTGTATCGCTCTCATTTATCATTTAAAAAAATGAGCAGTGTTGACAGAACATGTACAATCAAAATCACCCAAAAACCTACAAAATAGACTGAAAAGATCTCTGTTTGCACTGTAGTAATACGTATTAGTCCTAAAATCAGGATAAGATTACAACTTTAATCATTTGGGAGCAATAAAATGTAATTACCTTTCCTGATTACTTGGGGTTATGCTTGCATGGGCCACAGGCTTCTAAAATAGAGTGAACATCTGATTGTGGTTGGCAAGGACTATAATCCTTTAGGGAGCACATCAAAACTCGACCGCCCGGCAACCGCCGGTTCCGTGCGGTTGCAGCCGGTTTCTATTGTTCTAAACAATGATATGCGGTCCAACCGGGTGGAACCGGCGGTTGCCGCTCAGCCGCGCGGTCGAGTTTTGATGTGCTCCCGTAGTGGTGTGGAATCACTGTATGGCCTGATTAATTGTAAATGGAGTATGCATTATAGCATGGCAACAATTGCACTGAAAATCTATATGTTTGACTTAAACGTGCGTCTAACTCGCTGAAAAGTGTCTAACTTTAAACATGGGTATGGTAATGAAATTCAATAATTTTAACATTTTTGAAACACTTTGTGACATTTTGGAATGTCGTCTGCAAACGCCTGCCGCGTGGAAAGTGTTATGGTGTTTATAATTTTACTTTTGTGCTGCTTAAATTTGTCCATGCATCTTTTTATGATATTTGTTGAATGTTTTTACTTTCCTCAGGTACCTCATCCCGGCTTAGGCACACCTCACGCAAAATTCTGCGACTATACATTCGACGAAGCAGAGTTTGTGAGACTGGTAGAAGAGGCTGCTCATCATGTAAGAAATCATCCTAAATATGGACAGAATCATCATCATGATGAGTTATAATGAAGGCTGACATTCCTACCCATTCCTTCATGTTTGAATCTGAAGTATTCCAACTCAGTGCCACAAAATCTTCCAAAATTGGTTTTCGTGTAGGGTAGCCAAATGCAGCTAAATCGAGGTGATCGGGTCAACTATTTTCAGGGATGGATGGAATGTGTGCAGTGTAAATCTCCTCCTTTGGGAATAGAGCTTGAAAATGGGCACAAATATGTTTTTTTGATTTATGCAATTTGCCTATTTTTGCCACAAATAGCAATAATTTACGATCATACAATATTAACATAAGCCATTGTTACTTGTGCAGGTAACAGAATAATCTAGATACTATCGAATTTCGTCCAGTTTGATTTAACTAGAATAGGGCAGTTCCGTAGTTACGGACGTACATTTCAGACACTTTGAGGGCTTGCAAAATCTAAACTATACCAGTTGCTTGATTATTAACACCTGGGTTTCAAGTATCTCTAGTAGGAGTATAAAACCTGAAAATTCCAGTGCTGTACCATTTTCGGTTAATGAGATATGGCGTGAAAACCCTCCGTCGCGGACGTACGCAGAGAAAGTGATTTTTCAGTACACCTGTATTCCTATCAAAAGTTCTCTGAAGTGTTCAGGTCTGTAATGAAAACTAATATTGTTTTGTTTGTAAGAGGGACAAACCTAAAGAAAACAAACAGAGAAAATTATCAGAACCTTTATCTTTAAGTTAAAATTGACTGATGTTTATCCGTCGCGGACGTACATATTAGTGTTGCGGACATACATCTGTGAACACAGATGTACGTCCAACACAGATGTACGTCCGCGACACTAACAAAAGACCATATTAAACATGTAAACAGATACAGAACAAAATAAGTTTTAAACATTAAGTATGAATCATCAGCTTTAGAAAAATACTTACTTCATTGGTTTCCAACATTACCAAAGTATTGAACAGAGTGGTTAAAAGTAGCAGCTTTTGGGAAGTGTACGTCCGCAACAGAAGGTACCAAATTTAATCCAAAAAGCATAATTCTTAAATATTTTGGTCATTTTAAGTAACTTTTTTATATGATACATAACACATGTTCATTGTTGTATTGATTGTATCAATTTGTAATACTTGCCTTAGTTCATTCATGGAAATAATTGCACTTCCATGGTGCGATTTCTACTAAAAAATGCCCTGTACGTCCGCGACAACCTCAAAATCAGCCAAACCGAGAATGTTAGATCAAATTCCAAATTATATCATGAAACTACAACCCATAACCTTTGATATGATACATAAATTAGGTTATATCGACGATTTTCAATTTTTTCAATTTCTTCAATTTGGGTTACCTAATTACGGAACTGCCCAATAGGTACATTAATTCAAACTCAAAAAAGCCACATTCTGGTTTCCTTCAAAAGTAACAAAACAATTCCACTGCCTTCGCACTTTTATTACAGATATACCCTGAAGAAAGAAGCCCTAAAAGTAAAAGGTATCCCATAATTAATAGTACTTAAGCGCGTGACCACTGGCCTGCCTAATCTGGGAATTGGAGAATGTATGACCGGGCATTAGCTAAATCGTTGATATAAAAGTGATTAGATAGTGGTGGAAAGTGGATGTGGGAAGGGCTATGCTCTGGCCAGTAAAGTTATTTTATATTCAGTTTCAGTTTGAAACATGCAGTAGCGTACAAGGCTCAAGATAACAGTTTTTTTACCGGGAGCTACTTTTTCAAAAGTAGCGCCCGGATCATGGGATTTATTGAGAACCGGGAGCTACTTTCAGTCTACCGGGAGCTAACTGTTTATTAAATCCAGCATGGTAGCATTGTAAACTCTAAATTTGATGCTTCCTGATAGTCAACGGGCGCTGGTTTGGACAAAATATCAGCGCTCGGTTATTTATTTTTCAGCATTACCAAGCGCTATGTCAGTAGGACCGAGGGGTAAAAATCGCCCAGCGCCCACTTATCTTGAGCCTTGGTAGCGTAAGGATTTTAAAATTTAGCCCATCTTTTATTTTTGGCTAGTTTCTTTTTAAAAGAGTAAAATATTCTTTCATACTCATTAAATACCCAAACTTCAAAGTAATTCTGTTATACCCTTCACAGAGGTATTCATAGTGCATGATTTTTAAGAACGACGCATCCTGTGCAGGGTATAACAGAATTATGCCCAAACTTCACACATTCTACTGTATTCAAATTGAAGTATTCATTTCAAATGAGTGTATGCTCACACAGATACAATCATAATTTATGCCAGTGCATTAAACTCACACTCTTGATTAAACAATGCTCAGATGTCACGCTCATACTTGTAGGTTCGATGATATATAGTTACATAATATGCAATTGCAGATTTTTCCCTAAAAGTTCAGACCTTAATGCATGGTCAGAAAAAAAGTGGGATGTGTTCATTTTGTTCTTTAATAACCTTTTTTGGTATCAAAGACCCATAGTTTTGTAATTATTCATTTTTTAAGTTTGTAATATTATTTATATATCTTGGTAAATAGATTTATGTATTTTGTTTAAATAGATCGTTTTCTATTTTTTTCTGTAAATAGATGATAGGGAAAGCTGACTATATTTTTATGCGCGTGTAGATAGTAAGTTATAGTAGAAAAGCTTTTTGTACTTTAGGTTACACTTACTCTGAAGTTGCGTGACTGATCATACTTTGGTCATCTTACCCTGTGCAGTGACATCAGTGCGTATTCTAGTGATCGGCGCTGCATTTTCACTTGTGTGCCTGGATTTGTGTGTGTGGTTGTGTGGATACTTGCACCAGCACATTTAGGGCTCTTGCCCTTTTACAAGTAGAGGAAAGGGCGGGGAAAGCATGATCCTTTTTTCTATATTGTTGAAAGGAGCGATAGAGGATCACTGAATGGGTACTTGAAGTACCCATTCAGTGAGGTGTTTTAAATCACTGATTCTTTTTGACTCCGTTTAACGATGTTAAAAAAGGGGCGTAACTAGAGGGGGCAGGGGCATCCCCCCCTGCCAGAAGGCTTGATCCCCCCACCAAATGATATTACAAACTATTTACATATACAAAAAATTGGTTATGCCCCCTTGGCTTGCCCCCCCCCCCCCCCCCCCCCCCCCATTCAAGTTGAAGATCCTAGTTACTTTACTGATTCACACATAGAATATTTGAGGGATACCACTCGCCTAAACAAAAATCCTTTGACATGGATTTTGTTTTGGTAAAATCATTACAGGTTTTATTCTGCAAGTTTATTCCCCCCCTTCCCTACCCTCACCCTTGCCAAATAAGGTAATACAATGTAAAAGCTATGCATCCAGAAGGTTCTCTCAAAAGTGCCTCCTATCTCTGTGATGCATCAGAGGAAAACCATGTTCTACGGGCAAACGGACCTCTCAGGTTTTGTTTTTTCCACTTTTTTTTAATCAAAATTTTAGTGAAATCTTCATGAATTTCAACAAATTTTCAAATTTTCAAAATCAATTAAAAACATTAAACAAATCAACATTTTTCACAAATCTAAAATTGTCAAAAAGTGTTGTTAAAAATTCAACATTTAAAACAAAATGGGTTGGTCGGGCCTAGAAAACAGGGTGTGGTTTTCGTCGCCTAGGATTATCTCTGTAAAGGTATTTCCATTGATTCTTCCAGTCATTTTCTGCTAAGTTGGTTGGCTAACTTGAAAACGGGTTATATTTAGGCCAAATTAAATTAATTGTTTGTCTCAAAGCTCCTCTCCTGTTGTAAAACTAATACGGAATGTGGTTTTTTTTGGGGTTTTTTAATATAAAATATTGAAATCCTTGTAAAAGTGAACTTTTGTATTTAAGATGATGTGATCAATGAAAATCTTAAAAATTGTGGGATTTTTGTTTGGAAAAAAAGAAAGAAAAAAAGAAGGTTTTTTCAGATTTTTGTTTTTCTAATGCGCATCAATAAACTTACGCGCGCGGGAGCTTTGAGACAAACAATTAATTTAATTTGGCCTTATATAGGAAGAAAAAAAATCATGTTTTTTCGCTTTCTTGAAATTTGTAGACATGTACTGGTAGTAAAATGTTACCCGGGTACTTTTGTACTTCATGAATATTTATGAGCAACGACTGTGTACTCTTTATTTATTCTTAACTCAGTACTATATTTTACTGTATGATGTGTACATTTTTATAAAGGACATTTTTATGAATAAATTTGCAGTGTATTTTGGAGAAAAAAACTGATTGTTCTTGAGTTTCTAATATTTTGTTGATATAAAAAATGTTAGTGATATACATGTATAACATTAAGGACATTTGGATTTTAGTTTTGAAGATAACTTGCATAATCTATTCGTTTTCACCCCTACGTACAGCATATCGCCAGGGGAGTATTAATTTACAGTAAACAACATTTTGAATAGGGAGAAACATAAACATATACACTATACCATCCGGTCTCTACCATAAGACGTTATTAGTAATTGGCACACTTACGTCAAAAGAGGACCGTGCTATCCAACTGAGCATGCTCAGAGCAATTAGTACTCCGAAAATGAGGCTAGTTATGTAGCCGTGATGAGAGTGATGTAGTTTTTCAATGTGGTGAACTTTGCACTAATCATAACAATTCTTCATAGTTCTGAGCTGTTCAATATTTGACCTTATTACATTCGTCAAATAAACTTGAACGTATTTAAACTATCTATTCCACTAGTTTGAAATGAAATGTTTGCTGGTAACCGACACTATCTAGGGAAAAGGAGAAATTCACAGTTCATTATATTGCAGTAAAAGTATGAGATTGTATGTTTATCGGCGTGACATCAAGTATGTCTCCCTCTTTGACATGAAATCACCAATTACGAATAACGTCTATACTACGCTTTATTCCATCACTATTGATTTTAACTTGCACACACAAAAACACCTCTGCCAGTTCGGTTTGCATAGCTAAGTGGTGGCTCGGTGGATTAGGATTTCCTTATGGTGTGCGGAAGATTACTGGTTTCGAATCCTTGTCCATAACCTCTCATTCTTTTATTAAGTGAGTAAGCTATGCGATTGGTGAAATGATTAAGTTTTTAAGCTGATTAAGGCCAAGTAAAAAAATAAAGCAATTTCTCGTCCCCTCGCGCATCATTTTTCACGAATTCTATTTAAAAAAATCTTTCTGCATTTTGTCCATAACTTTTTTTATTAAAGTATTTAAAAAGCTGACATCTTGGTAATAGATTGACATAAGTCCAATGAGCATTTTAAAACAGGTTTTGTGTTCACAAATTCCACAGAACCATGATATACAAAGATTGTACCGTAAAGCCCTCGTCCTCTTCAAGTTATGCAATCAATCATGCAATACCACGCTGGTAATGGTGATTTTGCATTGTTTACTAAAAAAGAAGTGCTCTCATCCTTTTTTAGGACGAGAAACTAGTTTTTATTTTTATAAGTATTACACACATACCACCATATTATTATACATAACATAGGTTTCGCCCTATTCAAATTTTGTTTACAGTAAAAAATGTCGCCACCTGGGGGCAGTCAAATAATATTGTACTTTAAGCAATAAGCATGCATTACCATAGGTTTTTTTTCAAGACACCCTTTAAGGGAGGTGTGGACCCTCAGCATAGCCTCCGTAAAACTGCCGTAACTCTTCATTATTAATTTAAAGGGACACTAAGAGATGTGTTGGAGGCAGCGCCCTCAATTATGATAAAAACTGAGATTAGTTTATTTTTATAATTGTATTACATGTATGAACTTACACCTCCCCGTGCAGTACGCGTGATACATAACGCGAACCATATTTGCATAGAGGGCGTTTTTCAATAAATAGCGATGATATTGTTTTAATCTAGTTTTGCTGTGTTTTTTGTTAGTAGAAACAACAATAATGGCGATTTTTAATGTTCATCTTGAATTCTGAAGTAAATTTTTAAACATTTAAACTTTTCAACACCACTTAATGTCCCTTTAATATAAAAGTATACATTTTCTTGCAGAAAAGGATTCAATGAATCCAACCATGATCATGAAATTGACCATTTTGGAGAAAATGATAAAAAACACGTTTTTTGACCCATTTTACGTTTGGAAAAGATAACTAAAAATATCTTTTGTCAGAAAGGTTTTTTTAATTATTTTTTAATATCTTATTTATTTTTTGAATTATAGACCAAAAAGTGCCATTTTTTGTGATTTTTTGTACCTCCAAAATCATGAAAATCACATTTGTTTCACATGTTTTTCGCCCAATTTGACTCCCTTAACATGTAAATTATCGACAAGAGTATGAAAATGTACCCCTTTTTTAAATGGTCGTTTTAGACCCCTTAACACGATATAAAAACACAAAGGCTTATTACTGAAAGACTTGACGTTGAATATGGAGATAACGGCATACGGAAACTTCTTCATTTTGTGAGAAAGAAAAAAGGTGAAGGAAGGGGAGGATAGGTATATAACTTAACCGTTAGTGACCCATGTTAACTCTGATTATTTGAAGCGGGCCATTGATATTATTTGAAGCGGGCCATTAATATTATTTGAAGCGGGCCATCAACAAAGCCCTAATATTGTTGATGACTAAAGAAAACAACAACAATATGTCAATAAAAAGAAAAGGAAATAATAGATTTTGGGACTTCTACACTACATTCCCTATATAGGGAAAAACAAAACAAAACAAAAATAGGACATGAGCACAAATAGCCTCCGTGAATTGGGGGTGGGGTGGGGTGAATCTACCTCCCTTAAAACTATGTTTAGTGCAAATTAAAAATTTATTCACTTTGTTTAACACGGTGTTCAAAACCCGGGGGTACTCGCCTAAGACGGTATACGGGGGTGTGCATCACAAAATCCCTAAACATGGGGTATGATTTTGTGGTGGAAATCCTAATAATGGGTTCACTTTTTACAAATGGGTCTATTTTCGCGAAATTGTTGTCTATTTTCGCGAAAACTTGCAAAAATTAGGTCTATTTTCCCGATAACTTGCGAAAATTTGGTCTAAAATGAAGATAAACCCCTAAAAATGGATACTGATTTTTCAAAAATCACCCCTAAAAATGGGTAGGGGTACCCCCCCCCCCCCCCCCCCCCACTCCCGACCGAACCAAATCCGAGTACCCCCCACCCCTTCCCCCACGGGGTTCAAAATAGAACGCGTTCTATTTTCAGCTGACTAAATCCTGTGATGATAATATAGATTTTGATGTTTTTCAAATATTTTTGGATATAGGATACTGTTTAGATAAGAGAAAACTGAAAATATGTATAAATATTTCCAATATAAAAGTTTAAAATCATAGAACACCTTTGGTGTTAATAACCAGAACACGTTTTGAGGCGTCCAAATGAGTTATTCAAAAGGCACGCATTAAACTTTTACATTCATATACAGTCCGGGCCGATTTCCCGTTCAGGAAGCATTCCTGAACTGGAAGTATTACCCATAATCCCTTGCGAATGTATATATTGCAAAGTATTTGTAGTGATAATACCAAAAAGACCAATTTATTTATTTTAATTAAATATGACAGATCTTTGAATCAATGACGATCAGTAAATGAGTCAAAATATAAGATAAACTGTTTAGTCATAACTAATAGATATTATCGTGGTGATTTTCCTAATTTATTGTAATTAAGACATTTGGCTAATTACCTCATTAAATATTCAAACTCTTTTTTAAAAAAAGTACACGTAACACTTTTTTTTCCTTCGAAGGAAATTTGCATAATTGTATGATCTTCCATATTACCAAGTTTGAGCATGTCGCAAATTAAAATAACGAATCGATATCCATTTTAGCTTGTAGTCAACTTCATAGACCCTCAAATCAAAATAACGAGATTAAAATGAGCCACTGAACACTGAGAACGACAATAAAATCTATCATTATATTATACAAAATGTTTCATCCATATTGAAATAGGTCTAGGTTTAATTTGTATGCTACAGTTCTCTTAGCCTTATGAAAAGTGGGTTCCTGTAGAGGACTACCCAAAAATATCGCATTGCACTATGGGTAATACTTCCAGTTCAGGAATGCTTCCTGAACGGGAAATCGGCCCGGACTGATATAGGGGATGTTGGAACAGATTGAATTTCACAAAATTTGGGAATATGCACATATCTCTCGTTTCGAATAACCAATTTGAATGAAATAAAATTCAGTTTATAGCTAACAATGCGTTCTTGCTGTGAATTTCATTAAACATATTCATTTTTTACATTTAACTATGGGGCCTGAATATTTAGAGGACTTCTATTTAAAATTTAGAGGACGTATACTTAAAAATACCCTGCTTTGAATGCCCGGGTTTGAATGCAGGCGGGAAATAAACATTTTTGACAAATGTGGAGGAAACTTCTTCATTTTGTGAGAAAGATAGAGGAAGGAGAACGAAAAAGGTGAAGGAAGGGGAAGAAAATGAGGTAAATTGAGATGTTTTGTAATTGTGAATACATATTAAGTACCGATATGAGGGAAACAAATGACATTTGTTCAAAAATAAATACCCCTGCTTTTCATATAATGTGTGTTTTGTTATTTATTTAGTGCGATATGCATAATGATAGGCCTTTAGTATTTTCAAATTAAACCTATAATTCGCACTACAAGCTGGAAAGTTAAAGGGGCATTAAGAGATGTGGTGGAGGCAGCGCCCTCAATTACAAAAATATATGATAAAAACTGGGATTTGTATATTTTTACAAATGTATATTACATGTATTGAACTTACACCTATAAGGATTAAGAAAAATCAGCCCTCTTTGTACAACAAAACGTCGATTCAAAAATGCTGATCTCCGCTAGATCAGCATATTATGTCAGACAGAATCCCCCTGCAGCCCGCGTGATACATATCGCGAGCCATATATGAATAGAGGGCGTTTTTCAATAAATAGCGATGGTATTGTTTTAATCAAGTTTTGCTGTGTTTTTGTTAGTAGAAACCACATTAATGGCAATTTTTAATATACATCTTGAATTCTGAAGTAAATAAAAAAAATTAAAAAAATGTCAACACCACTTTGTGTCCCTTTAAAGCCAAAATGTTGTGTATTTTTGAAAATAGAGATATCACACTCCTTGATCAATAGACATTACTTAATCACATTATCATAACCCTACCTCACAAGCCGAAATACAAATACAGGCCATTCAAAAGGACATGAGGAACAGCTATTAATACCAATGATCAGGTGCGATATTCCAATATTCCGATTAATCGATATCGACTAAAATCAAATTAGATTCTTCAAAACAACTTTTTCGGAGAGTCCTTCAGATGGGTCCGCTATATTCGAAGTACAATTTAACAATAGAAAAAGATGCTCTAATCAATATGACTCTAATAGAGTAATCGATACTTAAAAGCGTCTGTAACTAAGCACGTCAACAAATGAAATGAGTGGTTGAGCCCTATTATTAGTTCAGATATTATTGTTTACGTCTAATAACAGATCAAGTCATAACTGGTTGCTTGCCATGATGTTTCTACTCGCCAGCCATTTACTTCATGCTGATGTCTCGAATTTTCCATCGTTATGTAGTTTCCTTATTCTGAATAAATATTTGTGTACTATCATGGCATCAACAGACATCAAAGTGGAAAATTATGTTTAAAACGTGTTTCTGCATTTAATTTATACTCGGACGCGCCAACTTGGCGTTAAATTGGAATTGAAACTATAGCTCTACTTTGGCCAGAGAAAACGGATTAACGAACAACTGAGGGATTGTTGAGTTAACCCATATTTTTACGCTGCTGCAGGGACAATTTGTGTTTGCAGGCCTTTAAATTAAAGGGCCCAAATGAGCTAAATATGGTGTGCGATCCGGATGATTTGGATTATGTGACCCAGAACTTCCGTATCTGATGTCATCTGCTTGTAACATCTTGCAGACGGCGGCATTGTCCGTACAACATTCGTGCGTGAAACTGAAAACATTGTCATAGTGGATTTGGAAGCTAAAAATGATACATGACTAACTTTCATCCTTAATATTGGACCATTTTGTTATAAACTTGACCTATAACCCCACAAATCATGGATGTTCAAACTTCTATGTCGGTCAATCTTGCCGCCATTGCTAAAGCAAGAGGAGGACCCATTAAGAAGAAACGTTCACGGGATGCTGGTAGTGTGCTAGCCAGAAAACGCTCTCAACAATTCAGGAAGAGAGACTCCAACAGTCGCCATCTAACGGGAATTATTAACCAAGCCGAGAAAAATCGTCTCACAAACAGAGAAAAACTCATAGATCAGAATCATAAGATATGCGAGATTCAAATCTCCAGGATGAAGCATCAATTACGCGATGAACTGTATGAAATGCAAGCATCGAAGCTGGCTTTAAGAAGGCATTCTTTAGGGAGCATGGAAGCGGAATCGGACGCGGAGAGGGACAACATCGAGAAGTTCTCTCAGCGTGGAAGATACCTTTATGCAATTCGTAATGAAGTCAAGGTGCAGAAACATATCATGGAGTCTTTCAATGGACGCTTGGAAGCGGCGAATAAACTCTTACCACCCGCCAGACGACAGAGTGACGCCGCAATGGAATCGGGGGTAAACATGGGCAGCAATTCGCCGACTCGTTACGTGAAAATTGGAAAACGATTGAATAACAAATTGCCTCCTTTGAAAGAATATGCCGATTTCTCAGATAGTGACGATAGCGAGATAGAACGAGAACTCGTCCATCTTGGTCGCGGTAAGAAGCCTGCAGTAGTTGATGACGCGCATGTGGACTTGAAAACCCCGAGACCTGATTTTGTTAAAATTCGATCTGAATTAAGTCCAGGTCTCCAGATGGAAATAGACAAACTTGAAATTCCTGAACTCGCTGGACTCGGCATTGGACAATCCTCGTGGCAAAAACCACCCATGATCGATGGCTCTTCCGGCCCTTCTACAATGCCGTCGCAATCTGACACCTTTTTAACGAGCATAGAACAAGTATACCACGCGCAACAAGGAGTGACAAAGACTCTTGTTAAGGGTTCCAAAGGCAGATTAAATCTTCCACCGGTGAGGGCCAAGGGTAGACCGCAAAATCTGGTTCCTAAGAAGTTAACCCTTCAAACACCGGCTGTGACGCAGGATTCACGTAAATTGAGTACTGTTTGTGAACATTGAGATGTTTTGGCTTTGAAGCTACAATCCTGGAAAAAAAGTCTTGGAACGCTTACTCGTTAACAACGGTTAACTATGACACCCTTTCCCCCGTGCAATGTTTAGGAATGTTAATGTCTTCAGCAGTTGTTCAAGGTGTCCCAACATTGACCGATGGGGTGTAGGGAAGGGAAAAATGTCTCATTCACAATTTAAAAAAATAAACAACATTTAAAGATCAGCAAAAAAAGTCTGCACAGAATACCCCAAACGTGTAAAGCGTTCCAAGGACTTTATTCCAAGATTGTAGTTCTGCATGCAAACGTCATCCATATTCTGTCAAAAATCGGTTGAAATATTTTCCAAGATTACTCCTATTTAACATGTTTAATACGCGTAATTGTAATACTGGCCATACATTTTATTTTGTTATTTCGATGGTAAAAAGAAATTTTCGAATGTTTCCAGAATGTGTATAAGCATCATTACAATATTGCAGTTTAAAACTATAACTTACGCCGCGCTCTGCTAAAACAAGCCGCGTGGTTTTAGCGAAACTCTGAATGATAGTGTATATGTTGTCTTTTTAATGATCGTCCTGCATGAATGCCGTCACAGCAACACGACACGATGAGCCAAACATGTTTAGAAATGACAAAATCCTTTCTTTTTTTTGCCAATTATACCTATTAGTATTACCATTTGAAATTTGGACTTGATCCTGCTACATGGTTTTACAGATCTGTTTCGTAAGGACCGTTAGGTCCTCACTCGTCAGAAACTTGAGTGACATCTTGTGATCAATGAACATTATATAAACTTTCAGGTTATCTTTTTATGTAAAATCAATTATGTGTATACATAATTGCACTGGTGCCTATTATATATGTTAATGTGTACCATCATTCTGTATCAAGTTTCTGACGAGTGAGGACCTAACGGTCCTTACGAAACAGATCTGTAAAACCATGTAGCAGGATCAAGTCCAAATTTCAAATTGTATTAAGCTCCCTTACTGGTTGAGCACTTTACCTTTTGGATGATTTCACATCTATTTTGGATTATTATTAATATTAGTATTACCTACCATTTTGGAAAAAAGTCCTTGGAACACGTTACATGTTTGGGACATTTTAAACAGAATTTGTTTTCTTTTGATCTTTAAATGACGTTTATTTTGTTATGAGCTGAAGAGTACATCTTAAACAACAGGTTTCCCTTCCCCGCACCCCATCAATCAATGTTGGGACACCTTGAATTACTGCAAGACATTGACATTTCTCAAAACTGAAGAGAAAAGGGTGTGGTAGTTTCCCCATTATTAACACGAAACTGTTCCAAGACTTTTTTTTCTCCAAGATTGTAGGATAGGTTCAAGCTTTCTGAAGTATTTTGAAAGGTATAAACATGGGAGGTTTGGATATCAATTTAGAGAAATTTAAGTAACACCAATGCAACGTAAGAAAATTCATACACAACAATTCTAAAAGGAGCTCAGGTCCTTTTTACTAGTCATCGTGATTTTCTTGAACCTTGCTCTGAGACTTTGAGCATTTTTGGCTCCGGATTTTCTCATCAGCTTTTTCATTCATTCATTGGCCCACACTGATTTTGAATAGTGAAATGGCAGTGTATATCGTACATATATTTTGTAATCAAATTTATTGCAGTCAATAACTATAATAAGTCTATTATGTCGTACAAAAACAGAAACAAACAAAAACCTAATTATATGAGACATGTGAATCATAATTTTGTGGCCATAAAAAAAATAAAAGTTGTACGTGAAATAGTAATTATCTTATGCTATCATGTTATAAGAAGAAGAAAAATCTTTCCATTTTGTAGCATATTCATTATCAAATTATGGCAAATCTATCTCAGGTATGTCAACTTCAGTTTTGGCCACTTTCCGAGGCAGACTCGACAAAAGAATCATCATTCAGTGTGTTAATTATTTATAGCCTACCGGGATCAACCGACAACATGTTGATATACAGGATGACCCAAAAGAATTAGGACTCTGTTTCATGACGGTGTAATTCTTATTATAATCATTGGACCATGACCAATTTAGTCTTAATGTAAAGCCCAATTAATTATTATGATATCCTGAACAAATCAGTAAATGACATGGTTTACACAAAGTACGCTAGTTTTCTTATTTTTCATCGGATTGATCTCATATTTTCAGGATATCATAATAATGAATTGGGCTTTACATTGAGACTAAATTGGTCATGGTCCAATGATTATAATAAGAATTACACCGTCATGAAACAGAGTCCGATTTTTTTGGGTCACCCTGTAGTTAGTTCAATGTTAGCATAGTATCCATGACAAACCACAGAATACCGTATGTGAAAGTTAGATGTATTTAAACAATACATTGACGTATGGAATCTCAAATGCATTTTTTTTCTTCAAATTGAAAATCCAATTCCTGTTTTACATTCTTGTTACTATATTGATCATATCTCGAGAGTTAGTGGTGGAATTTAATGGGTTGAAGCGTATTTAATAGAGGACTAGGGCTTTACAAACAGTCTATTTTTGAAGATAAAAACATGGGATGTACTCTGTCCGGCCTTGCTTTACATTAATTTCAGGAATTACAATTTTAAGACAAATCCTTTTTGGTTTTGATTAGTCCCTACAGGACGGTGGTATACCTGTTATCATTGACTTCGGGTATGTAACATTATTTTCTGTCGAATAATACAATGCAACTCACATCCGTAACATAATTATGTAAATAGCGGCAGATAAATTAAGAAAAACAGCAAGAGTTATTTAAACAAATTATAGCTAAGAAAATATTGCAAAAAGTGCCAAAGGTAAGGAGTTCAACCTAACGGGGTCAAAAATCAAAACATAAACAAAACATATATTGTAAAATACTGTGTTTAAGATGTCGTTGCCCGTTAAACATAGTGCTTGATGCATGATGAGAATGACTTCATTGTAATGAGTCGGCAAAGATCAGAACATTTACGAAGGTAATGATGTATGACTTTGTTTATCAATTTTGCCATAATAATATTAACTCATGTAGGTTAGGTACTGTTCAGTGAATTTCCACATGTCAACCATTGTACCGTATTCCATAGCAATGCAAATGTAAAATTAATGCTTTTAGATTCACATGCATTACTATGTAACATTAATTATTCAGATTGGTTTTGGTGAAAGTGTCCATGATACGTCGTTATGTCATGCGGGTCCGTGTCACAAAACGTCACTATAATGCCTTGCAGCTAACGCCTGGCTTATTCCGTACTGCGTGTGGAGAATGACATCAGTGGCTAGGTTTTTTCTTCTTCATTTTGGTGGAGGGGGAAAGATATGAACCGGCAATACTTTGTGAAATAGCGATCGGTCGGTGGGACTTGAAGGGGCAGAGAACCGTTTGAGGTCCAGGGGCAGACCGCAGAAGCTAGTTGACGGTATTGTAATGGCCCACCAAGAGGGGGTAATTTTAAAGCCTTTTAACATTTCGTATAGGCCTACTACTGCATTCCATATACAGTACGGATAATTTATAAATATATTCTTGTCAAATGAACCGACAGTACTAATCTCCACCGACAATGACCGACGGGCTCAAACATTTACTATTTCCCCCTCCCCTGGCTATGCCACTGAATTACGTCAAAACGAACTGAATTCTAGAACAGCCATTTAACCCGTTTAAAGAAGAGTTGAATATAAGAGGTCGTTCAATGTTGGGATTCGGATTTTGTCACGAATAGCTATCCACATGTTTGCTCTTGGCAATGAATTAGTAATGAGTCAATGTGATCTATAATAAAGATAAAGGTCAATTGAAGCAATTTGGACTTGAGGATTATCATTTTTATAAAGATAGGATTTCTTTGCTTGAAGTGATATAGCTCTAATACTTATATTCATCATACACATTATTAGAGGGTTTTAGGGAATTCTTAGTTGATATTGAGTAATTTCGATCCATTTCGACCCATTTCAGCTTTTTCCACACACACAAACTCAAATGCTGATACTCAATGCAAAATCGAACCAATTTTGATTTTGCTATCTAAATTTGAGGAATCATTTCTTATAAAAAGTAAAAAACCGTAAACTAATCATGATTCAATGGCATTTTTGAAATTTGATAAGATACTCAACAAAATTCAAAAGTTATTATGTATTTTGTTTGTTAAAAAAATATGTGTCCCGTGTTCACATTATGGTCATATTTTGAGTTGATCCAATTTACATTGAAATTTACTTTGTAAGATCGAGGGAAACATTATTGTGACTGTACTTCCTAGTAAAAACATGAACACGTGACAGAATAGGCCTATCTGTATTTTTTTGTTAATTTGATGTGCAATAATCATGATAAATGTGATCTCTGAATGAGTTTAACATGAGAATAAAGAATATAATGATAGCTGTATCATTTATGTTGTAGGCCCTATCATGGATTTACATAGAAATAAGACTAATTATTTTCATCTTTGATAAAGTTTCAGTTAGACAAATGTCCTATTCTCATGAAATATACGTCAGTAAAATCAACCCCGGCTTAATAAATGGCATATAATTTACATATTACTTTAGTCATAAACAGAAACTTAACATTGCATGGAATTCCCTGTATGCATAGATCGTCTTGTTTATCTACAGGGTGACCCAGAAAATGTTGAACCCAAAAATCACAAACTTAAACAAAATAATTAAAAATGAAAATAAATAAATATGGCATTCTGTAACAGTTATGTAAACAATTTATTCAGCTTTCTGGAGAACTTTATCATGTAAATTGGCCTTACCAAACTAAAGATACACTTGATTGTGTGACAGGGGGTGTTTTCGCACTTTTGTAAAAGTGAAAAGTTGTAACTTGGTTCAGATACAGGGTGAGTCAAAAAAAAGTGTACTCAACTTCAGCGATTTTTTTAAGAAAAAAGTATTCGTTTGTTTTCAAAACAATATACTACGGTATAAAGACAAATCAATTAGCTTTAATATGAATTTTATCTGGTTTAGATTGGTTGAGGGAAACTTATTTTACACTGTTTTGAATAAAAGTGACCAATTTAACGTCCGAACACGCTTTCCAGATCTTGACCATTATATTTCATAAGATACGACCAATAAAAAATTACAATACCGACAGCGAAACGATCAATTCCTTTGTTATGAAATGATTAAAGTGTGGTAATTGTGTCATAAATAGGCCTTAAAGCTGTCTATTGTTTTAATCTATTAGGAGACAATTTTGAACAAGTGTATTGTCTACTTAATTCTTTTAATAAACAAGATGTGTACATGTAATGCTTTACATCATAATCCTAGTAAACATTATTAAGCTCGTTAAGCTTGAAATTAAAAACCGTGTTTTAGGTGAAAAAACAGCTCCTGTACAGAAATAGTCATATTTACTTAACGGTATCATCAAATAGTGTGATTTTTTTTCCAGATGGTAGCAAAGAAATGGCGCAATCATTTAAAGTTTTGTTTGCCTTGATTTTGTGGTCAAAACATTTTTTTTGATTTTTTTTCAATTAGGGTACACTTTTTTTTTACTCACCCTGTATGAAACTTAATTCTGTTCTAAGTACAATGAGTTAAGTAATCTTTTCTTTTGATCTGTATTTATCAAATTAACATTGAACGGGTGTTAGTTGCTTTAAAGTGTTTGTATTGATCTTTAAACAATTCACTTCTCATATACATTACAGTCACAACAAAAGATCCCGATAAAAGTAAAAACAAATCGGAAAGAAACGGTTTCAAACAGGCACTTGTTCTGCTCATGTAGCATGAAACCATTTTTTTTGCACTTTACTTACACATCAAAACAACACTTCTTACAAAATTACACATATTTTAAGTTTCGTGTGGCCTATTTTTATGATCTAAAATGTTTCAGAAAGTTAAATGTATGGTGCACATAGCTGGTGAACGAGTTATGCAATATTTTGTTATTTTAACGGTAAACAAAATTATTGAATTTTGTGACTTTTGGGTTCAACATTTTCTGGGTCACCCTGTATGCTGTATGCCATTTGGCCAGAATAAAGTCGATACTAATTGGCCATGCATTATTAAAACAGTTCTTTTGTATATCGCTACTGTACGTCGTGTAATTATGTAAAGGCTTCCATCGAATTCCTATTTCGTCAGTATGAACTATAATCATCATCACCATATTTTCATCGACACAATACTTATAACATATTTTATGATAGCACAATCAAATTAGCCAGGCCACTGGCCTCTTCAATTTGATTAAAGCGAAGGACAAAATGATGTTACTGACTTCTACAGGGAGAGTATGGACAAGAAAGGTTCATATAATTGCCATTCCTTAAGGGGGGACTCAAGGAAGTTTTTGATTGGATTTTTTGAATTTTGTGAGTGCTGTAATTATTGAACTATTAATCAAATGCATATAAAAGTATACATTTTTGGAAAGGAAATGGATCAGAGAATCTAAATTTAGCGTCCATTTTGACTAAAAGTGTTGATTTTTTGAGAAAATCACAAAATTCACTTTTTTGACCCAAATTGTTTTAAACAAAGCTAACAAAAATAAGTTTGAGTAAAAATATGCCCAAATCGCTTGATGATGTAAAGACACTAAAGAATGGACGAATTATTTTTTAAAAACCTGATCTAATATTTTTTGAAATTCTCGCTTCGTTGAATGGAACATTTCATCTTTCACCTCATGAAAATGTTCATACCATTGCACTCATAAACATTCATTATTTATATAATATTCTTGCTATCAACTGCTGATAGCATTTACTCGCTATCTACTGCTGATAGCATTCACTTGCTATCTACTGCTGAAAGCATTCACTTGCTATCTACTGCTGATAGCATTCACTTGCTATCTACTGCTGATAGCATTCACTTGCTATCTACTGCTGATAGCATTCTTTAGCTTTTTATAACTGCGTGACTTACTTGACTTATGTCGGGTGATTTTCCCGCACCACGAAGCTGTCTTGATTTTTTTATATCTACAATCCCGTGTCACTGTCAGTCCTAGGTTACAGGGCAGGGGTTGCACAATGGGCTTAAAATCCCGCCCAACCCTTGCCACACAATTTCGCCAACAACGAAGATGGTGTGACGCTTCAAGGTATATACATTTTGTCAAGGTAAACTATTTACACCTGATTTCACTTGCTGTATAAGTATACATCTTACTTATTTGCTATCTACTGTTTCATTCTATGTTAAAGGGGTGTTAACCCTTTTTATATGAAGTTTATCAAGCGCTGTAACTTTTGAACTATAAATGTGATGTGTACATTTTTGGAAAGGAAGTGAATCAGAGAAATCACTGCAAATTCCGATTTTTAAACATTTTGACCAAAACCATAACTTTTTTGTCTCAAAGTTTTTATTTTTAACCCAAAACTGATTTTGTAACAGTGTCCGAACAATTTCGAGGCAAAAAAGTTATTTTGTTGCCAAAAATTAAAAATTTCTGCATTTTTAGTGAAATTCGATACCAAAAATGGATTCTCTGACTCAATTCCTTTCCAATAACGTATACTTTTACATACATCTCATTTATCATGTTTATAGTACAAAAGTTACAGCGCTTAATAAAATATCTTGCTTTGAAATCGGACTTACCGAGATTGTGGCTATATAAGTGTCATCTTTGAAATCTAGGGTAAGCTTAGAAGAAATCTATGACTCAATTTTTCTCTTAAATCCAACCTACATGTACTATGATCATGATGTCATCTTTGAAATCTGTGATTCTACTCGCCTTAATATTTATTATAGAATTCCATAATCATTATCTTGCTATCAGGGTTAATGGATGGTGGCTTCCGTACCTTTCGCGAAAAATGAGACATAGGCCTACATGAGGGAGTACAACATTTCGTCCAAAAGTTTTTGGTCCAATTAAACTTAGTCCAAATTTATTTTGTCCAATCATGTTTTGTCCAAACTTATTTTGTCCAGACAGTTTTTCGTCCAAACTTTATTTTGTCCAATATATTATTGGCCAAACAATGAATAGTCCAACTTATTTTGGTCCAATTTGTTTTGGTCCAAATGATTTTGGTCCAATTTGTTTTGGTCCAAATAATTTTGGTCCAATTTTTTTGGGTCCAACTATTATTTCGTCCAAGTAATATTTGTCCAAATACTATTTTGGCCAAATGATTTTCGTCCAATTTTTTTTGGGCCAACTATTATTTGTCCAAACGTATACCAGTCAAGGGGTAGCAATGTTTTAAAATATGATCATCATGCTTGCAATAATTATTATCATTAAGGAATAGAGATTAGCCTTGCATGTTGTGATCTATTAAATGGTGCCGGTGTAGTATGATACATAGTCCCCTGGAGCCATCGTCCGCCCTGTAGTTGTTAGGGCACTCATCTCTACACGCAACACTGTACTTAGTGTAGTTTTACGCTTCCGTGTATGTCTATGGAGGCCGGGCTATGGCTCCAGGGGACCATGGCTCTTTTCACACCGGTTTTGAAATTGGTTCTTGATAGGTTGAATTGGCAATTCAATATGAAAACCATAAATCTCATGTGAAAGATGAATGTAGATTTTAAAAGGGATACCTTCACGGGTAACTCATTCAGTGATGACACTATACTGGGGTGGGAGTGGGAGAGGTGGGGGGCAGTGGCGTACCCAGGGGGGCCAGGCCCTCCCCCCCTGAAATAACCCCGTCGGTAAAAACGACCCTCCGTCGGTATTGCCATTTTGACCATGCGATTTTGACCATGCGATTTTTTGGCCGGTTATGCGGATAAGTTCATCGCTACACACTTAATTGGTTCACAAAGGCCACCCAAAATATAACGCACAATCCTGCACTGTAAAAAGAAACGTTTATATTTCTGATAACACTTAATAAACACTTCAACACGTTTATTTTTGTGTTTTACGTATAAAGGTATAGGAGGCATTGCAAACGATAAACGTTTGCATAAACACTACAACACGTTTATAGAGGTAATTGTGTAATATTTATTAACACACCAACATGTTTATATTATCAGCAATAAGAAACATGTTGGGGTGTTAATAATTATACAAGAAATACCTCTATAAACGTGTTGTAGTGTTTATGCAAACGTTTATCGTATGCAATGCCTCCTATACCTTTACACGTAAACCACAAAAATAAACGTAATGAAGTGTTTATTAAGTGTTATCAGAAATATAAACGTTTCTTTTTACAGTGTGTCAAACAATCATATCAGCTGAAGCATAACTATTTCAAATTATCTATACGCTGCCTGTGACAATTTTGCAGGCATATACCATACCATGCAAGAAACAAATTATTCATCTGTGTTTGCGCACGTATATAGTCCCGTCACTCACCACGGTATAGACTTATCAGTGGGATCAACAATTGTATCTTGGCGACAGTTGTATCATACTCCAATCCTGGCCTGGTTATCTCACAGTCAACTACTAGCCTGCTATCGGTGAAATATATAGGGTGTATACCAAATGCAATATAAATGTATCACATTCATCAGTGCAGCTGGTTTTCTAGAACAATTCATAAATTAATACGTTCATCATGTTTTGTATACAAAACATGATGAACGTATATGTATGTATGTATTTATTCATATTACAAATTTACTTAATAGGCCTACATTGAATAATAAGCATATTAATTAATCAATCATTACGTTTATTAATAAATACAATTGTTAATTAACTTAAATAAATCAATAAATAGATACATTTCTTTAATGAAATTAATAAATTCACGAATGAATAATTAATTATTGATCATTGATTATTGATACTTAATTAATCATAAATGAATCATAATAATAATAATACATTAATAATAATAATACATTACATTTATAAAGCGCATACAACAAAAAAGTTCCAGAGCGCTGTACATACATAAAAACACAGCAATATACAAAGATGCAATCATAAAAAATAAGTGATCGTGAAATACAGAATAAAAATTAAGAACCCAGTATGACACAGATACATAATTATTAAAATATACGTGAGTTACAAGTTAAAAAGTCACAATGTAATATTGCACTAGGGAATGATAAAAATAGACCAAAAATATCCATTACACATGATTAAAAAGATGGGTCTTTAGTTTCTTTTTAAATATGGACAATGAGGTAGCTCTCCGAACCGTTGGTGGTAATTTGTTCCATAAATAAGGGGCAGCTACCGCGAAAGACCTATCACCATAATAAAGTGTCTTTGTGCGAGGTCCAGGATTAAGTAAACACGGAGTAGACGACCGAAGGGACATTGTAGACGAAGGTTTGTAGTCAGAAATTAGTTCAGCAAGATACTTGGGAGAAAGACCATGTTTTGTTTTGTAAGTTAGCAGTAAGATTTTGAAAATAACGCGACTTGAGACCGGTAGCCAATGTAGCTTGCGGAGAACGGGGGGTTATGAAGAAGAGCTCCATCGTCGATAACATTCATAGCTTGGTTCTTTAGCTGAGATGGCTGTACATCATTTGTAAGTTCGCGAGTTGCGCCTTAGCTGGTTTCCGCATAACACTCTCCTTGAATAAGACTTTTTTTCCAAGATTGTTGTTCTGCATGCAAACGTCATCCATATTCGGTCAAATCGGTTGAGATATTTTTCAAGATTACTCCTCTTTAACAATGTTTAATACGCGTAATTGTAATACTGGTCTTACAATTTCTTTTGTTATTTCGATGGTAAAAAGTAAGTTTCGAATGTTTCCAGAAATGTGTAAAAGCAACATTACAATATTGCAGTTTAAAACTATAACTTACGCCGCGCTCCGCTAAAACAAGCCGCGGGGTTTTAGTGAACCCCTGAATGATAGTGTATATGTTGTCTTTTTAATGATCGTCCTGCATGAATGCCGTCACAGCAACACGACACGATGAGCCAAACATGTTTAGAAATGACAAAATCCTTTCTTTTTTTTGCCAATTATACCTATTAGTATTACCATTTGAAATTTGGACTTGATCCTGCTACATGGTTTTACAGATCTGTTTCGTAAGGACCTAACGGTCCTTACGAAACAGATCAGAAACTTGAGTGACATCTTGTGATCAATGAACATTATATAAACTTTCAGGTTATCTTTTTATGTAAAATCAATTATGTGTATACATAATTGCACTGGTGCCTATTATATATGTTAATGTGTACCATCATTCTGTATCAAGTTTCTGACGAGTGAGGACCTAACGGTCCTTACGAAACAGATCTGTAAAACCATGTAGCAGGATCAAGTCCAAATTTCAAATTGTATTAAGCTCCCTTACTGGTTGAGCACTTTACCTTTTGGATGATTTCACATCTATTTTGGATTATTCCTTAATATTAGTATTACCTACCATTTTGGAAAAAAGTCCTTGGAACACGTTACATGTTTGGGATATTTTGAACATAATTTGTTTTCTTCTGATCTTTAAATGACGTTTATTTTGTGATGAGCTGAAGAGTACATCTTAAACAACAGGTTTCCCTTCCCCACACCCCCACAATCAATGTTGGGACACCTTGAATTACTGCAAGACATTGACATTTCTCAACACTGCAGAGGAAAAGTGTGGTAGTTTCCCCAATCCCCATTGATAACACGAAACTGTTCCAAGACCTTTTTTTCCAAGATTGTAGGATAGGTTCAAGCTTTCTGAAGTATTTTGAAAGGTATAAACATAATTGGGACCTGGGCGGTTTGGATATAAATTTAGAGAAATTTAAGTAACATCAATTCAACGTAAGACAATTCATACACAACAATTCTGAAAGGAGCTCAGGTCCTTTTCACTAGTCATCGTGATTTTCTTGAACCTTGCTCTGAGACTTCGAGCATTTTTGGCTCCGGATTTTCTCATCAGCTCTTTCATTCACTAATTGGCCCACACTGATTTTGAATAGTGAAATGGCAGTACAGCGTGTCCCGAAAAAGTGGGTTCAAAAGTTTGCGAGCTTATAACGAAATAAGCAGGAAACATGGATAGTTGATATTTAAGGATATTAAACAAAATATACTTGACCTTTAATTGGGAAAATTCGGAGACCAATCCAATGTAAACTTTTTGAAATACAAAGATTTGACTAGAGCGTGGCCAGAACTAAATAGTATTTGTCCCGATTTAAGGAATAAACCATACGTGCGTTGCATGAAACTGTGCGCTATGTGCAGTATTCCCGGCACGGGGTTTATTCTCCGAAAGAACTTATTGTTAAAACAATAACTCGGACTATAATAACAAAGAACAATTTGTTTTAATGTTATATAAAAAACTTGTATTATTTCAATACGACCAAGATAATTTTGTTTACTGCCTAAAGTCTTTGAAAACAATAAATGCAAAGGCAAAACTTTGATAAATTCACAACAAAAATTGCATACGATAAACGTTTGCATAAACATTACAACACGTTTATAGAGGTAATTGTGTAATATTTATTAACACACCAACATGTTTATATTAGCAATAAGAAACATGTTGGGGTGTTAATAATTATACAACAAATACCTCTATAAACGTGTTGTAGTGTTTATGCAAACGTTTAACGTATGCAATGCCTCCTATACCTTTACACGTAAAGCACAAAAATAAACGTGTTGAAGTGTTTATTAAGTGTTATCAGAAAAAGACACGTTTCTTTTTACAGTGTGCGCAATTGCAACACATCGGGGTGGTCCTTGAAAAGTGGGACAAATGGGTTTTGACCACGCTCTATTAAAATCTTTGTATTTCAAAAAGTTCATATTGGATTAATCACAGAGTTTCACCAATTAAGGTCAGGTATATTTTGTTTAATATGCTTAAATATGAACTATCCATGTTTCCTACTTTTTTTAGTTATAAGCTCGCAAACTTTTGAAACCAGTTTTTGGGACACGCTGTAGGCCTATATTGTACATTTATTTTTTAATCAAATTTATTGCAGTCAATAACTATGATAAGTCTATTATGTCGTACAAAAACAGAAACAAACAAAAACCTAATTGAATTATATGAGACATGTGAAACATAATTTTGTGGCCATAACAAATTAAAAGTTGTACGTGAAATAGTAATGCTCTTATGTCATATAAAGAAGAAGAAAAATCTTTCCATTTTGTAGCATATTCATTATCAAATTATGGCAAATCTATCTCAGGTATAATGTCAAATTCAGTTTTGGCCACTTTCCGAGTGCAGACTCGACAAAAGAATCATCACTCAGTGTGTAATTTATACCGGGATCAACCGACAAAATGTTGATATACAGGGTGACCCAAAAGAATTAGGACTCTGTTTCATGACGGTGTAATTCTTATTATAATCATTGGACCATGACCAATTTAGTCTTAATGTAAAGCCCAATTAATTATTATGATATCCTGAACAAATCAGTAAATGACATGGTTTACACAAAGTACGCTAGTTTTCTTATTTTTCATCGGATTGATCTCATATTTTCAGGATATCATAATAATGAATTGGGCTTTATATTGAGACTAAATTGGTCATGGTCCAATGATTACAATAAGAATTACACCGCCATGAACAGAGTCCTAATTTTGTTGGGTCACCCTGTAGTTAGTTCAATTTTAGCATAGTATCCATGACAAACTACAGAATATGTGAAAGTAAGGTGTATTTAAACAATACATTGACGTATGGAATCTCAAATGCATTTTTTTTTAAATTGAAAATCCAATTCCTGTTTCACATTCTTGTTACTATATTGATCATATCTCGAGAGTTAGTGGTGGAATTTAATGGGTTGAAGCGTATTTGATAGAGGACTAGGGCTTTACAAACAGTCTATTTTTGAAGAGATAAAAACATGGGATGTACTCTGTTCGGCCTTGCTTTACATTAATTTCAGGAATTACAATTTTAAGACGAATCCTTTTTGGTTTTGACTAGTCCCTTCACGACGGTGGTATACCTGTTATCATTGACTTCGGGTATGTAACATTATTTTCTGTCGAATAATACAATGCAACTCTCATCCGTTACATAATTATGTAAATAGCGGCAGATAAATTAAGAAAAACAGCAAGAGTTATTTAAAAAGATTATAGCTAAGAAAATATTGCAAAAAGTGCCAAAGGTAAGGAGTTCAACCTAACAGAGTCAAAAATCAAAACATAAACAAAACATATTGTAAAATACTGTGCTTAAGATGTCGTTGCCCGTTAGACATAGTGCTTGATGTATGATGAGAATGACTTCATTGTATATGAGTCGGCAAAGATCAGAACATTTACGAAGGTAGTGATGAATGACTTGGTTTATCAATTTTGCCGTAATTATCTTAATTTATGATATGTATAGGTTAGGTACTGTTCAGTGAATTTCCACATGTCAACCATTGTACCGTATTCCATAGCTGCAATGCAAATGTAAAATTAATGCTCTTACATGTCTTAGATCCACATGCATAATGTAACATTAATTAATCAGATTGGTTTTGGTGAAAGGTTCCATGATACGTCGCTATGTCATGTATCTTATGTCACAAAACGTCACTATAATGCCTTACAGCTAACGTCTGGCTTATTCCGTACTGCGTGTGGAGAATGACATCAGTGGGGGTAGCTAGGGTTTTTCTCTTCATTTTGGTGGAGGGGGAAAGATATGAACCGGCAATACTTTGTGAAATAGCGATCGGTCGATTGGACTTGAAGGGGCACAGAACCGTTGGAGATCCAGGGGCAGAGAAGCTAGTTGATGGTATTGTCATGGACAACCAACAGGGGTAATTTTGAAGCCTTTTCTTAACATTTCATATACTACTGCATTTCAAATACAGTACGGATAAATATATTCTTGTCAAATGAACCGACAGTACCAATCTCAACCGACAATGACCGACAGTACCAATATCAATCGACAATGACCGACAGTACCAATCTCAACCCACAGTGACCGACAGTACCAATCTCAACCGGCAATGACCGACAGTACCAATCTCAACCGACAGTGACCGACAGTACCAATCTCAACCGACAATGACCGATTTACCATTTACCCCTCCCCTGGCTATGCCACTGAATTACGTCAAAACTAACTGAATTCTAGAACAATCATTTAACCCGTTGAAAGAAGAAGAGTTGAATATATAAGAGGTCGTTCAATGTTGGGATTGGAATTTTGTCACGAAAAGCTATCCACATGTTTGCTCTTGGCAATGAATTAATAATGAGTCAATGTGATCTATAATAAAGATAAAGGTCAATTGAAGCAATTTTGACTTGAGGATTATCATTTTTATAAAGATAGGATTTCTTTGCTTGAAGTGATATAGCTCTAATACTTATATTCATCATACATATTATTAGAGGGTTTTAGGGAATTCTTAGTTGATATTGAGTCATTTCGATCCATTTCGACCCATTTCAGCTTTTTTCACACACATAAACTCATTTGCTATCTAATTTTGAGGAATCATTTCTTATAAAAGAGTTAAAAAAAAGTGTTCACATTATGGTCATATTTTGAGTTGATCCAATTTACATTGAAATTTACTTTGTAAGATCGAGGGAAACATTATTGTTTAACCATGGTAACTGTACTTCGTAGTAAAAAGATGAACATGTGACAGAATATATAGGTCTATCTGTATTTTTTGGTTATTTTGATGTGCAATAATCATGATAATTGTGGTCATATCTCTGAATGAGTTTAACGTGAGAATAAAGAATAGAATGATAGTTGTATAATATCATTTATTTTGTATCATGGATTCACATTGGAAATTGGACCAATTCTTTTCATCTTTGATGTAGTTATACAGTTTTACATTTCCTGATCCTATATAGTATATTGTCATGAAATAAACGCCGTCAGTTAGCATGGTACAATCCTGGGGGTGGGGGGTACTCGGATTTGGTTTGGTCGGGGGTGTGCCGCGGGAGTTTCAAAACCCATACCCATTTTTAGGGGTGATTTTGGGAAAAATCGGTACCCATTTTAGGGGTTTTGCTTCATTTTAGACCAAATTTTCGCAAATTATCGAAAAAATAGACCTAATTTTTGCAAATTTTCGCGACAATAGACAAAAATGGCGCGAAAATAGACCCATTTGTAAAAAGGGACCCCATTATTAGGGATTTCCAGCACAAAATCATACCCCATGTTTAGGGATTTTGTGCCCAAAAACCTACCCATTAGAGCGGCACACCCCCTCCCCCCGTATACCGTCATATAGGCGAGTACCACCCCCCAACCACACCCCCCAACCCCACCCCACACCCCCCCCCCCCCGTAAAATCAATCCCGGCTTAATAAATGGCATATTCACAGTACTTTAGTCATAAACAAAAACTTGACATTGCATGGAACTCACTTCTAGCCATTCGGTCAGAATGAAGTCGATTCTAATTGGCCATGCATGAAACAGTCCTTTTTATATCGCCCTTTACTGTATAATTATGTATGGCATCCATCGAATTCCTGTTTCGTCAGTATGAACTATAATCATCAGCACCATATTTTCATCGACACAATACTTATAACATATTTTATGATAGCACAATCAAATTAGCCAGGCCACTGGCCTCTTCAATTTGATTAAAGCGAAAGACAAAATGATGTTACTGACTTCTACAGAGAGAGTTTGGACAAGAAAGGTTCATATAATTGCCATTCTTTAAGGGGGGACTCATGGGAAGTTTTTGATTGGATTTTTTGAATTTTGTGAGTGCTGTAATTATTGAACTATTAATCAAATGCATATAAAAGAATACATTTTTGGAAAGGAAATGGACCAGAGAATCTAAATTTAGCGTCAATTTTGACCAAATGTGTTGATTTTTTGAGAAAATCACAAAATTCACTTTTTTGACCCAAATTGTTTTGAACAAAGCTACTAAAATAATTTTGAGTAAAATATGCCCAAATCGCTTGATGATGATGTAAGGACACTAATGAAGGGACTTTTCGCTTCGTTGAATGGAACATTTCATCTTTCACCTCATGAAAATATTCATACCATTGCATTCATAAACATTCATTATTTGTATAATATTCTTGCTATCAACTGCTGATAGCATTTACTTGCTATCTACTGCTGATAGCATTCACTTGCTATCTACTGCTGATAGCATTCTATAGCTTTTTACCACTGCTTGACTTACTTGACTTATGTCGGGTAATTTTCCCGCACCACGAAGCTGTCTTGATATTTTATACCTACATCCCGTGTCACGCTTTAGGATATTAATGTAAGTTAGGGCTGGTCTTCCACGGTTTCTTACTCCATGTTTTAATCCAATGTATGAGTTTGGAGACAAGCTCATATTGGGGTCAAACTCGCTATAGTCATAAGGGTCGCTAGTCATAAGGGTCACTAGTCATAAGGGTCGCTAGTCACAAACCCTAACCCTAACCCTAACCTTAACCCTAACCCTAACCCTAACCATACCCTACCCTACCCTAACCCTAACCCTAAGATACTTTTATGACTAGCGCACTCGTGGTGTAGGAAAATACACGTTATGACTAGCGACCCTTATGATTAGCGGGTATTCCCCGCTCATTGGACCCTCTGAAGCAGTGTCTAGCAAATCTTGCTCTACGTTCTCTGATCGTATCCGAGACTTTTGGCATGTCACTGTACATACAGTTCCTCATTTGTCCCATGCTGGCTCCAGTTGATGTTGAACACGATTCTTAGCATCCAGCTGTTTACAATTAAGCATGCTAAGAATTGTGGTGACTGTCCATGCCTCACATCCGTAGAGGAGGACTGATTCTTCTATAGATATGAACAGCCGTTTTTAAGTTTTCTGGCATGTCTGGATAGTTACTTGGCCTTCTATAACTGAGTCAAGTTTGCCACAAGCCATCCATGCAGCTGCTTTCGTGTTTTGTCGTCCTTTTCAGTGCTATTCATCCAGGCTCCAAAGTAAGGTATTTGAGGTCCTCTACTTTATCAAGGAGCAGTTGGAGTCCAACTCTACCCATTGAAGTCTCCACTCTGTTAAGTAGTGATTGCGCTTGAGACACTTCCTCAAACAACAGTGCTATGTCGTCAGCAAAATCAAGGTCCGTTACTACGGTTGGCCCTATTCTTCTGCTGCTTCTTTTTGTTAAGTGGAATCCTAGCTCTTCTTCTTTGACATCTATGGCCTCTCTTAGGGTATAGTCAAGCACAATGACAAAGAGATATGTAGCCAGGGTGTCACCTTGTAGTGCTCCTGCTCCAGCCAGTATTTGAAATATCTCAGTTTCCACGTCAGGTGATATAACCTTTGCCTTGGTGTCTTTGTACACCCTAGGCCTTCAAAGGTTGCAGCATTCGCCCCCTAGTATTGTGTCAAATGCCTTCTTGAAGTAAAAAAAAAGGTTATGATGGCTGGCAGATTGTTTGATCTAATTCCCTCAATAATTCACTTGCTATTTACTGCTGCTAGCAATGATGTATTCACCTGATTTCACTTGCTGTATAAGTATACATCTTACTTATTTGCTACATGTATCTACTGTTTCATTCTATATGTTAAAGGGTGTTAACCCTTTTTATATGAGTTTATCAAGCGTTGTAACTTTTGAACTATAAATGTGATGTATACATTTTTGGAAAGGAAGTGAATCAGAGAAATCATTTCTGATATCAAATTTCACTACAAATTCCAATTTTAAAAATGTTGACCCAAAAATTATTTTTTGTCTCAAAAATTTAAAAACTAAAACAAATCATGAACAAATTTGCTAAAGAAATGTCTTTAGATGATTTGGGTGCAATTTCTGCTTTTTTTTTGCCCAAAACTGATTTTGTAACGTTGTCCGAACAATTTTGAGGCAATTCAAATTAAACATATCTGCATTTTTAGTGAAATTCGATACCAAAATTTGATTCTTTGATGACTCAATTCCTTTCCAATAATGAATGTATAAAATAATGTATACACATCTTATTTACAGTTCAAACGTTACAGCGCTTGATAAACTATATATAAAAAATCTTGCTTTGAAATCTGACTTACTGAGATATGGCTAATGCAGGATAAGTGTCATCTTTGAAATCCATGACTCAATGTTTCTCTGAAATCCAACTTACTATGATGATGTCATCTTTGAAATTTGTGATTCTACTCGCCTTAATCATGTTAATTTATTATACATGTAGAATTCCATGATTATTATCTTGATATCAGGGTTAACATGGTTAATGGATAGTGGCTATAATATAGGCCTAAGCTTCCTTTCAGTCGAGAAAAATGAGACGTAGGCCTACATGATTATGATGTTTTAAATATGATCATCATGTTTGCAATATTATCATTAAGGAATCGAGATTAGCCTTGCATATTGTGATCTATTAGCATGATTAGATGGTGCCGTTGTAGTAATAGAACACACAGTCCCCTCGAGCCATAGTCCGCCCTGTAGTTGTTAGGGCACTCATATCTACACGCAACATTGTAGGCCTACTTAGTGTAGCTTCACGCTTTCCGTGTATGCCTATGGAGGCCGGACTATGGCTCCAGGGGGGACCATGGCTCTTTTCACACCGGTTTTGAAATTGGTTCTTGATAGATTGAATTGGCAATTCAATTTGAAAACCATAAATCCCTAATTTTGAAAAGAGGATACCTTCATGGGTAACTCGTGACACTACGGGGGTGGGTGGGAGAGGGGATGGGTGGGGGCAGGGGGAACAATCGGCTCAAAATGTTGACTCTTTCAAATGGTCTGAAATACAGGCCTAACATTTATGGATAGTATACATTAGTTCGTCTTAGAAAAAGCCTCTTTATAAACAAAGATGTGCGTCGTTCAATTCAACATCCCACTAAACAAAACATTAGCCTATGTGGATGATGGTATTACTTGGTATTACACGTGACACGTGAAAGTAAAAGCATTACTTCACTTACCGTCACATTATCTCATGAATCATGCTTACCTGGTTTACCTCATGACTCACGCTGTCAATGTGTTTCAGGAATATACTTAATCATTTTGTAAACTGAGGTTTATTAAAATGCATGTAATGTATCGTTAGAACACGAACGAGCACGCTGGTGTATTTTCACGAATTAATACATATAAGATAAAAATCGGCAATCGAATTATCTTCATTTAACCATGGACTTTTTCTCGCGAAGTGAGTATTTGACTACTTCAGATTATGAAACAAACCTGTACTGATAAATGTTCATTACGCTCGTTGCATAGATCAACTTATTTTCTATCAAGGTCACATGATGGATCCAGTGTGTGTTTGGTAGGCCTTATTCAGCATTGTGTTAAATAGGGCCACCCAAATCGTCAAGTATACTCTTGGTTTCATTGGTTCACAAAGGCCACCCAAAATATAACGCACAATCCTGTCAAACAATCATCAGCTGAAGCATAACTATTTCAAATTATCTATAGGCCTACGCTGCCTGTGACAATTTTGCAGGCATATACATGTACACTGAGCCAAAAAAGAAACTTATAAAAAAAGAATCTTATACAATTTTAACAGATCACCAAATAATATTCTGTGCATGAAAATGTACCAAATTTGGATACAATAGTATTGCAATGTACCGCTTCAAATGGCAGTCAATAACCAATTGTTTGCTTCAATGACACAAGAGAAATGTGCACTGCCCCTATGGTGATCTGTTAACATTTTGTAAGTTTCTTTTTTGGCTCAGTGTACCATACCATGCAAGAAACAAATTATTCATATGTGTTTGCGTATATAGTCCTGTCACTCACCTAGGTATAGACTTATCAGTGGGGATCAACAATTGTATCTTGGCGACAGTTGTATCATACTCCAATCCTGGCCTGGTTATCTCACAGTCAACTACTAGCCTGCTATCGGTGAAATATATAGGGTGTATACCAAATGCAATATAAATATATCACATTCATCAGTGCAGCTGGTTTTCTAGAACAATTCATAAATTAATACGTTCATCATGTTTTGTATACAAAACATGATGAACGTATATGTATGTATGTATTTATTCATATTAAAAATTAACTTATTGCATTGAATAATAAGCATATTAATTAATCAATCATTACGTTTATTAATAAATACAATTGTTAATTAACTTAAATAAATCAATAAATGGATACATTTCTTTAATGAAATTAATAAATTCACGAATGAATAATTAATTATTGATCATTGATTATTGATACTTAATTAATTATTAATGAATCATAATTAATTATCCATTACTTAATTAGTTGTTTTTGCCCCTGGTTGACTTTGATGTGATAGGTCTTAGTCTATTCTTAATTAGATACAAAATATCCCTATTTGGGATCTTTAACTCAAATGTTCAGGGGAGTTTGTTTATGTAAACAATCATGTACAATATAACTATGACTGAAAGTGCATGTTTTGTTATGACACAATTTTGTTTATGATATATGGGGGGGGGGGGGGGGGGGGTACCGCGCCATTTTGTCCCGAAGCAATGGTCATGACGTCATATTTTGGTCGATTTTCGTATTGGATTTACGTGCAAAATATATGCCCTTGGCATCATACTTTCCCAGGTGTGTGGGTCCACTTTAAATTTCAGATGTTCTAAAATGGATGGATTTCTAACCAATTTGATAAAGAAACACGATCCGCACACCTCAGAATTGCAAAAAAAGCTTTAAATAAGTCCATTTTTTGTGCCTTTGAACAGAGTGGCGGCCGGGAATGTAGAATTACACAGTGCATTAACCCATGACCCCCCCCCCCCCCCCCCCGGTCCAATTAATAAAATGAGATATTAATAAATTATTCGCCAACATTTTGTTAAATTAGCACGGTTGGTGTAGTGGATGGAACGTTGACATGGGGAGCGAAAGGTTGTGAGTCCGAGCCCCATTATGATCACTTTTGTTTTATATGCGGGGTCTTGCCGCTGGATTTGTTTAGCCTGCCGGCATCATCTGTATGCGTGCCCACACGGACACCGCTGCTGGCGTTGACCGTATAAATGACGCCATTTTTGTGTTCGAAAATGTCAACGTTTTTTACCGTTCTTTCAAAAATAAGGAGTATAATCACATTACAAACACATTTTGTGCGAGAGAAACACACACATTTGGCAAAAATGGCACAATAAAAATCTGTTCGTTATAAATAAATGTACAATTACAATGTATATGGATAAATAATAAAACTATCATCGTCGATCTCTGTGGTGTGCATACGTTGGCCGTGTGGTTGGTAATCGACAATCACGGGTTCGTTTTTCGAATATTCCTTGTTATCCTTTTATTTTTCTATTTTTTAAACTTGATGGTGGATTAATGTAACATCATTGTTATGTCAATTTTTATCAATTATAAAGGCCGCCCATGCGTTTATAGGTTTCTTTTTATTTATTTATCTATCATAAATTTATCTCTTGATTTATTTAACTTTGTATCTAAACAATTAAAATGCATAAACAATTATATTATTGCTCGATTAATAAGTGATTTAACTTGAGTTCAGTTTGATTAATGCTAGCAAAACTGGTTGTAAAACCATTTTACCAGTGTGCCCAACAATTTCTCCTTTGCACACTTTGTTTATACATTCAGAGATGTCACTTTTAGCTTGTTATAGCTACACTGCAAAAAGGTTGCTTAAATATTTACTCAACATTTTACACAACGTTGTTGAAGTATGCAACCGCTTAACAGTTGCGTAAAATTTACCCAACACCTGTTTTCCCCAACAGTTGAACAATTCCAGTTACTCAGCAGTTGCACAATTTTAATTACACAACAGTTGGGTATCATTAATTACCCATTTGTTGGGCATTTTGTGACTGTTGCTTAATTTGTGAATTGTTTTCATTATATATTGAGCATTTTTGTAGAGCAACTGTTGCTTAATTTATCAAATATAGCCATAAGTTGGGTATTTTATTTGTGTCAAGTTTTTATTATATATTGAGAATTTTTGTATAGCAACACGCGGTAGGCAAAATGATGTGAATTCTGGGCGATGCAGCAGAGCTACATACATCACTTCCTCCCGGTAGTGAACCGGTAACTTGTAACGGGAATTCTAGGCGATGCAGCAGAGCTACATATACTATTCTCGTTCAGTAGTGAATCTGTTATTTATTTGAACATGTTATTAAACTATAGGCTTATACATGATATCTGACATCTCTTATCAATGGTGTTATTACGTTTGTCAAACGTATTCTTGCTATCTGGGTATGAAGGTATAAATAGTCCATATTATATACTATATTATCTATATATACTAATTTTCGGTCCCTCGCCTGATTAGATAGTTCGATAATAATTTTGCACTCGCGTCCCTCTTCAACTGAAAAAGCGTGGTAATTGCGCCTCTAATACACGAGCTAATTAGATAGTTCAATACCCGTTTTTCCCCGTTTTCAGACATGCGCAGAAAGGATCACATGTGAAAATCCAAAATGTTGAATTTATTTTACTCGGGTAGCTACTGTTCGGACACAAATTGTGGTTTTCGGAGTGAGTGATGACATATGGTCTTCACCCAAAATATTTTCTTCAGGGATATAGCTACATTTCTGTATATGCGGCTGTTTGTTATTCTTAAAGATCGCATAGTAACAAGCATTTATACGTCCGACAAATAAAAATATTTCACGGCATTTTCTAAATGTAAACAAAAACTCTTACACAGATCTTAAAGTGACACTTTCACATTAGTAACATAGATGAATGCGACGTTTGCTAACGATAATGTATTTATTATTTGACATTCACCAAACATATAGGTATGGTCAAAGTACACAAAGATAAGGAAACAAACAAAACAAACAAACAAACAAACAAATTATAACAAACAAATGTACATAAGTATAAAATATAGATACATATATATCATATACAATTTAAACTCCTGAAGATGTACGCAACTCAAATGCAGAGTTTATAAAATTAATAACTGGACGAATGCAATCAAATTCGTTAACCCTCATTATAGTCAAGAAAATGTCATTGTCATCTAAGTTATCAAGATCATATATTTCACCAATTTCAGATATCATTTTAGTACGCATATCATTATAGAGCGGGCATTTCATAATGAAGTGAAATTCATCTTCGATGACATTTAGATTGCATGACATGCATATCCTTTCATTTGGGGGGATTATCGGGTATACATATCGCCCCTTTTCAATCATGAGTGAGTGAGCGCTAACTCTTAATTTACAAAATAGGGATCTACGAGACTGGTTAAAAAGAACAATGTAATTTTCCAAATCAAAAGAATCTTTGAACGTGCAGTAACATCGAAGTTTAGACTGGAAGTTGTTAATAACATTAGACCAGTGATCACTGTATATGGATTCAAGATTACCTATAATTAGGTTACGAAAATTACCAGAAGTGATTGTGTTAGGTTTGTGCCAAATGTCGATATTATGAATCATGGTTAAAATCTTCTTAATGCCCGAAGACCAAGTAAATGCTCCGGAATCTGACATCTTTCTGTTATCGATTAAAGCATCGATTACTAAAGATGTGCATCCATTCATACATTTTTTGTTCAAATTCCACCAATATTTTACCGATAAACTCAGCATTATAATGAGCAATGGGAAACTACCTAGTTCGCCTCTTACTGCATTATTGGTTGTTCTTTTGTTTACTCCTAAAATAAGTTTACAAACCTTAATATGCAAGGTTTCGCTTGAGAGTTTATCACATACAGTAAGGAAATTTGAATCATTAAGGCTTTTCAGTAAATACGGGGCCCATACTTCACAACCATAATTTAAGATTGGTTGAATAAGTGTACTGAATAATTTCAGACTACATTTGTATGATGAATTGTATAAATTTTCCCTTATCTTGAAATATGCTTTCAGTGCCTTATCTTTGAGACGTAAGATAGCTTTTGTAAATGAGCCAGACGGTATAAAAACAATGCCCAAATAACAATATTCATTAGTAATCTTAAGACTAACATTACCATAACTAAATTCAAACTTATCTAGAATATGACCTCTTTTATTAAAGATCATAATGTTTGATTTATCAATATTTACAATGAGTTTCCACTTAACCCTTTGAACCCGGAGTTATTATAAGGGTTCGGTACACCCACCCTGACTTCTCCGGGGGTAAAATGGTAAATATAGTACACCTATATCATCGGTAATATATGTTACCGATGATAGAGGGCAGTATGCCATTACACTACACGTATTTAACCTATTTATATCATAAAAACGTCCGTTTTTATCGCCAAAATTGCCAATCATGACCGTAAAACAATGCATCCATGTCTACCTGAGTACCATATGCGCCATATTGGGTTGCATATTCATCCAATTTCGCGCTATTTTGACTGTTTTCTTCAGCTAAATGACATCAAAACACAACGAAAACCTTGCTAAACAATGTATTTCACATCGGGGGAACATCACATGACTTTCAGGTCACCTGACCACTCAGTCATATGATCAATGTGTCATCTGTTCGCTCAGGTCGATTTTTCGACCTATCGGGTTATATGGCGTTCCCCGATAGGTCGATAAATCGACCTATCGGGTTCAAAGGGTTTACAATAGTCATGTAATCGGTTAAGAGCACACTGTAAGCCATTAGGGCTTTTTGAGATGAGGATTAAATCATCAGCATACATAAGACAATTAAGATCATGGTTATTAAGCGTAACTGGGTCACAATTGGAGTTAAAGATGTTTGGAAGGTCATTGAGAAATATATTGAAGAACATAGGACTAAGAACACATCCTTGTTTCACCCCAACTGTAGTGCTAAAAGAGTCAGTTAGTTTACCATCACATTTAACAGTGAAACAGACTGATGAGTACATGTCTTGAATTGTTTTAAGAAATTTACCTCCGATACCAATTTTAGTTAATTTGTATATAAGAGCGTCACGCCATATAGTATCAAATGCAGCGGAGAAATCAATAAAACACACATACAAATGGGCTTTACCCGCCCGATTAATATACTTATCGATAACAGATTTTAGGACTAGAATGTGGTCACTTGTCCTGGAGCCTTTCCTAAAACCTATTTGATTTGAAGGGATGATATTGTTTTTATCCACAAACATACTAAGGCGATCATATAGGACAAGACAAAATAATTTACATAATATACTTGACTAGTTATAGGCCTAACCGGGAGATTCAAACACTTTATTGTCAAGTGCCAAATTTTGGTCACTACAATTGAGCTTCACATCGGGCTTCAAATGATGCGGCAAAAATCGTCTTAAACATTATTACTATTTCAAACACGAAGGATATCAAACAACTCATTATAATGTGCCACTGTATAGATGGATTTTTTACGACGTTGTAAAATAAGGGATTTACGGACGTTTTCATTTAAAATTGGCTACCATTTCTTCCAGTTCATGTCAGTTTTTACGCCGATGCAGTAGCATAAAATCTCACATTTCGGGTCGTTGGTGACTGAATATATTGATTCGATAAAATAGATGTATGCTTCATTGTAGGTTAGTGGGTAAACGATCAGCGGTCTCCTTTTGTATATATTTCGTCCTAAATAAGTGTTAGTTATTTATAGTTATAAAACTAACGGCGTAACGTGTTCCTGGATGAAGGCCTACGGTTTCTACGGTTTACGCTCCCAGTTCCTTTATTAACCCTAACCCGCCATCTGATCCTTTTTTACCTCCTCCTGATCATATGCATAAAGTGTAACTCATACAAAAACACGCCCGGGAGTTAAAGTTAATTGGAGTCCTTTTCCTATTCTTGTTAGCCACCGGACGGCTTCCTTTTCACTGTTTACCCGCCCCATGAAAATACCCAGTTTGAGCCACGAACGCGTACGCACCTAACTGTCTGCGCCATTACGCGTGCGCCGACAATCGCGTGCGCCATGTTTTGTTTTATTTATACGCGAGCGCGTAGCAACAGTTTGTTGTCTACGTGGGGCGAAGATCCCTGTGCATAGCGATTACATGGGCAGGAATCTGCACCCGAAGTCATTGGACGGACAGACAGAGTCGCCACAAATAGTATTTAGATAAAGAAACTGGCAGTACCATGTCAACCGTTTCTATGTTGTGCTGCGCGGCCGCGTTTAACATGGCGAACGCGGTTCGGCGCACACGTAATGACGCAGCACAAAAAGTGTACGCGTTTGTGGCGCAAACCGTGCACATTGTAACGGAGCAGAGTGAAAGCAGGCAGTCCGTACACTCTTCATGCTGTTAGAAAAAGGATGCTTCAGGCTTCAGGGGTTCTTGGCTGTCCCGCGGCCGTATGGAACCCTTTATATCACCTTAAAAGGTTCCAAAAAGAACCATTTTAAGGTTCAAAATAGGCGAAATATGGGCAAACATTGGTCTTTAGAACCTCTAAAGGTTCTCTACAGAACCTTTTGGGGGCCTTCAAAATCAAAGAACCTTTAAACCATATACGGGACAGCCCAGAACCCCTCTGCACCCTTTTTCTAATAGTGTACTCTAAACAGCTGAAGCCACCTCCTCCTCTCCGCACTTGGATATAAGGGCACATGGGGCATCTGGATAAACGGAACGTGTTTTTTGTGTGGTACATTATCATGATTATTATAGAGTGTCTGGATTTATTAAGGGCATCCGTGGTATCTGGATTACGGGGTTCACTATAATAAAACGAGTCTCAAATTACCTGGATATACTATGCGCAGGTGGGCCACGTTTGATAACTGGATTTTAAGGGTGTACACTCAGATAGTATCTCGGGAGGCTTTATAGAACACAGCAAACCTGACAAAGGGACTACATACTATACGTAAGGCCCCACATGCCTATTGAAGGAATAATGTATTTAATGTAAATAGGCCAAAAACAAAACCCGGATGGCATACATTGTGCTCAAGTACAAGCGTGGAATGGTACAAGTGATCTTGATGATAGACTCCGCCGACCATAAAACTAAACGACCGACTATAAAACTATAACGCTCAGAACGTAGGCCTATACTGAATTACCTGGATACAGTATGTGCATAATGGGCAGTGGCGACACCAGCACCAAAATGTTAAAGGAGGAAAACGGGGTGGAGGGGTAATAAAAGAATCGGGGAGACATTTAAAATCTAAATTTTAAGTAACTTTCAATTTTGACATAAAAATTCAACTTTTTATTATTTGGGGTACAAAATAGGTAGAAACATGCGCTGACAGGAGGTAATAACTGGGGGTATTAAAAACACGTTGATGGAGTAGGCCTACTTGGATTAGAAACATGGGTATCTGTATTATTTAAGAGCACATTGGGCCTAGGCTCATGGTGTATTAAGGGCACCATGTCACTTACATTATATCAAGGGCACTTTAGTACCTGAATTATTTAAGGACATACTCTTGATATTTATATAAACATTTATAACGCTTTGACCTCTGCCTATTGTGATAGGACTTTTACTGCCCGCTATCTTCGGCACCCGCGTTTAATTTACTTGAATATGATAAAGTAAGGGCACCTGGGTATCTCGAGATAACGGCACACTGCAGTGGGCCTACCTTGATTATGTGGTATCCGGTGCATTATTAAGAGCACCTGGGGCAACTGGATTAGGGGGTAGGGCTTAGGCCTATGGGGTCCCTGGATATAATGGGACAACGGGTACCCGCATTTCAGGTCTCATGGGAGGCCTACATAGGTATCGGGAAACACAACCGTAGGCCTACCTAGATTAAGGCACATGTGCTATTCGGATTGTTTTAATAGGGCCCCGTCTGGATTATGTATACATGTAGGACATGTTCTTGATATTATTGTATCACATTTTCTTACGCTTTGTTTACTTATTCCCCGTGAAATCTTCTAGCGGGTCCAGCGCGAAGCGCTGGTGCCCGCTAGTATTATATAATACATAAACATATTTATGTGATTCTTTTGGTGCAAAATAGATCACATGACATGAACTATTCAGTATATGTCCATGTCGTGTATTTTTTGGCTATAAAAATCAAATATTCAATATTCAGCGCTAGTGACGTCGCTATAACACCGTTGAAATGATATTCATAAAAAATGTATGTCAAACAAGGATGGCAATTCAAACTATTTGTCAATGTATTCCGTTTTGGATGCCAAGACAGAATAAATCTAATTGTGGTCCTGCGTTTTACACAACGTTGTTCAAGTATGCAACCGCTCAACTGTTAAGTAAAATTTGCCCAACACCGTTGGAAAACATGTTTTCACCAACAGTTGAACAATTCTAGTTACTCAAAAGTTAGGCAATTATATTCACTCAACAGTTGTTCAAGTATGCAACAGCTCACGAAATTGGCTTTTTTTGGACAACAGTTGCCTAAAATTCACATGTGCGTAACTTGCATCAACTGTGCGTGATTTTCCTCAATGCTCATGCAACAGTTGCCAGAGTGGAATATTTGTACGCAACATATTTTAGCAACAGAAACAGTTTCCACCCCTAACTTTCTACATATATTGAATGAATTTTAATGGGTTTGCGACCTCTTTGATTTTAGGCTGGTAACACAATCCCACAGTGCATTTCATTAAAACAGTGTAAATTATTTTTCAACGATACGTATCACGTGATAACCACGGGGCGTTTTCGCAAAATATCGCAAAATGGCGCGGTACCCTAACACCCCCTATTTATGATACTCTTCATTTATTTCTCATATTCCTAAATTTAAAGCAGCTATGTTTCCTACTATTTTCAGTTATAATCTCTCCATTTTATGGGCCCAGTTTTGAAGGATATGCTGATGCATAATGATATAACACGTATGATTCAGATGACGTTACTTTTTGACGATTCTCTAATCATCAAATCCCTAAAATGTTAAAAAATGTACGCCCATCTTACGCCCATCAACTCTTAATCTAAAAATGTTAATTCCCGAGACTTTGAATACACATTTAATATTGTTTTGTCAGAATTCACGCCACTAAATGGTTTCCCCATAGGTTTACATGTTGAATGGTTGTTACAAAAAGCCCATATTCCTCGCTTATAAAGCGACTGGATTTTTCAATTTGACGTTTTCCTTAAATTTCATGGTATCTTTGATCATTTAATCAAAACAATTATATATGGTATCCCTGAAAGTTCTAAGAAATTAGCTCCCACAGAGTTGGACAACTGGTGTTGCGCCCTCATTTATCAGAAAGAATGGGGGACTCAAGGAAGTTTTTGACTTGATTTTTTGAATTTTGTGAGTGCTGTAATTATTAAACTTTTAATCAAATGCATATGACAGTATACATTTTTGGAAAGGAAATGGATCAGAGAATCCAAATTTTGCGTCAGAAGTTGAGAAATGTTACTAGAACATTTACAATAAAAATGCATCCAAAAACCCTACAAAATGCATTGAAAATATTTATTTTTGCACTGTGGAGTCCTAAAATCAGGATTAAACCATAACTTTAATCATTTGGGAGCAATAAGTACCATTTCTGATTAATTCTGTAATCATTGGGCCACAGGATGCCCAGCTGACAAAAAAAGTTTGATTGACTTCGGCAAGGACTGAAATTAATTACTGGTGTGGAATCTTCACAGGTTAAAAAAGGTCTCCGTTATTCAAAATTTACTTTCTATTCCATGAATTCGTTTGTGTTGAAATCACGTTGCAGAAAGAAGAAAAAGCTTAAAAAATGTCAATCGTTTAGTTTTATAATCATATTTCTATACCTATAATTATCTGCAAATTACAATATTTTTGACAGCAAAATCATACACAGACATTGGAATGACTATAAGGTGAAGGCAAATCCAATCAATCAAATGCTTTCGTAAAAAGGACATTGACTCTAGGAGCGAGCGAAGTTTCATCAATTTATTTGGCTATTATGATTACTTTAGAAAGGTCGTCCACCCTATTCAGGATAATGACCTCTGGCGTGCCAAGCATTCGCGATCAACGAAACAGCAGGGAGGTGTTCTCCCTGGTAACAGCTATACACTGTAAATCACGTGTTTAGATCTTAAACACAAATCTAAACGCCGTCTTGCCCAGACTTTTGACACATGTTGAATTGCTAAACGCATAGATACTACACACGTTTAAATTCTAAACATGTTTAGTACACAGAAAGAAAAAAAGCGAATCATCATCGAAAAATGAGTCATTTTGTCCGTGTAGTGACACACTATGGCTCAAAATGAGTCATTTTGTCCGTGTAGTGACTCATTTTACGATGATGACTCATTTTTTCTTTCTGTGTACTTAGGCACTAAAGCTAAACATCAGTTTGTCCGCTTTTGACACATGATTAAATGCTAAACATGTTTAGTGTCAATGTGTCAATCAGAATGTTTAGCATTTGAAAACGTTTATCACCTGAATGTTTAGAATGCAAACATCTGAAGATGAGAACATGTTTAGATTCTAAACATGTTCCATGGTGCATGCAATCAGGCTGTATCAGTGGTTGCTATGGCCGTCAACAATGTTAAGTTGTGGTCAAAAGTTATAAGAAGTTGAAGTGATATTTTGGTAAGATGGTTAGATCCTATACTTAAAGGTATATTATGTGATCTTTCCAGAGAACGCCCTCAACATCGAAAAAAAAATTGAAAGCAGATTTTCTTGCAGATTTACATTTCTGATCATAAATCGTACATACATTCCAAGTTACAGGGCTATACGATTCTTAATTACTTCAAAATTATAGCTTTAGAGTGAAAATAAACTGTCGGATTACCGACAACTTATTTTACTCTAGTCTAAATTCACTCTAAAACCATGATTTTGAGGTTATTAGGAATCGTATCGCTCTGTAACTTGGAATGTATGTACGATTTATGATCAGAAATGTGAATCTGCAAGCAAATCTACTTTCTAACAAAAATCATGAATAGAGGGCGCTCCCTGGAAAAGATCACATAATATGCCTTTAAATTTATCAAACTATTCGCTCTTCATATATAAATGTACATCACGCACGGCATAATGCTGCATCGAAAGCTTACACTACGCACACACCCCGAGCAAAAAAAGTATAGATGAGGTGACCTATGATGTCATGTATTTACAAATGGGAAACCCTCTGTTGTTTCCCTCCAGGCAGAATATACAGTAAAGTTAATGAAGACAACATGAAATTTCTTTCTAATGAATTGTAAAACTCATTTAGTTTTAGTTTTTTGTGTGAAATGCGATAGCTTTATAGCATTCCTAAGCAAGTTTAAAGACAGTTTTGCACAATCTAGTTAGAAAACCTGATCTGGCCTATGTAAACTATAGGAACTCTTGCCCGGTGTGTTTTGTCTCAAACCAACAGAGGGCGTCCTAAATGTCAACAAATGTCACCTCATCTTCACCCCCTTACCTTTTGTAATGTCTCACCAACTCACTGAACAACATTTGTGACCATAACATAATTTGACAGCTTCCCACGTGGCATCGCAGTTAAATTTGGGATACTTTTCTATCCCAATTTCCATCCCAATTTATCGTGCATTTCAACACAATTAAAAAGCATCCGCCAATCACGTTCAGCCTTTTAGGTTTATCGCAAATTGGCGCAGCAGCCTACATGACTGTTGTCACAATATAATAAGAATAAACATTTTTAAAGGCTAACCATGGAAACCATGGTTGGTTTTAATATAACGACACAAAAATATTATTTTGTTCCCATTACTGTGACCTCTTGATTAAATTCGTACACAAATAGGCCTATAACCTAATATAAATTGTGACTGCAAAATCAAGGACCCAATTATTCGTACGTGGGGGTGTGTGTGTAACGAAGATTTTGCAACTCAACTCGGAGTTTTATTCAATTCTACATGGTGTTTTTTTCATGATTATTCAATAGGAACGCCTTTTTTAGAATTGAAAGCAACTTGTGGATTGTAGAGCGGTTTATTTTAATCAACTCTTTAAGAGACTGTACAAATGTGAAAATAATGTTTACTAAACACATCAGTTTTTGCTCGAACATTGAAGCAAATGTTACACGGTATAAGAAGAAGACCACATGTAATTATGACGGCCGAGTGCACCAATGACGGGTAACTTAATAGGGAGGTAAGCTACCTCCCTAGTAGTTATGCTGTAACTGTAGCGTAACTTACTAACGATGTAATTCTTAGAGCACAACTGGCGAATAACAACAGAATAGTAACTAGCGAGGTAAATATCCACATTAATCAGCATCGTCCCCTTACAAAATTAATTGGCGCATATGCGAAGTGTTAACCTATAGGTTACTGTAAAATACTGACGTGAGTGGTCCTCCGTAATATTTAAAATGTGTCGTCACTCGCTAGGTCATAGGTGAGTGTACATAATTAACATAAATAATCACGTTGAGTCGGCTTGCGTTCCGAACAAAAATGACGGTATTTCTTTGGCCAACAAATTTCGAATTTGTTCAACACTTTTTCAAAAATAAGGACTATCAAGACATTACAAACATATTTTGGGCGAGGGGCACACACAAATATTGCACCAAAAAGCACAATTTTAATGACAAACACAAGCACCCGATGCAAACAATTATATACAATCATAACACACCTCTTTACACTCATACTTCCGTGGCATGGATACCTTGTCCTTCGTCTGTTAACCGCAGGACCCCGGTTCGATTCCCAGACCACGCACTGCACGATTTACTTTTTTTCTTCTTTTCTTCTAGTTATACCCTTCCACTCACAATAATGTTGAAACTTCAGTTTTAATTAATAAAAACAATAATAAGTTTATTTATTTAGTCATTATTTAAGATCCTTGGACAACTATAGTACATTTTGGTCAAAATATGACCCAAAGTCGGTGCGATTAGTGTTTGAATGGGCAAAAGGAGTTGATCTAAATTTTGACTAAAAAAATCCCCAAATTGCATGAATGGATTTTCAAAATATAAAATATTTCAGCTTATGAGGGGTCACATTCCACTTCAAATATACATCCCCTGGGCATGCAAGCGAAATTGGTCTTTCAGCATCAGCGAATCATCCCCTCCAATGTTCACAACAAATTTACGCTACTGCTAGAATCGACTGACTTGTGGCATAAAATGTTATGCCCCAACTTACTCTTGGGTCCGGTCAGGTATAACATTTAGCGTAAATTACCCGCCAGTTACTAGCCTAGTAGCTTACCCGGCATTGGCGCTCTCAAAATTTTGGGTTACGCCTCAGTTACTAGCGAGGTAGCGCTATTCTTCAGCTACCCGTCATTGGTGCACTCGGCCGTATAGTCTAGTTCAGGCATTCTCAACTGGTGGCGCATCAGGGCATCCTAAGTGGCGCGAGAGTGGTTAAAATTTGTTTTAAAAAAAATCATATCATGATATAGCCAGATTTCGTAGGCCTATGACGGTCAGATTTATAAATACAGCAATTTTTCTCGCGCTGCGCGAGCATGTGCCCACAAAAAGTAATATTAGTTATTATGCTGCCTTCATATATGTTAAAGTGTTTTGAAATTAATGTTATAGGGCCTAAAGGGAATTTGCCATTGTAAATTCTAAAAAAAAATGACCAAGTGGAGCTTCAACAAGTTAGTTACTAACATGTGGCGCATCAGTAAATCTAGTTGAGAAAGCCTGGATCACGTGTAGGCCTATTGCGTTTGGTCATATTAAACAGTCCTCAAAATGAGTAACTGTCCAGGTAATAAATATGCTCTCAACTACAAAACTATCGGCCGAGTGCACCAACTAGCGTAACTTAATAGTAGTTATGCGTACTTACTAACGATGTAATTCTGAGAGCATAACTGGCGAGTAACACCAAACAAATTTGTGGCCAAAAATGTCACAGTCGTTACCGCTTTTTCAAAAATAAGGACCATGACATTACAGACAAGCACAATTTTAATGACAAACACAAGCATCCGATGGGAAAAAAGTAGTCAATGGTATACAATTACAACGCATCTCTTAACACAAATACTTCCGTGGCTCGGATGCCTTGTCCCACGATATGCTTTCACTTTTTTTGTTCTTCTACCCTTCCACTCACATTAATGTTGAAACTTTGGCTTTATAAGTTTTTGATTAATAAAACAATAATAAGTTTATTTATTTAGTCACTATTTAAAATCCTTGGACAATTAGTACATTTTGGTCAAAATATGACCCAAAATCGGTGCGATTAGTGTTTGAATGGGCAAAAGGAGTTGATCTAAATTTTGACTAAAAGTATTCACCAAGTTGCATGAATGAAGTTTCATAAATACAAAATCTTTCAGCTTATGAGGGGTCACATTCCACTTCAAATATAGACACCCAGTTTTTGGGCCTGCCGCATCTGCGAATCCTCTCCAATATCCACACCTTATTTACGCCACTGCTACATCGATTGACTTGTGGCATAACACGTTATGCCCCAACTTACTCTTCTGACTCTTGGGTCCGGTCAGGTATAAGATTTAGCGTAAATTACTCGTCAGTTACTAGCCTAGTAGCTTACCCCTGTTTGGTGCCTCAACATTTGGGGTTACGCCTCAGTTACTACATGTAGCGAGGTAGCGCTACAGTGCAACAGGCCATAAACTACACGAACAGACAAGTCAAGTGATTAGGCCATAGTTTAAATTAGTCATATAGCACAAGTCTCATAATTTTAATATATATATATGAAGTAAAGGTCTGGCAATTTGAAAACTTGAAAATTAGACCAAAATATTAATATGTGATGCGATCTGTGAAAATCCGCCACATGGTGACATTTTTCATATTTGAGATATTTATATCATAATTGATGACCAACAACACCAACGGCATCAGCACTGACATCAAAGCCAACGGCGAAAAGCTGGAAACAGTCAAAAGCTTCAAGTACCTGGGTCAATCATCACAGACCAGGGTTCCAAACCTGAAATTCTATCCAGGATCGCACAGACAGTAGCATCTCTGACTAAACTGAAGGTCATCTGGAGTGATAAAAACATCTCACTTAAGTCAAAGATCAGACTGATGCACTCCTTGGTTACCACGATATTCCTATGCGTACGAATCGTGGAACCTAACAGCGGACTTAGAGAGGAGAATCCAAGCTGCAGAGATGAGGTGCCTTCGCAAAAAAATTCCTACAAAGACCACATCACCAACGTCGAAGTCAGAAAAAGAATTGTTGTAGCCTTCGGCGCTTATAAAGACCTCCTAACCACAAAAAGACGCAAACTACAGTGGTATGGACACGTGTCACGATCAACAGGACTTGCCGAAACGGTATTGCAAGGCACGGTGCCAGGAGGGCGAAAGAGAGGTCGGCAGAGAAGAAGGTGGGAAGACATCATATCTGAATGGACTGACCTGAAGCTTAGTGATACCTTGAGATTGGCAGAGAACCAACAAGGATGGAGAGAGCTGGTGGTCAGGGCATCTGTGGCGCCCAAACGGTCGACAAGACTACGGGATAGATAGATAGATAGATAGATAGAAAGATATCAAGCTAAAACTGTGCTGATTACAGAACTGTTTCGATCATTTTTCTACGATCACTACAAAAAAAGAGGTTATGAGTGAATGATGATTGTGATGTCATAAAAAGCTACAAAACAAGAAATCATGAAAACAGGCCAAAAAAATAAGCCAAAATCCCATTTGTAGTTACTTTGCTTAAATGCCTATGTTTCTTGTATCTGTAATTGAAAAGGTAAATAGGCAATTGCATTTGAAAGCTGACACATCAAGGAAAACTTTATATTGATCAGAAGGTTAATACCTTGTTCAGTTCTTTAGATATAACAAAAAGAGTAAATATGTGATATTTGACCTTGGCGGCCATTTTTGTTGATTTTCCACACAAAAATGCTTTTTCTAAATTTCGGCATAACCGAACAATTATTTGAATTCTAATCAATACAAAACTTTCCTCCGAAGTTTTAGCTTTCAATTGTATTTACCTTTACCAGTACAGATAAAAGAAACATATAAATTAAGCAATAACTAAAAATTACCCGTTTGCTTATTTTTCAAAAAAGTGCTCAATCAGAATTATCGGCCAAATATAATGTACACCTTATTTGAAATCAGTGCACTTTTATCTTTTATGGTTGCAAAAGTATAGGTAAAATCATGTTTTTTATGTTTTTCACTAATTTTCATGTATTTCCTATACATATTGATATTTTTGTCTAATTTTCAAGTTTTCAAATTGCCAGACATTTACTTCATATATATTAAAATTATGAGACTTGTGCTATAGGCCTATGACTAATTTAAACTATGGCCTAATCACTTGACTTGTCTGTTCGTGTAGTTTATGGCCTGTTGCACTGTATTCTTCAGCTACTCGCCATTGGTGCACTCGGCCGAATAGCTCCTACGTAAAAATATTCAATTGTAAAGTTGTAAGGAAATATTACACGTGGAGACTGAATGAATATTAACTCATTTATGTGCCCCAAACCAAAACAAAGTCCGTTTTTCATTTTAACCTTTTTGTTCGTCAACACGCAGCCTCGGACTACATAGCAGCAGGCAGATTATTAATTGACTGGTAGCGACAACTCACAGGTCGATAGTAAGATAAGAATTGAGGATGCTTCAATTGATCAATGCAGCCCAAATACACTAATAATTATAATAATAATAACAAAATAATGATAGTAAAAAACGTGTATAGCACATAACACGAAAAGCGCTTTACACAAACCATGAAAATTAAAATACATTGAAATTAGATATGCATATAAAGGAATAGTACAAAATAGAAAATAACAAAGATACAAATACTGCATCAAAATTGACCCCAATGACACAAGGATCTAGTTAAAGGTATTATGTGATCTTTCCAGGGAACGCCCTTAACATCGAAAAAAAAAATAGAAAGCAGATTTTATTGCAGATTTACATTTCTGATCATAAATCGTACATACATTCCAAGTTACAGGGCAATACGATTCTTAATTACTTCAAAATCATGGTTTTAGAGTGAAAATAAACTGTCGTGATAACACGACAGTTTATATTTTTACTCTAAATTCACTCTAAAACCATGATTTTGAGGTAATTAGGAATCGTACCGCCCTGTTACTTGGAATGTATGTACGATTTATGATCAGAATGTAAATCTGCAAGAAAATGGTTTTAGAGTGAAAATAAACTGTCGTGATAACACGACAGTTTATATTTTTACTCTAAATTCACTCTAAAACCATGATTTTGAGGTAATTAGGAATCGTACCGCCCTGTTACTTGGAATGTATGTACGATTTATGATCAGAATGTAAATCTGCAAGAAAATCTACTTTCTAAAAATAAATCCTGAATAGAGGGTGCTCTCTGGAAAAGATCACATAATATGCCTTTAACATGGTTAAAAGATGAACAACTATCACAGATTGATAAAAAAACCCATACAATACAATTCATGAAATAAAACCAACTAATTTACAATTTGTTGTACCTACTATAATGCACATGACATGATGGTGATATAAACCATGAATCCAATTGCAAATATGTCAGGTGTTTCACATTACCATGGAAATTGAAACACAGTGTGAAAGGACGCTGAGGTGAGAGGTTACCGGCACTTCACCCTCAGGATATATTGCACGAATGTTGATGGCTATACATAGCAATGAAGGAATATCAATATTACACTGTATAAGATATGTCAGAATATATTGCACATAGTAGATGTTGGTACCGTATCACAATGATATTTGTACAAAATAAGGTATTGTAGATATATACGAGGGTCGTTCAATAACTAATGAAAGTGATCATGGTATGGGATGCATGAGTGATTCTATTGAGCGATAATGTGATCAATACAAAGTATGAACCTTTGTCTTTTAAACAATACAGTTTTGGATTTCTAAGTGTGAATTATGACGTCATAGCATTGTCTTAAAGTAAGTACACTTGGGACACTGCTAAATCAGTTATTTGGCGGTAAATTTGAATTGTTTGTATGAAACATGTGGTAAGAAGATTGCATAACATGACACCAGAAACAGGTAAATCCCAATTTCTTTCGCGTATGTACGATAAAAAAGACCATAATTTTAATCCCTGTGTAATTTGATATATGTAGTATAAGAGGAAAAGGTAAGGAGAGGCAATTGAATAAAAAGTATACAAATATCAGTATTTCAAATAGCCAATTTCATTGAAAAATGCCCAGTAAGTGAATCACTAATATTGCGAAAAATCAAACAATTTAGGAAAAATCCTAGCAATTAACCAGTTTTGGAGATTCCATATAATAGCTAACTAAATATCTGAACTTATTCGCATGAAACCTGCAGAAAATATGCGCATGCGCAGACGGCAGATCATTTTGAAATGGGCCAAATATGGCTAAAATCATGAAATTTACCAGATAAAAGCTTACTGTGCCTTCAAATTTTAATCAGAAATAATGAAAAATGCTTAAATCAATGTGTATAAATATTGTAATAGTCAAAATGAAGATATACATGAATGTATCAATCAAAGATGGCTGCCACAACCTCTCTTATTACTGTTATCTTTAGAGCTACTAGATATGTATTGTTAAAGTAATCGTCACATAATTTCAATGGTTTGAGGAAATTTTATGAGCAGCTCCTCTTGAAATCCCCACTATTATTGCTTTACATCCCACAACAATTTACTAAATTATAATCCCTCCATTGTTCTTTATCCTTTGTTGTTTTCTAAGGTATGTTATTGCGGATTTTGCTAAATAAAAGCGTATTTGAGATGGTCCCTTCTTGGTTTGTATTAAGGAATTCAGATCTAAAAAAGTGTTAAGCAGACATAAGTGTGTGTTCTAACTATGTGCCAAGTGTTATCTGTTTTTATGCTTGCATTGCCGAGATATATGCAAATGTATCAATCAACCCATATTCAACATATTACATATTCAGCCAAATAATTGACAGATTTCAGTCAGTGTCTGAAACCTATTGTGTTTATGTTAATGACGTTACATAACCAAAGGTATCTAACAATCCAAAAGTGTATTGATTGAAAGACAAAGGTTCATACTTTGTATTGATCACATTATCTCTCAATAGAATCACTCATGCATCCCATACCATGATCACTTTCATTATTTATTGAACGACCCTCGTAGAAGCTATAAAAACACTGGACCGTGCTGGAGGGGAGAGGTTACAAGCACCTGTACCCTAAACCAAAATATATCACTATACACTAGCAACCAAAGGTCTAAGAACACCATACATGCTACAAATTCAGAGATAACACTGGGGACCCATTGAACTACTGTGTTAGCTTTTTGGTATTCTAGGTTTACAAATTGATGAACAGTTCTTATAAGTTTGATAAAATAAATGTGAGATATTTTCGAGATATTATTGGCTTATTGGGAAAACATTTTATAACAATATTCATTGATTTCAAATTTCCTCTTTGATATTTGTAGTTAATTTAAGGGTAACATTAGCGTGACAATAATACTAAGGACTGATTAGATGAATACTTGTATGCCCAGTTCATGTGGATGCAATGAGATAGTATACACTGCAAAAACTACAGAACACATCGACTCGTAGAGAACACGTCAAGAACATGTCAACAACGCGTTTGGACGTGTTCAAAAAATGTAACAGAATTAGAATATGTCCCTGGCCGTTACAGATGTGTTCTTGATGTGTTCTAGAAATGGCCCTTGAACACATGCAGAAATGGTGATGCGTCAACAAATCTGGAACACGTACAGAACACAGAACATCTACAGAACACATCTGAACACATGAACATGTTCTATATCTGGACGCTTCCGACACATCCTGAACGTGTGTAGAACACGTCGGAATGTGTTCTGTGAAGCGTCTGATGTGTTCTGTAGTTTTGGCAGTGTAGGAAGTTTGGATGGTTTCCATTTATAAAGTAATTTATAAAAATCAAACTTTTAAAGTTCCCTCACAAATTTTCTATTTTTAAAGATGAATCCATTGACAAACAATTGCGAAGGTTTTTTGAAAGGAGGTCAACATTGACACGCTGCCTACCATTGAATTGCATTAGCTATTATGAGCTTGATTAATTATTCATGAGCTATATTTCAATGGGAAATTTGTATGGGGGATTCAATGAAGGCACATACGGTATTTTATTCAATTTCATGAAACGGAATGAGCAGATGTTGCAGGAAACATGATTTTTATTAGTGAGAAGAGATTTAGGAACACATTTGTTCAACTTATAGTGATATATTACAGTCCAAATTTAATAGCTGGGATTATGGGATGATGATTTTGACATCATAGCCAGTGTCCTAAGACTTTTGGTTGCTAAGTGTATATGGTCGAATCCAACGAAAAGTGTACACGTGATGTTCAGGCCTATAATAAAATAATCTATATCTTGACTATTTTATTTTTGTGTTATACGAATCCGCCTCGATGAGACGCTTCGCGCCATATATAATATGACTAACTTCTATGCACAATTGGGCGTATGCGAGCAATAAACCTGCCATTTTTCACCCTTTTTACAAAATAGTTGTTAAGGTTTTATTTTAGACATATAACCGTTTAGATGAAAACGAGCTTAAGCGGAAATAATTTTACCTGTTTGATTGGTGGATATCTCAAGAATGCCTCTTGTAATTTTTGTTACTTTTGATCAATCCCCTGAATTGTTGTGATTTTTTTGGCTGTGGTAAGTTTTGACGTTACCTACCAATACATGTTTTGTTAAATCTCACTTTCGGGGAAGAATTCGCCTGAGGTAGTGTAATTTGTGCTGTAAGGATACCTAAATATGTTAAATACTTAAATGCATTGTCCACATTCAAGTCGATTTTTTGATAAAGCTGTTAGAAATTTTAAAAGCGGAAACGATCGGTTTGGTAAAAAAAATGCATTACCTCCGAATACCTATTTAAAACACTGCCATTTTAATATAAACACAGATTAGTGAATGATATCTATAGAATAAGCGAAGTGTGATACAATGTACATGTGTGCCAAGTTTTATCATTTTGAAAGCAACATTTTTTGAAATATCAGCAATAAAAGGCTGTATTCGTAGGCAAATTTGAAATATGAACTTTTACCTTCAAATACAAATAACGATACCGTGGTTATTCCCTCTGTTGTTACATACTTGTATCGACTGGAATAAAGTAAAAATGTGCGCTGCGTTCGGCAAGCCACAGAGACGTTTTGCATCAATCTTTCAGCTTTTGTAAGTAACTTTTCACAAAATTCTGTAGTTTGCATACAAGTGCATCAATAATTTGTTGTTGTCTTAAAAATTGATTGAATATAGCCTCCCTATGTCTCAATCTTGTTACTCCTATTAGTGTACTTGTTTATGTTATTCACGCAAAGACATCCTCTGACAGTTGATTTAAATCACAATGGGGGTGATTAATGTTTATATAAATAATCAGTAACAGCTTCTCGTGCATTGACTTCATGTTGTATTCGGAGGTAACATGTATATGTAGGCAACATTCAATAATATACACGGTGCATATTGGCCCTAAATGATTTTATTTTACATACAAGCAGTGCGCAATCATACAATCTGACTGGATATATTATTATATTTATATTTGGAGGGAAAAAATTCATAATCCCTTATTAAATGAAAATAGGAGGTGTTATTTTAAATAAAATGCATGGTGTAATCACACTGTTTTTGCCGAGAACATATTTTTTGTTGGTGTTAGAGTGAATGAATGATATTTATATACATAGATTACACGTTGGTCGTCTTAAAGTGGATACATTTACACATAACATCCATGAAATTTCGGTTTCATAATCAATATTTTCCTATTCCATTTTGTATTCGTAGGTAACTTATATATTAGTTAATGGGCATGGTACAATTCCTGCATTGTTTGTCGCTTTCATTCGCACCTAATATTATGTAAATATTAAGTAGGAATGTATAAGACGGGAATAATATTGTTTGGTGCGTTATATTGTTTTAAACCAGCTTGTCGATATGATGTATGCGTAGTTAACCAATTTCCCCAGGAATTGCAGAGCAGTGACTACTGAGGTACTTAATATTGGCCATCATTGTAGTTGTATTTGAAAATGGAATTCATGTGTAACAAATATAAAATAACTTGCTTCATTTTTGCTCTGGCAGGTTGTGTAATGTCACCGAAACGTATTTTAAGTGAACAAGAAATTTAGTAAAACCTTTTCATTTTTTAAAGGTGGGAGGGAATCGAGGGTAGGCCTATACTGATTTCAGTCTTAAATATATACAAAAATTGCTCATGAATAATGCTTCCGTCATTTATTTCTTAGTGTAATTGAACTAAGCAGTGGTTGATTTTTTTTAAAATCATAATGAAAGGCACATGCCCGATAATATCTCTGTCGTGGCAAAACTTATTCGATTAGTGTTGTTAAATCAAACAACATTGAATTTCTAAACATAAAATTCCTATTTTGTCTACATCTGACAAAATATATCATATTGGTGATTCTATGTCAAGCGGAGTCTGCCTCCGGTTGAAACTCGATAAAGACTGACTATGTACGACATTGAGAATGACACAAATTCCAAACTAGTAAATTATATCTTAATTCTAATCTGACAACTGAATGTTTTGCTGAAAGTTATATGTGTTTTATTCCGATGTGGACTGAAAGGCAAAATATTTGAATGTTCTGGACTTTGAACATGTTCGGCTCATTTTAAACTTATATATATAAGGTCTGATATGAAATTATTTCAAAGTATATATTAAATGAATCAAAAAGCGATCTGGCTTTCGTGTTTAAAACAGCTATTCAAAATGATAACTACCTGGAGACCTCACTTGCATCCTTTATTTAGAACAAATTGAGGAAGGCAACCGGTTGTTTTATTGCTTAAAACAAATAACCTGACATTCAAGACTATGAATTACAGGCAAATCAAACTGTTTGCTTAAAGGAAACCGCTCGCTTTCTAAATAAAGATAGCTCGGTGAACTATTTAATAGTTGATTCGATCCAATACTTTGGGTTCACACGGAAACTGAAACGTTCATTCTTAACATTCTAGAATGTCCTATATAATAAACAAAGAGTAATTATGTTCTATTAGATATTCATCCTCGCGACATGAGAGACCTAAAGAACTAACTACACACAGAATACATCAAGAACCACTAAACTTGTTAAGTAGAGATAACAAGGCTGAATGATCACGAGGCTGAATGATCAGATGTTTCTTAATTAAAATGTGTATATATGCTATAGTTTTTATCATGTTAGTTTTAATGATGAACATGCTTTTTACCAAATTAGATCAGTAATAATAATAGTATTACTAGCGAGTTAATTGATTGTTTAACTATAACTTTACGAAATTTTAACTCAGTACGATATGTTTGTTGTCATCATCTTGCCCTAATCAGATGTTAAATATTACACACTTCTGACTGTTTTGTAGAAGTTAAACGGAATAAACGCACATTCTTAATAATTGAAAGTCAAGCAAGAAAGACACTAACAAAATTGGATTATCAGATACGTTAGCATAATAAAACAGTTTCTGCCATAATTATCATGTGTAAAGGTTAATTCTATTCAATATGCCTTAACATCAAGAATAATAACAGTATAGGTCTATCACTAGTGAGGTTATTGATGCTTAGGGTGTTTTCTTTTATATCTTAGAAATATATAGGAACATGGTTTTATATGATTTTAATGTTTAATTGGTTAATCTTGATTGTTTTATTCAAATGTTGAATATTACGCAATTCTGATTGTTTTGTAAAAGCAGCGCTGAGTGCACATTCTTATATCTATTTATAAAGTCAATCAAGACACCATTTTGATACGACATTCCCCTCACACGCGATTCATGGCATAAGAAACTACGTCGAGTACAATTTTGCCCTTAAACCTATGTCAAATCAACGAATCCAACTGTTCTTAGTCAACGAAGTTGAAGTTGAGAACAAATGTGTTACCTACGAATACTTTGATTATTGCAATGTAAGCTACCGTGTTTTAAGTCTTAACATGTTTTTCTCTTATAGGAATGCTTAAAAATGTTGCCTGATATATTGTTCTTAATAAACCTTTTCAAAATTACAACTGACAGTTAGATATTGGATATTATTTTCAACATTAAATTAATTTTCTAGTATCTATTTAAAGTAAACTACTGGGAATATGTTCATAATATTAGGATTTAAACATGTTTTAACATGTTTATTTAAAAAAACAAATATTGTTAACAGCCCTGCATAATTATTTCACCCCAAAATGTAACATAAATTAAGTAGAACATTAATTTATTACAGTTTTACTTCTCTTACCTACGCATATACATTAACTGTTACCTTCGAATACCAAATTTCCACATTCCTCTATGTACTTAGGTTTTGGGTGAATGCTCAAAATTCTAAATTTTACAGAAAGGGTCATTCCCCCTCTTTGAGCTACATGAAAACAAATGTTCATTAAAATCATCTTGGTGAAAGTACACAAAGTGACTTAACCTCATGTTTCAAAGTATTGAGAGCCTGCAAATGCTACCTAACTGTGTGAATCTAAAATGTAAACAAAAAATGAGCACCTGGACAAATATGATCACTTTCTATCAGCATTAGCATCTTCTGAATACAATACAATCACATATTTGAATGAAATGTGTAAATAGGTGGAATAATCATCACTTAATCAAAACAAGGTACTTGTATTGGTAGGTAACATTGAGAAGTGTACCTTCAACTTCATCATTCCGCCACGTGGTCAATTGGAGAGATTAGTGATGGCACTTTTTTTCCATACAAGCTTGATATGTTGACTTTGAGTGGGGAAAAGGAATAAGAGATTGAAGCATTTTGAAACTGGACCCTAAAAATCTAGCCGTGGACACTTTTCGTTGGATTCGACCATATACATACCTGTCAGACGCCCCGCGTGTTCAAAATCCGAGTGTAAAAGTAGAAATTTCTTTGCAACTTTATAATTATAATTTTTTTTTAGGACTGTATGTAGTTTAGGTAATTAAAAAGCGATTCTCCTTGTCATACAACGTTTGGGAAATGTACTTTAGGTCCAAGATACTAGTGTACCAGTATCGTTCAATACTGGAACATAAAATTTGCCAGTATCGCTCGATAATGGTACGAATTTACGCTTCCAGTATCGGTCGATACTGGAACAACAAATTCGAACGATAGTGGAACGTTTTTATGTTCCAGAATCGGACGATACTGGTGCACATGCTACCAATAGTGATTTGTCTCAGTACTAAACGATACTGCGACTGCGTTCCAGTATCGCCCGATATTGGTACAATTGATGTAGCAGTATCGGACAATACTGGAGCACTGATTTTGTACCAGTATCGGACGATACTGGGTGTTCCACTATCGGACGATACTTGTCCAGTCCAGGATCTGAAACCTTAAGTACACTCTTTCTATCATTATTGTCGGCTTCAGCATGTTCAGGTTGAGCGTAGATTTCGCCAGGCTATTCATTCGCGCAATCTGAGTAGGCACCTATATCATGTATTTAATCATTATGATGCACCGATCCCACTCTGTTTTTCCTGTCGGTTTGTTAGACAGTTGGATCAGCGCCCTCATACAAGCATTTAACCAACTGACTGAGACTGACATGACTTTAAAGTGGCATTGAGAGATCCCCCGAGAAAGAAGCCCTAATTTTATACAGTTGGGGTTTTTACACAACGTATACATAGGCCTACTCATTCTCAATTATATAACACATACAAATATTTCTGTCATTTGATTGGTGGATACTACATCAGATGACATAAAATATTTCGACTATTTACCCACAATTTCACAGGAGGGGAAAACGTTTCCGTGAAAAAGTACTATTTCCCAGTGATGAGAAACTGCGAGGGAAATAGTACCTTTTTATGGGAACTTATTTCCGTGCTCGCGATCGCGGTTATTGATTTGACATTTGACACGTATGTGTCAGTTGATCTTTTGCTTATCAAAATATGGCAAATGACAGAAATATTTGTAGATGTTATATAAAACAAATATTTACTGCTAGCTGCCCTATATTCGGGAAAAGTGTAGCTGTTTTATGCTAAAATTGTAAAAAATTTGGTATAATTTGACCTAATTTAGCAAGAAAATTTGCGCGAAGCGCGAATTTTTTCTTCTCCTCTTTGTGCCAAAATTGTCTTTTTTTTCTTCTAATTTTAACTAATTTGAAAAATGTTGGGGAGGGGCAAATGCCCCCCTCCCCCCCTGCAACCTTGCCCCCTGTAGTGCCGCCACTAGTGGTAAGGTTAGGGTTAATCAAGATATATCAACAAAAGTGAAAAGCGTAAGAGGCCTTTGGATAAAATTAGAAAAAATCTTTTTTAGAAAGCAATTACAAATGTGTGGGCGGTTACGAAGACAAATAACACTGATTTTCTTGCGTCTATAAAAAAACATTGCAGGTCTTTTAATTCACGCCAGTTTCAATAATTATTTAGTTTCATTTTTGTTGTTGAACATTTTCTCTGAGCCCCTAATATTACTGAGTGCAAGACTGCGTGCGTACGAGCAATTAAAATCTAAGGTATTTAGAGCTTTATTAAACAAAGCATGCAATAATGGTTAAAAGCAAATTAACATAATGATGTGTGTGCACTTCTTCTATCGTGTGTCCTTGGTATTATTTGAACACAGCGAAATACAACGTACGACGCGATGGGCGTACATTCGTGCCATAGTATAGTGACTCAAATCAAATTTGCACAAATATGAAGTGAGGAATGGCGCATGGTTGGCCGGCAATTCTATAAGAATATACAATTTATTTAGGCCAAGTAAACAAATAAAGTAGTTTTATCATCCCCTCGCGCATCCTTTTTCAGGAATTTTATAATGTCCTTTTTAATTTTTTAATTTCTTCCATAACTTTTTTGTTAAAATATTTATCTTGGTAATAGGTTTAATTGTTAGTCAAACGAGCATTTTAAAGCAGGTTTTGTGTTACGTTACCCCCCACCCCCCCCCCCCCCCCCCCCCCCCCCCATCCCAGAACCAGGCCCAGAACCATGAAATAAAACGATTTTACAAAGGCCTCGTCCTCTTTAAGTTCCGCACCTAATCAGGCAATGTCATGCTTGTAATGACGATTTCGCATTGTTTATTTGGCCTTAAACATTTTTGGCGATTCTACAAGAATGCATTAGGCCTATATAGGCCTACATGTTTTTATGATATCATATTAATATCTTGTTTTACTTTATCGCGGCTTCGTGATTATGATATGCATTTTTGAACAAGTCAAGGAAGTGTTTGTTATATTGAAAATTAACTAGAAATACTGTTTGTTCTTTCAGCATCACAAATAAATTTGCAGTATTACAGAATATTTCCATATGTTTAATGATAATTTTGTCATTTGTCAATTTATACTACATTTTTGACGAACTAATATCCTCTGTGTACAATTGTGGAATATTTCATAAGACAGGCTTATTAAAGGGGCATTAAGAGATGTGGTGGAGGCAGCGCCCTCAATTAAAAAATATATATAAGAAAACTGGGATTTGTTTATTTTTACAATTGTATTATAATTATGTATGAACTTACACCTATATAAGGATTAAGACAAATCAGCCCTCAGTACAACAAAACGTCGATTTAAAAATGCTGGTAGAGCCGCAACCAGCATTTTACATGGTTAAGGATGGTATTCCAACATATTTAAAACATTGTTTTAATCAAGTTTTACTGGGGTTCTTTTTAGTAGAAACAACAATTATGGCAATGTTTAATGTTCATCTTGAATTCTGAAGTAAATTAATTAAAATAAAATAAATCATCATGACATTGTGTCCCTTTAATAGCAAAGTTACGAGGTAGGAGGTAGAACGTATTAAATGACCCTCGTATTATTCAAACGTATTTAACCACGCTTACTATTATAGTAGTCCGTAATTAAGATTGAGGGATTCATATTAAGACCATCAAGTATAAAGCAAAGACGGCAAAGGGGCTCCCTTCTTCTAGCGGGTCTTTTGATCCGCAGTGGGAGGCGTTAAAGTAATACTATGCGATCTTTGTTTACCCAATGTTTTCCATTTTAAAATGAAATTTGACTTACCAGGTCTGTCCTTTCCTCCTTGGCTCAGAAATCTTATCTTGACTGTATTGTCCGTAAAATTCATCATCAAAGAATATTACCAAATCATAATTTGATAATGAAAATCTGCTTCCAATTTAAAGACATTTCAATCATGTTTTATTTCATTTTCATCATAAAGCATTCCGTATTGCGCTCACGTATGCATAGTTGCGATCATGGCCGGTGTCAAATCATGTGATTCTATTTATTTACGAGAAACAAAAATCCACTCAGAAAATAAACAAGTATTTAAGAAACGTATTGCTCAGTAATATTTTAGTTTCATGTTTATGAATGTAATTTAACCAAACAAATAGCATTTGGAGAGAAAAAAATCAAAGATAGGAAAATGGGAAAGATCGCATAATATGCCTTTAAGCTTTAATGATGAAAGAGTTAATAACATGGACTATTAAACGCTTGAACATCCACTTATGTTTTATTAAAACTCGTACCGACTTTCATGTTTAAGGGGCGTTCTATGGAAAAGATCGCATAATATGCCTTTAAAGGGGCATTGAGAGATACGTATGGGAGTGCGCCCTCAATTATCCTGGAAATCAGTTTTTTTGCATCAAAGTAATACATAGGCATATACTAACTACAATCTGAAACAGTTTACCAACATTCGCCGTTTATCATATAAAATTTCATGATTTTCTTAGTTTCGATATGATCATATCGAAACTAGGTGCTGAATTCGGAAGTTATGCTATCATTTTACTCACGGACTTTCGCGGGAAATGTCAACCCGGAAGTGCCGTTATTTGCTTATTTGGCATGAAGGCGATGTCGGAATTGTATGACATTTTGGATTGGGGCTATGTTGATGATTATCTTTACGTTATTTGCTCATTTAGTATATCAATACATCTCTCAATGCCCCTTTAAGCCTTTAAAGATGAAAGAGTTAATAACATGGACTATTAGACGCTTGAACATCCACTTATGTTTTTATTAAACCGTGTACCGACTTTCATGTTTTATTGCGACACATACTCTGAGTCGATTTTCCAACAAAGTTGTAATTTCCTTAGTAATAAAATAAATTTGACAATGACGGCATTAACTAATTGCCATTTTACATTACAACATGGATTATGATTATTTTTTCTGGATAATGTTAACACTTTCCACGCGGCTGTCGTCTGCAGACGACAGTTCCAAAATGTCATCACCATATTTGGAATCACCATGAAAAATGTATAAAAAATAAGTACCAACAAGCCTAATCCTTGACATATAGACTTTGAAATTTGGGAAAGGTTTCTGACAAATCTGTTTTGTAGGTGAAACTAGGAATAGCCTCACTAAAAGTAATAAGCCTATCAATTATATACGAACAGATTTATGCAACATATCTGCGTCCCCACTAAAATTTGCCAAGCGCCCATAGAGCTCGTCGATCGTGTACGTTTGGTTTGGTAATTCATTAGCGGTGACAACGACTGCAGATTGTTTGTCTTCATACAGTAATAACACATAATGACGCCATATCACTTAGCAATATATGATTTAATACACTTTCCATGCGGCTATTAGTTTAACATATACAAAACAAATTTTTCAGAAACCTTTCCCAACTTTCAAGGTCTCCCTCAAATGCCCTGGAATTACTGAACCGATACTAGGCATGTTTGTACCTATTGCAATGCGTTTCTCATGGTGATTCCAAATACGGTAATGAAATTTAATAATTTTGACATTTTTGAAACATTTTTGAAACATTTGGAATGTCGTCTGCAGCTGCCTACCGCATGGAAAGCGTTAATAATTCATAAGGATATTACAGTTACAAAACATTAAATCGTGACTGATGTTTTCTAAATCAAGATAATATCGATACATATAAATATATCGGTTCGGATGGTGCATATCGGTATAGGCTATCAATGTTGCTGAAAATTACACATTGATCAAAAATACCTACCCCAATAATTGAACCCTATTTCCCTATAATAATGTATAATGATGATCTTGACGCCCAGTTAATTTCTCTGTGAATTCTTAGATCACGAACGTCATTATTACGGTATTTGTGAGGTGTACGTTTTTTGAAGACGATACCTGCTAGAATGTAAGGATCGACAAAAGAATATTTCCTTTAAAAACTGTGACATTAAAATCATACAATAATCTTTGAATACTTAGTTATAATTGTCTTGACTGTGTACACTCTCTACACACACGGTATTTGACCTATGATATTTTACCGAAACGAAGAAACAAAACCATAAGGACACGTTTAAGTATGATCTTATTCAATTAGCCTGGCCCGAGCATTTTGCTTGAGCTTGGTCCTTTCAGGACCCAAGCGTGTGTCCGTACGGACCGACCGTGTAAACAAACAAACAAACAAACAACATATGGTTGTGTCACCTTTGGGGCATCTGATTAAATCTTGCGTTGCTTGAGTTTTAACAAATGTATTTTCCCGGGGCAACTGCTAAATTTCACTAATGATATATAGTTAATTCAAATCTAAAACGTAATAATATCTAACAGCACTGTCTTAAGCAAGAAACATATATCTAGTGAGGGGCTTTAGATTTGGCTTCGGACTGAATACCAGCATGATACGTTTTTCTATTCAAACAACTCGTGTTATATGTTTTATGTAAGGAATTATATGGTTGTTTTTTGTTTAATCCTTTTCTGAAAAACATATCAATACTGAGAATACAAAGACAAACGTGACTGATTGATTTGTCTTTGTGTACTGAGCATGGTAATATGTTTCTGAAAGGAGTCATCCAAACATATATCATTCTATTTATTAAAAACATACCATAAATTACTCCGAATATAAAATCATTCTTGTTTTCAGACATGATCTTTATAAATATAACGAAACACGTTTTTGATTTGCGCTTATATTTGATGACGATCGTAACGTGCCAGACAACCTTTATATAAGCCTATTAAGACGTTTGCTTAATTTTAAACCTAATTATCAACGATTAAAATGTTTACAGAAAAAAAGATGACCATTGAAGAATATGACCTCAACTTTTGATTAAAATAATGCAATGACCTCAAGTGTTATAATATGACGCCTTTCCAAGGAAAATAATACTCCTTAGTTTGTTGCAGTGAACAGTTGTACCGTTGTGACAGAGAATATTTGATGAAGGTTATTTGATGCGATGTTTGCATTGGCATTGCCTGTATCGATTCGTCTAATAACCGAATGAATGATGGCGAAGGTCTTGCACTTTTGAAAACAAAATTAGACAAATTAGAGCAAGGCTGGATATAAATTTCTGCACACACGGATACGATTTCACAAATTACTCGAGTACAATTTGACCAAATTTGAGTCATTGATGGTTTGTTTGGAAGATGTCAACACTTTCCGCGCGGCTATTCATAGTCTTACCATATTCAAAACAGATTTTTCAGAAACCTTTCCCAACGTTAAAAGTCTATCACAATAATGAACTCATTTCAATTCGTTTCTCATGGTGATTCCAAATATGGTTATGAAAATCAATAATTAAATTTTTGAAACATGTTGTGACATTTTGGAACTGTCGTCTGCTGATGAATGCCGCGTGGAAAGGGTTAAAATCATAAAATATACCATACTGACATCCATGGTCACTTCAAAATATTTGCAACAAAAAGACTCCATTGCAGTATCTCCATATTTTCACACTTTATTTCGTATAAATCTTCGTACAGTATATCAATTGCAACACAAGTCAGCAGCCGAAATACGGACTTAAATACTCTTTATATATTCTCATGTAATACTTAAATACACGGTAAGTCTAGTTCGAAAAAACCCTCCTGATTAATGCAACATCTGTCTATGAAGATAATCCTGAATTAAACTTATTTTTAAAGATGAAATTAAGACTGTTCAGGGGATTTTGTTTTAAAGCTAATGGTTGCAACTGCAAATATGCAATATGGGGGGGGGGTGTACTTTAGGACCCATATTCTGGACTATACTAGTATCGTCCGATATTGAAACACCCAGTATCGTTCGATATTCTGATACTGGTACATAAGTTAGTATTCCAGTATCGGACGACGCTGGCACATTATATAATGTTCTAATATCGCGCGATACTGGAACACACTTATGTCCCAGTATCGTCCACTACTAGTACATATCACTACAGGTAGCACGTGTATCAGTATCGCCCGATACAGGAACACACAAACGTTCCAGTATCGCTTCATACTGGAACACAATTTGGTGTTCCAGTATCGGACAATACTGGAACAATAGAATTGTACAAGAATCGAGCGATACTGGCAAATTGTATGTTTTCATGGGCAAGTATCGTAATATATACATACCAGTTTATCTGGGACCTAAAGTGCACTTGTCCAATTAGTTTCAAATCTGAAGAAGTTGCATCGTTTTCTTTTACCGAGACGCTGAATATTCTTGAAATATTATCGAAGCTGAAAATATAGTGCTCTACTTAACACTTTTCGTACGGCTATTGGTTTTACCATATACAAGACAGATTTTTCAGAAATCTTTCCCAGCTTTCAAAGTATATCGCAAGGATTACTGAACCAATACTAGGCATGTTTGTACTTATTTTAATGCATTTCTCATGTTGATTCCAAATATGGTAATGAAATTCAATAATTTTAAATTTTTTGAAACATTTTGTGAAATTTTGGAATGTCGTCTGCAGACGCCTGTCGCGTGGAAAGCGTTAATAAAGGTCCCACGTTTACTGATTGCACTGACCGCCTTTATAGATCGGTCATGGTTACTAAATTAGAGATAAAACAACAACGATAATGAGTCCTTCAATAGAGGTTACCCATGTAACGGATGGACTAGCTGCCATCTTGTCGGGAATAATGTGTTTAAGGTTTTCAGAAAGAAGACACACCCGTTTTCGTTATCGTGTAGGCCAAATTGGTAACACGGTTAATGAAATGAATTTGACGTCATGCACCGATGTAATTAAATGTAGAATAGGACGGGTGCGAGGGTGCGAATCTCATTTTAGTCTTTTGCGCATGGCTACACATGGATAACCTGTCTGAAATAAACGGACGATTTGTATACTAGTATACAAATTGTGGGAAAGTGTACTTTAGGTCCCATTTATTGGACGGTATACCAGTATTGTACGATACTGGCATATAAATTTTTCCATTATCGCTCGCTACTGGTACAATTTTTGTGTTCCAGTATCGTCCGTCCGATACTGGAACACCAACATAGTGTTCCAGTATCGTCCGATACTGGAACATCAAATTGTGTTCCAGTATCGAGCGATCGCTCGCTACTGGTACAATTTTATTGTTCCAGTATCGTCCGATACTGGAATACCAAAAATAGTGTTCCAGTATCGTCCGATACTCGAATATCAAATTGTGTTCCAGTATCGAGCGATACTGATACGTATGCTACCAGTAGTGATTCCTAGTATTTAACGATACTGGTACATAATTGTGTTCCAGTATAGCCCGATACTGGAATATTTGATATGTGCCAGTATCGTCTGATAATGGAACACTGACTTTGTGCCAGTATCGAACTGGATGTTACAGAATCGGACAATACTAATACAGTCCAGAATCTGGGACCTAAAGTACACTTTTCCCCCAAATTGATCTGCTTCTTAACGCTTTCCACTCGGCTATTAATTTTACCATACACAAAACAGATTTTTCAGAAACCTTTCATAATTTTCAAAGTCTATCTCAAAGATTACTGCCAAACACTAGGCATGTTTGTACTTATTTCAATGCATTTCTTACGGTGATTCCAAATATGGTAATGAAATACAGTAATTTTGACATTTTTGAAACATTTTGTGACATTTTGGAATGTCGTCTGCTGCTGCCTGCCGCGTGGAAAGTGTTAATAATGTCACCAGTATAAAAAACCCGTGCGCGTGCCCCAGTGAATATTGTTCACGGAAACAGCGTGACATATTGTTCTTCTTAAATGAAATATAATGTAAGTTCATTAATCATCTTAATAACGCCTCCATAGCATGTGAAAGCCTTTAGTGGCCAGCTCCATTATATTTTAGGTGAGGTGGGTTGGCGGTCTAGAATTTTTTTAAAGAACATTTTTTCAAAGTGTTGTGAGCAAAGTGTTTACTCACATTGATGATTTTTAAAATTCATAAACATTTAGCTCTACATATTTTTTTGTCATAAGAGCGAATTACCACCTTCCATTCACCCCTCCTCACACCCCACCCCAAAGGCGAGATGTCTGCTTCTGTAGGTACCCTGGAAAGCAATATGATAATATTAAACTCTTGGTTTAATTCACTCACGTTAAATTGGTGTCTTATTTGTAATGCATGGACGAGATCAATATTAATGGTTTTGGAACATTCGATGTGACATGAATAATATGAACTGTATAATTATAAACCCGCAACTCATCCGCTGTGACTGCAAATATTGATCCATTGGGCCAAGTAGACAAATAAAGTAGTTTTTCGTACCCTAGTTTCTGCGCCTTCTTTTTCAGGAATGTTATTTTTTCTCTTTATTTCATTCATAACCATTTTGAAGCTGTCATTTTGGAAATAGATTTGCTAGGTTGTGTGTTAATCAACCCACCAATAGCAGGAAATAAAAAGATTTTACCAAAGTCTCGTCCTCTTCAAGTTACACAACCAATCACGCAATACCATGCTGGTAATAACGATTTTGCATTGTTTATATAAAAAAGTGCCCTCATCCTCCTTTTCCCCAAAAGTTAGGACGAAAAACTAGTTATTATTTTTACTTGGCCCCAAACCAATTAATTTTAGTTTTTAAGAAGGTTCTAAAAAGAAGGTTAAAAAAACCTAAAATTAATTGTTTTGAGGCACATTACACGCATAGCGGGCACAACACTGCTATCTTTGTATTAATTTGACCGTCATAACTACATGATTACCGACGTCAAGTGAACCGACGTCCAGTGCCAATCTCAACCGACAAAGACCGACATACTCAAATATTGGGGGAGTGGGGTACAATGGCCACACCCCTCTGACTACGCCACTGCGTCAATTTGTGATATCCCATCATGCTCATGACGATAAAATAAATGGCACCATGTGTTGTGCAACGATAATTACAAATTAGTTCTTTGTTCGAGGCTAGCAAAACGTCTTTTAAACGGTTTCCGCGCAGGTGATCCAATTGTTTCCTTTTTCTTATTCAAATTAAGCGCATATTTCCTAGACGGTTGCAACCTAGACAGGTAAAAGACCACAACAAATAAATAAATCTGTCCATTTTACACAAACTATGGTGAACAAAAATAGTGGTGAACTATACATGTATATTATTCAAAAGAATTATAGTTATTATCAAACAAACAAAATTACGCTGTCGAAACTCCATTGTTGTATCAGGTTTTTTTGCTATGACATGTATGCATTTATTATGATGGATAGATCCTTATATAATATGGCAGAGATGAATGATTAGGAAATGACCTTTAAACTAATTTGAACTGAATAAATCAATACCTTCTCTGCCATGACAGTAATGTTATACACACATATGCCGAGGGGACAGATGTGTAAGCTTATTGATTGCCATAAGACTAAGCAATCGAAAAGGGCAAAATATATAGTCAGGGTAGAATTCCAGAGGGATAATGTCACAAGACGGTTGGCGTCGGGAAGTGGGTTCAAAATATTCACCGATGTCCAACCGTTGGAAATAATTAGACGTCGTGTCTTCCGGTGTATACATCGAAGAATAACGTACGAATCCGGTGTAAATCCGGTGCTTATCACATTCCACGTGGCAGGCGTCTGCAGACGACATTCCAAAATGTCAAACAATGTTTCAAAAATGTGTAATTTTTTGAATGTCATTACCACATTTGGGAATCACCATGAGAAATGCATTGATATAAGTACAGACATGCCTAGTATTGGTTCAGTAATCCTTGAGATAGACCTTGACATTTGGGAAAGGTTTCTGAAAAATCTGTTTTGTATATATGGTCAAACCATAACCGCGTGGAAAGTGTTATGAGCCTGATCATATCATTGATGCTGGTGGAAGGCTGCATTGTCTTGGGACGTCTTCCAGTGGTGAACATGGGCATAATATCCTCTTAAATGAACGTTGAAAGCGCAGATTAAACAATGTGAATAGTATAGGGTTGCACAAAGAATGCAGATATCCTAGATACACTGCTATACTCATGGCGGTGATGTTTGCTACTTCCGGACGGAAAGAATAAAGTAAAAGTAAGACAAAATACGGTGTCCAGCACGTGACCAGACAGGTTAGTACAACACCTAGTTGACGCGCAGCTTTGTCTTGCTTCTTTAGCAGAGTCAAAGCTTTGCTACCTTGACCGCTGATGAGTGAAAATGAATTACTGAAAGAAGTTCTAACTCTGTCTCTAATTGCATGAATGTTCTCAGGGACCGATAATGACGCTTGACGTTGAGGGAAACTAGCAGATGGTGGTCTAAATCCTGCTTCGCTGCAGTACCCACTATCGCTGCTAGGTCGTGTTAACATTTCTGCAGAGAACGAGGTCCTTCGTAGACGTGATGCGCGGGAATTGAGCCGTTCCCTAAATGATCCTGTCGGGGAAGGCGGGGACTTTGCATAAGAGGGCAATAAACTTGTCGCATCCGTTATTTCCTTTGGTGATGTTGGTGGTGATGAAGATTCGGTAGACAAGGTACGCATTCTGGGGCATTTGCATATTGGCAGAACAGGTACCGCTATGCTCACCTCACCTGTCGACGTCAGTAATGATTCCTCATCGTTCAGTGTTGTGATGGGAAAGCTTGAATCCACTGTATTTAAGCCCGGAGAACTATGGCTCCTCAGAATGTTGGTGTACTTTTCACCACCACCACCACCACTCCCATCATCGCCCGGAGTTATCTGTAGGTAATTGGAGCTGCTATGGTTATCTATGCTCGTTCGACTACTTGCTATTTTTGGCGACTCAGCCGGTGATACCCGTCGATTTGCTGGCAATGAACGACGCGAATCGCTTTTTGAGATTCTATTATCGGATGCCTCCCTAGGCAAAATTTCACACGAGCGAGAGGAGGTGTTATGTAGCATTAACTTAATTGGTTTATTACCAGTAGTATCCGAACAGAAACTGTTACCCCGCTCACGTATCATGTCAACACTAGCTACTCTCTGACGCCCAAGCCACCTATCTTTATTCCAAGCCACGCTTAGAAAGTCCATGGTCGGTGACTTCTTTTCAAGTGAGCTGTTACTGGAGGTTTTCTCAACCATTAGCGTTGGAATTTGAATACCACGTTTCCTACCGGGAAAACTTCCTTTTTCTGAATTTCGTAAACTATTATTTGAACCTTCACGCTCTTCGTTTATACTCTCGTACCGTTGTAGTTTCTTAGCGCCGGTGCCAACATATTGATGTTTCAATTTCTTTTTTAAGGCCGAAAGTTGACGCTCGCCCCGTTCCCGCTTGACCGCCTTGTCATATATGAGCTGTAATCGATGCAGCTCTTGTTCATTAATTAAACCTTGCTGTAATTCGCTCCCCTTCTTGGGCATAGAGGTCTTTCCATTTGATCTCCCTAAATCCAGTTTTGAGCGGCTATGGATCGCCTTGAATATACGAGAATAAATTGCACAGAGCACTATCAACGGAATGAAAAACACACATATAGAAACCGATGCCATTAACCAGGCGCTGCTACCAAAGTACACAAACTGGGTTTTGGCCGGTATATAGATGCCTTTGAAACTATAAGGCCAAATGGATGCTGGTATCAATGTCATAACTGTAGCTAATCCCCAAACACTGGCGATAAGAACTAATGATCTTCGTTTGGTGCGTTGTCGGATGTACTTGATAGGTGACGTTATGGACCAAAATCGATCCAAATTAAGAAGAACGAGATTAAGTATACTGGATGTGGTGAGTAGAAAATCAAGAGTCACCCAGACACCATTAAGGAACAGGTAACTGCCGCTTGGGGTGTGATAAGTCAGTAGATTCAGTGGTATGATAATCAGCCCCACTAATAAATCTGACAATGCTAAACTAAGTGCAAAATAGTTACTGACCGTATGTAGTGTTTTATCAGTACGTAACACGTGAATAACCAATCCGTTTGAAAGTACCGTAGTTATGCTTAAAATAATTACAAATGATGATAGAGCGATCAGTCCATCGTTACGATGCTCTAGTAATTCACCGGGTATAGTTGTTGTCGTTGTTTCTATAATTATCGAGCCGTCTATACGATGATTGGGGTTTGGAAAATACTGGCTGGTATTCGACATGTCAGGCAGAGTAGAATACGTCGCCGCCTTTATTCCATAGTGAGAATTATTTGAAGTAATTGCAAATTCACTGTTTACTGCCATAGTTCATAGCTTCAACACAACACTGTCGTGCATGTATTAGTAGTCATCTAATCACGGGTCGAAGTAAAGTAGAAGAGACGGGCCTCCTTTACCGATTCATGTTGCTGTTATTCCACATGATTACAAGATGCGAATGTAGCTAAATAGCCTGGGGCAAGTGATGCGTTAGGAGTTCGAACTATGCATGATGTAGATGAAACAAAACTCCTCTAGATGCTATCAAATCTCCCGCAAGAGCTAAGCGCTAGCATTGCACTTTCAAACATCGGCCACGTCTTATGAAGGTATACTGAGTGTGTGGTTGAGTAGCTCACCGACTTTAACACGGGCGGAGTAAAAGTATTCTATCGCTAGAGGACTCCCTTCGTTACATTGCTAAACTCCGTGTCGATACAGTTTACCACTATGCGGTGGGCAAACCTTCATGCGCTGTGTGTGCAATTTCGTAAATCCGCGCAACATGATATATATCTACATTTCGAAGGAATAATATATAGCGATAATTTATAAACATATATATAAAAGAACGTATGGCTAATCTTGTCTAGTTCTTAACAGGGTTATGCAGGTTATGCACCTGCCTCTGGGTTTGAAATATACGGATGTTGATATACCAAGGTCGGTTTATCAGTTGCGTGGACTAACTGTCTTGTGTGTTAACCCGGGTAATGGTAAACGTACGTTGTGTTCCGTACTGTCTTGTTTGTTAACCCGGGTAATGGTAAACGCACACTGTGCTCCGTCATATCAAATCATAATGGGATACATGATAATGAAATCATTCATGATTGATCGGAACATGACGAGACGCGTGATAAGGCTCGTATGTGGCGACTCACTTCCGTGTTACAGGCATGTTCCGTAAACTCAGCATGGATGGAAGTTCCGTGTCCCGTAGCCCGTATTACTTGTTAGATTAAGTGTAGGCCACAATTCGAAAATTGAAATGTCAGTATGAAAAGCTTTTCGACAAATCTTTTCAAAAACCTTTTTGTTTCCTGATTAGATGCTATGTTGACAATTGTATTTCATAGTTTGCTTCTTTAATTTCCTGTCTCTTTTTCTGTTCAACCATTTTCTTGATCATGACAGAAACAATCATATGTCATTCTAATCGTCCAGACATCAGAAATGTGGTCAAATAATTTATATCTTTAAAAGCCATGGCATTGATAAACGAATAGAAAAGCTCGCCCTTGACATTAGCTTAACGATAAATAAAGCTAAATTCTTTAATTCTTCGATGGCGACCATTAAGTGATTCGTCAAAGATCTTCATCAAATCACAAGTGACATGAAAACAAAAACATATCAACTCCTAATTCGTTATCAGACGTTCACTTCGTATAGCCTCCTTGCTTGGCAACAATACACCAGGGACTTGTAATCAAAGGTGGATATCTTCATGAACGGGCCTTGGATCATAAACAGCTCTTGTCTCATGTCCTATGGATAGTTAATCATAACTACAAGTATTACAACAAACACCCCCCCCCCCCTCCCCCCGAAATAGTATTTCTCTATCATGATGTGAAACCATTCTATTTTTGATTACAACATTTGATCGTCCAATGTGCGAGCGTTAAAAAACATAATTTCATGTTTTTGTTTTCTTTGGCTTTCTTTCGTCTCGTTTTGTTTGGTATAGTTTATTTCTTCTTTTCCTTATTCTCTTAAATAACAAAATGACAAAATAGAAGCTCTGGATATAGAATACCAGTACCCAACGCAGCAATTGCTTCCCGTAAGTTGTGCAGTGTCTACAGTGTACTTTGTTAAATGCGCATTACATATCAGCCGATCAATCATAACACTCCGTACTTCCGACAGATTGACCCCATCAGTAGAAGAGGAATTTTATTAACACTTTCCATGCGGCAGGCAGCTGCAGACGACATTCCAAAATTTCACAAAATTTTCAAAATTTTCAAAATTGTTGAATTTCATTACCATATTTGGAATCACCATGAGAAATGCATTGAAATAAGTACAAACATGCCTTGTATTGGTCCAGTAATCCTTGAGATAGACCCTGAAAGTTGGGAAAGGTTTCTGACAAATCTGTTTTGGATATGGTAAAACCAATAGCCGCATGGAAAATATTAATACGACCGCAAAAAGCTTACGTATGATCTGAACTGTGGGTGATGGGATCTGGCGGCGTATTGTAACTTTAATCTGTTTAACTGAATGCGGTGCTGAACGTTCGCATAACTTCCTTTTATTCGACGTGTATTTTATATTGATATCCGGCCATTCCTTGGTTCTATTGGTTCTAATTTGAGTAGATTAATTAATTGATGATATTTATTAGACTAAATTAACCAAATACTAACTTAATTAGAAACATGGTGAAAATTTGATCTTGAAGCTATTTTAGAGTTTGCACTTCAACATTCCAATTAACTATACTTCTTTAGCAAGCGCCTCAACAGTAGTTCGATTACGATTAGGCTATAATTTGCTGTTTTAGTTTTCTAAATGCAACAGTCCCAAAAATATCTTTTATTTATTTATTTATTTATATCTTCATTATATAGACCTCTATAACTATCTCTAAGCACAGGCCAATTTATTTAGTTATTCATTTATTTATGACTTGTTTATTTAAGTTATTGATTAATTCAACACTTTTGTTGTTGTATTTTCTATTTATTTTCTCATAATATTTTAGGGGTACGTGGCGGTTGGTACGGAGGCGACACAAAGCCTCTGTAAAGCTGAGCCGTATCTTTGTTTGTTTCTTGGTTTCATTTTTGTCACCCAGTTATCACTCATTCGTCAATGTCAAGTATATTGATACGCGAGCGTTACATTCCTTATACACAGGCGTCTTGTCTCTTACATTGGTATGTTTCAAATGTGGGTCATACGCGTGCACCAAGGTAAGGCCACATTTTTGTTGTTGTTATGTTGTCCTCGACCGCCCGCTCGTCAGATTTAAGGCCGCTCCGATTTTTTTTTTCAGATTTTTTTCTTCTTTTCAGATATTTTGTTTTACAGTTTTTATAACATGTGCGACTTTTTGTGTGATTTCAACTTCTTGTTGGCTGAACTTTGAGCTTCGGCTGGTATAAGAAAATTATGCCGCCCGCCCACCCCTTATCTCTGAAAGCTGTGGAGGACTACATAACCTTCTTTTTTTGAAGGGGGGAGGGGGGGGGGGGGGGGCTAAGATAGACGTATATAAAAGGTTGTATCAACGATCAGGGGTTAGGCCAATTTTGTTGTTATTGTTGTTTGCCCTTAATGGACAAAAAATTGGAGGGTCGTTAGGTCTCTCCTTTTTTCTTTTTTTCTTTTTTTCTTTTTCCCCTATAACTTCATCCATTTCGACATTTTGGGCAATATTATTTGGCTTAAAATCGATGGATTGCGGCTTGAAACACGCGAAATAATTATTAAACATTGTTTCTACACTTTTGAGAAACAAAATATACCAAAATATTGACATTTTATGACATCAACAGAAACATTTCGTATTTTTGGGTCGGTCGCGGAGGCCAAACAAACAAACAAAATTGTCTTACTATGAAATCAATCAAAATCACACAAAAAGACAAAATGCGCCCAAATGCAAAATTATGAACTACATAAGTTATTTTTAATGAATAGGCTCTAGGAAAATCCAATTTATGATCTAAAGAAATACTTATATAGATTTTCCAGTCATGTCACAAATCATATTTATATTTCAATTACTTTGTTGGTTGTTTTTATTTGTTTACTCATTATTTTTAGAGGTATGTGGCGCTTGATACGGAGGCGAAAAAACACCTCTGTATATTAGGCCAAAAACCATTTGTTTGGTTGTCCTCCAGAACTCAGAGAGGAGGGGCGGGCGGGCGGATTTTTTTCTTTATTTTTTTCTTTTTCTTTTTCTTTTTCTTATACCAACGGAAGCTCAAAGTTTAGCCAACAAGAAGTTTAAATCGCACTAAGAGTCGCACATATATGTTATAAACACTAGTTTGTTATTCAATGCCATTTAAACTGTTGAAAAAAAGAAGGGAAAAAAAGAAGAACGGAGCGGCCCTAAATCTGACGAGCGAGCGGTCGAGGACAACATAACAATTTATTTTTTTGACCTTATAGCTGTGCCGTATCTTTGTTTGTTTCATGGGATCTTTCCTGATATTCAGAGCTTTAATTATATCATTATTGGGTGACGAGCGCGAGCGATAATGTACATTATTTTTAAGCTGCCTTGAAATTTTGATCACACAATTTGTAAGAAATCCCTGATCTTTTGCTGCAGGTAAAATATAAAACAAAGTCCATATATAAATCCGAGACATGTCTCGTTAATAAGGCCAACAACAAAAAATCGTAATGTTGTCCTCGACCGCCCGCTCGACAGATTTAGGGCCGCTCCGATTTTTTGTTTTATTTTTCCGATTTTTTTTTTCCAGTTTTTTTTCTCTAGATCTTTCTCTTCTTTTTCAGATTTTCTTTTTTTAAGTGTTTATAACATATATGTGCGACTCCTATCGTAATTTCTTGTTGGTTGAACTTTAAGCTTCCACTAGTATAAGGAAAAGAAGAAATAAATCCGCCCACCCACCCCTCCTCTCTGAGAGCTGTGGAGGTAAACATAACCTTTTTTGGGGGTGGGGGGGGGGGCTAAAAACTCATTACATCAAATGGATAGTTAATAGTGAATTACCTCTAATTGAAACCAAATCATGACTAGAGTTGATTGAATAATTGCACTGCACATTCGTCAATTATGCTACTTCAATGACATTAGTATTGAATGTGAACGGAGACATACTGACTGGTTGAGGTCATATTTCCAATACTCTTCATTCTCATTTCGTTAACCGTAATTCCCATTTACATCAACAAAATGAACGACGCTTAATTTGATTCCCTTGTGTACGGAACAATCCTATGTTTCAGGAATACGTGGATCTTTAACACTTTCCACGCGGCAGGCAGCTGCAGACGACATTCCAAAATGTAACAAAATGTTTCAAAAATGTCAAAATTACTGTATTTCATTACCATATTTGGAATCACCATGAGAAATGCATTGAACTAAGTACAAACATGCCTTGTGTTTGGTCAGTAATCTTTGAGATAGACTTTGAAAATTATGAAAGGTTTCTGAAAAATCTGTTTTGTGTATGTTAAAAATAATAGCCGCGTGGAAAGTGTTAAAGTACATCGTGTCCCAGCATTTGTTACATCGCTGTATCGTTATAATAATTTAGCGGAGGAGGAGGCGCGCAAGAAAAAACGAAATTATGGTTTCACGAAAGTATTTAACGGCTGCGTGGATTGAAAATATGCCCTACCATGAATTAATTTTCTACATCGCCTGCTATTTTCGTGAACTTCTACCCTTTCAACCCTATAATTTTACAGAAGACTTTTTATGGATAAAAATGCAATTCTTAAAATTGATTATTTTAAGAGAAAAAAATATTAGGGGAAAACAGATCTAAAATGCATTCTCTACGCAAATTAATTTCCATGGAAAACACCTACTTTTCAGGCTCAGAATGGTGCACCTCTACCGAAAGCAAAGCCCCCTTCCCCGACTTCTGCCTACATATTCATATATGTTGTCCAAAAATTCCACTGTACATCGCTCGATAGATACGATGGCCTTCGGTTATTCGAATAAGTCTGCCACTGTACACCGCTCAATAGGTTACAACGACCTTTTCCGAAGCTTTTTTATAGATAAAAATGCATTCTCTACCAAAATTAATTTCCATGGAAAGCACCTACTTTTACAGACTCAGAATGGTGCACCTCTACCGAAAGCAAAGCCCCCTTCCCTGACCGGTGCCTGCATTTTATGTAGACAGAAAATTCCACTGTACATCGCTCAATAGATACGATGGCCTTCGGTTATTCGATGAAGTCGGAAATGCCACTGTACACCGCTCAATAGGTTACAACGACCTTCGGTTATTCGATGAATTACCTAATTGCTTTAACTGATTGTTCTTCTCTTGCGAATTTGAAATATTTCAAAACATCGTAAATCTCAATTAAGCAAGTCAACTTGGAATTCTAACAATAACCTGCGTTGACTCTGCTAAAAGACATCCAAGTAACTAATTTAGACCCGTCAAATAGAGAAAACATGCTTGACACTTTCCACGCGGGTATTAGCTTTACCATACATGTACAAAACAGATTTTTCAGAAACCTTTCCCAATTTCCAAAGTGTATTTCAGTAAAGGCGTGTTTGTACTTATTTCAATGCATTTCTCATGGTGAATTCAAATATGATAATGATATTCAATAACTTAGACATTTTTGAAACATTTTGTGAAATTTTGGAATGTCGTATGCGTCGTATGCAGCAGACGCCTGTCGCGTGGAATGTGTTAAGGGTACCTGGGTTCTTTAAATGAGGTAAATCGAAGTAAAAGCATTTCATTCATCAATATTTCTTAAAAGAATTTTTAAAGAAATACATGTTTCTATGAAAGTGGTGAAACAAGATAATTGAGAAATTTGCATCTAGAAATACTTAGCTATTTCCGATACGATCCCGGAACATTCAAAATTCAAAAATTCTTACTCGAATCGGATAGAAATACACTGATATAACTTAAATATGGCGTATCACCCTGCATACAAGATACATGTACATGATTGTATGTTCATAACATGGGCCTGGGGCTTTCATTCTAGGGATTTTTTTTGGCGCGTCAGTTTCAGGTAAAACGAATTTGAAGCTAGTTTGTGTGTGAGTAGTACATTTATCCTGTGGCTTTAAAAGTCTGACAGACTGCCAGTACCAAGTTCAATTAAATGTAATAAATATAAGAGGGCCTGACGTTTCGATCTTAACAGAATCTTTATCGAAGCCAATTTAAGTTCGATTTTTAAATAATGTAGCGACAAGCATTGTCTTTATTACATCCACTTTCATTTATTTACTCGGTTGTTCAAAAAGTAGTACACTTCTAGTTCCTTCGACGGCTTATATTATCATAACCTGCTCGGTTAAAGCTCATATTTGTATTATAAATACAAATAAGAGTAGGCGCTGAAAGGCCCCTTGATAAACATCCTGAACTGATAAAGATGAAGAAAGAGAGAGGGGAAAGACGGGTAAACAGGTTAGTCAGTACAATAAGGCCATACTCTACTACAATAGATATAAATAAGTTGGCACACACATTTAAAAACAAAATCCTACTCAAAAGACTTTGTTTTAAATCCTGTCGATTAGAATTGGCTGAAAAGCAAAATGAGATATGACACGACACAAGATACTTGAAACTAATAGTAATAGAAAGGGTTTCTCATGTTTATTAAGGAAATTTTTGAGAGCGGAAGTAATGTTTAACACCGGATGTACATCGGGCACTGCTACTAACAAGGAAACAAATATTATAAAGAGCGTTCCTGACCCTCTTAAAATTGTCTCGCGCAGCAAGTGTTTAGAAAGTATTGCGGCAAATGCATTTCATGACTAGAGTTTTATGAAGTGAAAACCAAACTTTCCATACGTCTGCGTACGTCATACATACATCATTAATAAAACACCGTATTGATTGAAAGTATCGCTATTATACTTGTAAAATCAGAAAGTTTGTCGCTAGGTTTTCATCAAAATTACACTGTCATAACACATACACTTACAACAATAGTCTCGTATCGAATACTCCTGGCATCTTAACGCTTTCCATTCGGTAGACGTCTGCAGACAACTTTCCAAAATGTCACAAAATGTTTCAAAAATATCACAATCATTGCATTTCATTATCATATTTGGAATCACCATGAGAAATCCATTGAAATAAGTACAAACATGCCTAGTATTGCTTCAGTAATTCTTGCGATATACCTTGAAAGTTGGGAAAGGTTTCTGAAAAAATCTGTTTTGTGTATGGAAAGTGTTAACACTTTCCACACGGCTATTAGTTTGACCACATACACGACAGATTTTTCAGAAACCTTTCCAAAATTTCAAAGTCTATCTCAGGGATTACTGAACCAATACTAGCCATGTTTGTACTTAGCTTAATGCATTTCTCATGGTGATTCCAAATATGTTGATGAAGTTCAATAATTGTGACTTTTTTAAAACATTTTGTGACATTTTGGAATGTCGTCTGCAGATGCCTGCCGCGTGGAAAGTGTTAAGGGATACGCGTAATATCGAAACGATGTACGTCAACCGTCAGACACACATCCTCCGCTGAATCGTTCATCATCCGATCACTACTACTACGGCCGGCTATCTGCTATATGTCATTTACGATTAACAATGGCTGGTGTAACATTAATAATACAGCTGCGTATATTTAATATCCAAGATCATTAATGCTGCTTCCGCTTGATGACACTCTGTAAAGTTTATCTTTGATTAAAGTTATTGTATATCTTACGGCGCGTCCTTGTATAAATGTATGAATGTTGTAACCACTGAGTATGTTTTTATTCTTCTTTGGGTTCACTGTCTCGCAATGCGTGGTGTTATGCCGGAAAGTAATAAAAACATTACGCGCGAGAGACCGTCATATTTCTTATTTTCATCTCATACAATTCTTGAACTCCTCCTATTGTCTAGCTATTGTCCATTGTTCTTCACGTCGATTATATCGTGCAAGATCAACGTAATTGGGGACCTTTCTTTTATTCAACTGTGCATTATCAGAATCCTTTGTTTGATAAGGCCAGTTGTTAGTTGTAACTGAATATGTTGACCATGCATGTTTTAGACTTCCGGTAGCACATTGGAAGAAGCGTTATAGGTCACCTTTTGAATGATCTAGAAACACAGATTAATCGTTAACACACTAATGTATAATGATCTGCTGGGAAAAGGTGTACTTTAAGTCCCAGGCACTGGAATGTACTAGTATCGTCCTATATTGGAACACCCAGTTTCGTTCGATACTGGTAGTCAGTGTTCCAGTATCGTTCATACAAGCTCATATAAAACAATAAGTCTTTCCCCCACTCACCCCATCTACTCCCTCGTCAATGAATGTTGGTGTTGAAAATGAGCCGCAGAATATCAATACTGTCATTTGGTGAGCACATGTTATAATCCATTTTGTGTCTTGTTGTTAAGAGTATGACAGCGGCTATTAGTTTTACAATTTCAAAACAGATTTTTCAGAAACCTTTCGCAACTTTCAAAGCCAACTCAAGAATTACTGAACCAATACTAGGAATGTTTTAAATGCATTTCTCATGGTGATTCGAAATATGGTATTGGAATTTAATTATTTTGACATTTTGAAACCTTTAGTGACATTTTGTAATATCGTCTGCAGACGCGCCTGCTGCATGGAAAGTGTTTATTAATATTCACCAACTATCCATTTTGAATGACATCTTCATAATCTGTGACACTGAATGTAGTTAATGTTCATCAACCACTCATCTTTAATGACATCTTCATAATATGTTTTGCTCCTTCTTAATTACAGTGTGACATTGAATCTAGTTAATATTCATCAACCATCCATCTTTAATGACCTCTTCATAATATGTTTTGCGTCTTCTTAATGACAGTGTGACATTCAATTTAGTTAATATTTATCAACCATCCATCTTTAATGACATCTTCATAATATGTTTCGCTCCTTCTTAATAACAGTGTTACTTTCAATTTAGTTAATGTTCGTCAACCATCCATCTTTAATGACATCTTCATAATATGTTGCGCTCCTTCTTACTGACAGTGTGACATTCAATTTAGTTAATGTTCATAAACCATCCATCTTTAATGACATCTTCATAATATGTTTTGCGTCTTCTTAATTACAGTGTGACATTGAATCTAGTTAATATTTATATACCACTCATCTTTAATGACATCTTCATAATATGTTGCGCTCCTTCTTAATGACAGTGCGACATTGAATCTAGGTAATATTTATATACCACTCATCTTTAATGACATCTTCATAATCTGTTTCGCTCCTTCTTAATGACAGTGTGACATTCAATTGAGTTAATGTTCATCAACCATCCATCTTTAATGACCTCTTCATAATATGTTTTGCGTCTTCTTGATTACAGTGTGACATTGAATCTAGTTAATATTCATCTACCACTTACTTTTAATGACATCTTCATATAATTTGTTTGGCGCTTTTTTAATGACACTGACACTGAATTTAATTAAACGTTCATATTGTAATAGGTGATCAACGAATTGCTATAATTTTGTTTGTTGCGCCTTGATCATGTATTTGGATATGCGCCTTATAAGAAATGTTATGTGGGGGTGGGTGGGTGTAGGGGGTATAGAGGGTTGTATGTATGTATGTATATGTAATGGTGAACCCGCCAATCCGAGGACCTTTGTCCCTACCAGCCGGCAATGTGAGGACAAAAAAAAATGTGAGGACCTTTTTTGAAGTCCTCTCTTTTTTCCTGCATAAAAACGTATAGAAGTTGGATCCTTACCCCCTAAGGGTGTATGGCCATGTCCTCCATTAGACGTCATTACACATACCATACAAATGTCCCTACATGTATGGTACAAAAAATAAAATGTCCTCAGATTGACTGTAACTTCTATACTTTTTTAAACATGTTTTAATACGGGTTCTCACATGGGTTTGTACTCGACTATAGATGTACATGTATGTATATGTATTTTATGATTTACAGGGGTACCTGGAGATGAGTTGGAGGCTGCACCATCAATTTTGATCAAAACTCGGATTTCTTATTTTTGCAATCGTATTATATAATGTATGAAGTTACACCTGTGGAGTTTTCTAATAAAAAAAAAATCAGCCCATTTTTACGTCAATGTTCATTGACTTTAATTTATTGTTTAGGTTAAGAAAGGATACACGCACTTATATTGTTTTATGAACTGAAATATGAGTTGGATAACTAAATGGTTGGTAAAATCACTCACAATTTGTTTCGCTAATTCTAACAATATTTTCGAATGCAAGTCAGAAGATAAAGCGTGTTTAGTTGTATTATCAGACAACATGGGTCTCAAATTGCGTTAGTAGCCACGAGATCACAGGGAGAAGAGTCGTGTCTATGACGTTGTTAAACGATTGATTTAGCAACATATCCGGATACAAATAACTTCACGATTCATTCTCAGGCAGACGTTGACCCGCTATTACGTCAAACCTTGCATCTTTGATCGTATGCGAAAAACGATTCTTTCGCTTGCTATTTTTGTATAAATAAACCCTGGAAATTGGTACTGTTTATGTCTGAATTCACGTAGATGATTATTATTGACGTATGCCATAACGCATGCATACTGCTTGTTGACGCCGTTGTTTCATGTATAAAAGGTACCTTAAAAAAAGAAAGCGTTGTCAACTGGTTTCACCAACACATCTATGTCCAAATCAATTCTTCAAAGTCTTAAAGGACAGTTCATAGATTTTGAAAGAGGATTAAATTGTGAAGTGAACGTTGTTCTCATACCAACGTATTTGATGAAAGACTTCTTCGTGTACATTTTTGTGTAAAATATATGATAGCAACGCAATCCGGAGTTAATACTAATTTGACCTTCTCCCTTTTAGTTTCATTGATGAGTTGGTTGTGAGAAAAGGATTTGAGGTAGAGGTATATTTGTGGGGGGATTTTTCTTCATAATTTGGCTAGGGTGTCCATCCTATCTTTATAATTATAGTCAGTCCAGTGAGAAAGAACACACTGATTCTGATTGTGAATAAATATTACCAAATTAAAATAATGTTTTTAGAATATTAACATCATATTTCCAGAAAATTTGAACATATGGCATGAAAATAAGAAAAAACATCGCACCTCAAGGTTTCTACATTGAACTATTTATGATCTTTCTTGCATGGGTAATACTGGCAGGGGTGTCGGATTTGATGTTCTGCCTTTTCCATGAAATTCTTAATGTTTCCTTTCAGGAAAGATATATAATATATAGATCAACCTGACCGAATTGGGGAATTATGACAGGTGTTTTTTAGGTTAGGTAAGAATATTGCACATACAGAGATATCACATTACACTTACAGAGATATCACATTATAAATCCGTGGTCTTTGAACTCATCAAATATACAGGCTTACACATTGTGTTAACATGGTTAATGCGTAACATATAGGTAAAAACATTTCCCTTGTTTTTTTAGATAGTCGTCAATCAGGTAATTGAATTTCTCCCTAGCTACGCATCTTAGATGTAAGCCGATCTACTATAGTTCAATCAGTTCCAAATTAGAAATATTCGGTTTTTATCTCTACGCGCGCAAATGTAATCAAAGCGTTCGCACGCGATTATGGCCGTAAACCATTACTGCTCATTACGCATACCAATACATCTAATATGGCGATATTGTCGGATTGTCAGGGGATACCATGGCGCCGTGAATTTCTAACGCAGCTTGTGCGATGGGCGTTAAAATCAATACCACCGATCAATGATGCCGGAGAATGGAAGCGCAGCACGTGCAGAGTCTGCAATAAAGTGACGCACTACTAACACGCGAGTATGTGCGCTTTTTTTAATCGCGTATTTGTTTTTGTCATGGTGCGACTGTCCGTTCTTTGGCTTCATTTTGTATGCGTCGTGAGCAGACTGTGCCATATACTAACTACTTTAAAGACCACATGCAGGCGGTTTTGATCGCACGCACGCGTCATGGATATGATGTAAAGCCCTTCTGTATTCATTCGCTGCTGTAAGGAGGCTTCACCAATTTGGAACAGATCAAACTATAAGTCTTAACTTGTTCGAATAACCGCGAGTGAATCTTCTAGAAATCAAAAAATGTCTGCCTAAACCCGAGGAATTCTACGAAACATCAGTCGAGCTTTTGAAACCCTATCCAGATACCATCATCATAATGCTTTACAGTAATCCACGTAAAGCGTATTGAAACGATTAAGTTACCTCGATATTAATGTGCAGTTTTTTTGTTATGACCTAGTTTTCTAGTTTTTCTGCCTGATTTATTCAGTCAAAAAACGAAACAATTTTGATTTCTTTCTTGTTCTTTTATTTATTTATTTATTTTAATTTTTTTGGGGAGGGGAGGGGCGGGCGGGGTTCTACTTGTACGTTCATATCAACATACAAAGCACGGGAATGGCTTATGGTTACAATAAATATCAGGCCACAAATAAATCGGAAATCTCATTTTGTGTTTACACTGCGCTTCAATGGGAAATTCTTTCTTTTTACTGTTACGAATGAAAAACAAAACAGTAATCATCTTATGTGATTTCAAAATAGTCTTCATCAATCATTTGTTCTTCAAAATCAATTAGAAGTTTTCCGAGACACTCTGCATCTATCTCGTTGAGAACCCTTATACAGAAGTTTAAAAAAAAGTTCATCGCGTCCCTATGGTCCAGTTATTGACATACGACTTGGACATTGCAAATAGACTGCTCATGCATATTATATCTACTTGTCTACTCCGAATATAAATCCGCTTTTCACTTACAAGTAATTGCTTTCCCGCTTTCATACAACCTAGCGTGTTTTATCTTTTTATGCATTGATAGGGGGAACCAACTAATAAAGGTCTTTTAAAGGTATAGACATTGAATATCTGCAGATTTGAAATAAAGTATTTTTAAATACCTTATTTCACAAATCTTCAGGTTTCAATTTCAAATATAAGTTTTTAAACAAATCAATGTATCGATTATTCATCGATACATTTAGAATAAGTTTGATCGTAATAGAAGTCGTTCGAGCACGCTGTACTTCGATAAAGAGCGCTCTTTTACTTTGCACCTATACAGGCGAGTCAGAAAGAACTGGCACTTTATTCACAAAAGCGTCATGAACACTTCAGGCATGCATTTTCAAAACCAAGAATTTTTAAAAAAAAATCGATTATTGCGTTATCATGTTACACTAATCTTCAAAGAATCTCATTTCAAGCAGCTTAGTGCTAAGCATAGATGAAAGGAACCGACAATTTGGAACCCGGTAGTATATTTTTAACGGAATAAATCGTATTGGAAACTGGAAACCAATGCTTAGCACCATGCTGCCGGAAACTGGATTCATCTTCAATGCGTTGTAATGAAGCGCGCTTTATTTAATCAGTCCTATGTTCGGACTGATTTTTTTTCTTGAGTTCTGACTCGCAATGTATAAACCATAAAGGAATGTCAACACTTATTGCATGTGTAACAAGCAAGTATGGTGTATATGACTTCATCGACTATTCGCCACTTACAGGGACGGACTGGGACCTGAAAGCGGGTCCTGAGAAGCCCAAAACAGATCCTGAGAAGCCCAAAACCAAGCGGCCCATGTGGCGATCGTCACAACGCCACAGTGGCCAGTCCGCCCCTGGCCACCTGCTGTTCACGGAATATGAATAATGCAACTCTGGAATCAAATATCGGCTGAGAAATAATGGTGGAATAGAAATCCATATGTCCCCCTATGGAAGACATTATCGTAATCTTCCCCACTCACAAGGAGTATCAAATGGAATTATCTGAAGGTGTGACTCCATTTGAAATAATACACAGCCTGTGTGGAATATTAAGTTAATTCCTTGCGCAGGGGGTGTATGGATTCAACTTACGCGGGGTTTTTTATTTTAAATATTTAGGTATGGTAGTTAAATAAGAAATAATAAAAGTGGTACGGTATAACCTTTTCAGGTAAAACCCCACACTCTGTAGATACATTATTCACAATAACAATGATTCATACCACTCATATCAGTAATATCTGAAAACATGTAATAACATGCGTGGTCGTTGTGTTCATTGCTGAGAAAGTTTAAAGAAAATTCAAGTTGGGTTATAGTGGGAATAATGGGTCTTCAGAAATAACACAAAAGGATACAAAAAGGGGAGGTTCAGATCAGAGTGCCACTTATCTCTATCGCATTGTTTGGTTCCCCCTCCCCTCCCCTCCCCTCCCCCTTCCCCGGTTGTTTGATCTTGTCCTTTTGTTTTTGCCCATCAAACTATTCGCTTCAGATAGTATTCTGAACATGCTCAATGGTCAAATATCTCATACATATTCTAACTATTCTTGTCAATTGTACCAAACGTACATAACATGATGACACTTTCAATTGCTAATTCTGGTACTTTTTGCACACTTTGCAAATGGTGTTTGATAGAGCATGACAAAGAATTGTGTATTACGCTCGATAGCGAATAGTCAAACAGATGAACTGTATTTACCTTTTAAACCTGCGTCATTGGTACAGGGTGTCACAAACTTAAGTTTATATTCAGAAGACAAAAAACCGTTTGTAGTTAGTATGAGAACGATTGCTTATGCTGTTTCGTAAGAAAGAATGATCAAGGTTTGAAATATAATAATTTTGATTCCGCCGGAATCTGGGATTGCTGAATGTGTTCAACATACGAATTAAACTAATGGCTGTGTAAATATGAAATGTTCTTTTTGTATTTTACGCGTACTGTGCATCCGATTAAGCGGAATATCGAACAATACATAGTAAGACTAATGGTGGTGGTCATTCGGAGTGTTTCTTCCCATTTATGCACGAACATTAACACTTACAACACTAGATTAAATCAGGTGCGCAGACCCAATTTTCAAATATCGTTAAGACCCAATTTGCAAATATCGTTAAGATCATGAAGATGGCGGATACGTGATATCACTCTGAAACGTCTCGCTTGCAAGAAGTCAGCTTAATGAGTCCAGTGTGGCTAGGTTTCAGACACTTTAAAGTAAAGACAGTTTACTGTTCGAACTTCGACTTCGGGTTATTCTACCTGGTCCTGAGCACATGTTGGCCATAAACAGTTGGGTAAAGTTTTATGTTTCCAACGTATTAAGGGGGGGGGGGGCTGTTAACCCTCACAACATGAAATTTATCAAGCACTGTAACTTTTGAACTATTAATATGATGTATATAAAAGTATACATTTTTGGAAAAAGGAAATGAGTCAGAGAATCCATTTTTGGTATCAAATTTTACCACAGATGCTGATTTTTAAATTTTGACAAAAAAATCACTTTTTTGGTTCACAATTTGCTGCATTCGTAGCAAATTCAGTTTTTGGTAAAAAATACTGAAATTGCACCAAATTCATCTTAATAAAATTCTCTTGGAGAGGTGTTTTTTTGTCGTTTTAATAATTGACCAAAAGGTTTTTTGGCACTTTTTGGTCAATAATTCCAAAATTAAATCAGATATTAAAAAAAAAACTCCTAGAGAATTTTTTTAATAAAACTAGAACGACAAAATTCGACAAAATACCATTTTTAGTTATCTTGACAAAACCTAAAATGGGTCAAAATGTTCTCCAAAATGGTCATGTTCATGGTTGGATTCATTGAACCCTTTTCTTCAAGAAAATGTACTTTTATACATAATTAAATGAATAATGAAGGAGTTACAGCAGTTTTACGGAGGCTATGCCTAAGAGTGTGGGTTCTTCTGCATCACGAACATTAAATGCCGCGAAAAAATAGTGCTTGTTTTAGAATAAACCTACCGTATGTGTCCTTGTTGGGTAGCACTGCATTACATAATGATATGGTGAACTGTCACTACAAATTACTCTGTACACATCATGTTCTGGTGATCACTCCATTTCCATGGGAAGCCGAGGATTTTTTAGTTGGGGCTTTAATGAGTTGCGGATGTCATATATACCTAGATTGTTCTTCAGATGGTACCTCCCCCTCCATGCACAAACATCAACTTTATTGGTTTCCTGTACTATTTTTAGACTGTTGTGTTTTGATTTGGGGTGTTTTTTTGTTTGAAAGATACATACACCATATCCCTGGTATTTTGGTATGCAACAGAATGAACAGATGCTTCAGAAAATGGTTAGGGAAGACGTCAAAACTCGACCGCCCGTTGACCGCCGGTTACGGGCGGTTCCGCCCGGTTCTTTCAGGTCAAATGTTTTACTGGTATATGAATATTCGCGCATGCAACACTGAACATCCGCCGGTTGACTTAATGCTGTAACCGGACCAATTTACACTATCAATCTGCTACGTTGCGGTCATAATAGCTCTCTCTATAATCGTTCTATAAACAAAACCATTCATAGACTTTCGGTATTGATTTTAAAAAGTTAATTGACCTATAAACAGATTGAAAAAGCCAACCCCAGCGAAAATCAATAGCTGTATTGTACTGGTTGTCAAATGAGCCCATTACTTCAAGATGTTATTGCTCACGCGTGTGACGAGGCACTATCAACCGGTCGTGTTCACCAGAGTGTAACTATTTGACCTCATTATGTGTGTATATTATAACAGACGACACGTTTGTGAGAACCGGGCGGAACCGTTTTTTGACGTGATCCCTTACAAAACATGATTCTTTCTCTTGGATCGCCCCCCATTCCATTTCAATGGAATTTTTTCTGTAATAAACAAATAAATTCTACTTCAACCATAGTTTTACTAACGAATATTGGCCATATTAAATTGAATATAATTCTAATCAAATTAATTGAATATATATGACATATTTAAAACTTAAATTAAATGTAAAATTTATTCATTTGTATATTTCTATATTTACTTATTTACTTTTTATATTATTAATTATCTACATAATTATTCATTTATTTATTTAATCATTTTTTATTTATTAATGTTTTCTCATGTTTATTTGTTTTAATTTCTTTATTTTATAAGTAATTTTTAATATTTTAATTTTTAATATGCGTGTATTTATGTATTGATTCATTAGTTTATTGATTCATTTATTTTCGATTAAAAATGTAATTTTCGATTTATATTATTATTTATTAACAAAATGATTCAACTATTTATTTAAAAGTATTTTAAAAAAAATACTCATTTATTTATTTCTACATTTATTTATGTATTGATCAAATAAATTGAATACATATGACATATATTTAAAACTTAAATTGAATGTTAAAACCGTGTTTATCACTAAACTATGGCTGTAATTTATATTGCTTTCTAGTAATGCCATGCAACATCTATGCGCTTGCTTCTTCTGCCACATAATTTTAGCAACTAAAAGCCGTATTTACAAATGTTGCTATTTTTGCTCTTTCTATTTGCCTTATATCGCAATTTCCTTTTGACCTCCAACTTTCCATTTTAATGGAATTTTTATACACACTTTAAATGATGTTTGAAAGAGCATGACAAGAAGCGTGCAATAGTGAATCAAACCGATGAACTGTATTTACCTTTTAAACCTGCGTCATTGGTTACAGCGTGTCACAAAATTAACTTTATATTACATTCAGAAATTGCTTACGCCGTTTCGTAAGAAAGGATGATCAAGGTTTTGAGTTTGGGCTTTGTTTGTATGAACTTATTTTTTTCTTTCTTGATCACTGACTCGATCGAGTGGAAAACATAAAAAGGTTTATCATTCCTCGTTCACCTTTTTGTCAGGACAGTTTACTAATGATATAGTACTAACCATGAGAAATGCATTGAATTAAGTACAAACATGCCTATTATTGGTTCAGTAATCCTTTAAATAGACTCTGAAAGTTACGAAAAGGTTTCGGAAAATTCTGTTTTGTAATGGTAAAATTAATAGCCGCTTGGAAAGTGTTAAGACATCCAAGTGTCTATAACACTTGCTATAAACCTGGCGTTAGTTATAATTATTACACCGCTGACAACATCACCATTCTTGAGGCCGGGTTACGTAACACTTTCCACGCGGCTATCATGGCTATTAGTTTTACCATACAAAACAGATTCTTTTCTGAAACCTTTCCCAAGTTTCAAAGTGTTATCTCAATATAATTTTTTCCCAAAAGGTTCTTGAAGCTTGAGGAACCATTGTCTTGGCTAAAGAACCCTTTTAGAACCTTTTTTGGTTCTAAAAGGAACCCTATAGAAATTTCATTGGGTTCCTTTTAGAACCAAAAAAGGTTCTAAAAGGGTTCTTTAGCCAAGAAAATGGTTCCTCAAGCTTCAAGAACCTTTTGGGAAAAAAATATGGAGAACCCTCAATGGTTCTTGGTAAAACGGTAAAAAATGTTTTAGCCAAGAAGAAATGATTTTTAACAGTTGAAAAGGACTACATTTGTTTACATTTCTCTTGAATTTGCATATTACATAAAAACAAAAAAGTAAATATACCTTTATGTCTTATTTAAAATTTGAAAGTTCTTCAAAGAACCATTCTAAGGTTCTTTTTAGAACCTTTTAGGCCAAAAGGTGCTCCCCGCGGGACAAAAAAGGGTTCTTAAACGAACCATTTTTTCTAAGAGTGTATCAGCACTTATATTGTAATTTTCCCTAACAGCTTCCCAATCTCGCTTGGGTCGACGAGGCAATTGAGACTCAGTACCTTGCCCAAGGATACAAACACGTTGGCCACGGCGGGGCTAGAACTCACAACCTTATGATTATGGATCCCGCGCTGTTCCTCTGGACCACACGTGCTCTCTTTTCAACACTGAAAAACACTATACATACAGTCTCGTCATATTTTGACAGATTTTGCTGGTTACTGTGAAAAATAAGCATGATAAGCATGCGATGAATTGAGCCATATACGGCTGATAAACACTCTGATCGATAAATCGTCCATAGCTACCACTCACAGGTCATGGGTTTCCTATTGAACACCATGTCGAAAAAGGGACCTTATGTTATGTACATTCGCCTGTTTGTTGGTGTTTTCAATGTTTTTGACTCTTTTTTTTCCCCCAAAAAATTGAGCTTGTTGCGAGTTTTAAACTGATTTCGAAATTTTGCAATTGTAACTCTTTCATTATTTCTTTTAGAAAAGAAGGAATTGAGGAATAATATGTAACCACAGCCCCGAAATAATATCGGCAAAAGTAGACATATTCGATGTGCCATCATACGTCGCGTTACTGTTGTCCTCTGTGGGGTTTTGAACGAAACACACTATAAAAGTTCTGTAACTCTGATATGATCGAGTAGATACTATTTTTGAAAAACCCTATACACGTAAATCTGAATTACCAACGATATAAATAAAAAGATTGAAATGATGGACAGACAAAATAGCTGTCAGTTGTATAAGCATTATCAAGTGGCATTCAAGTTGAATTGATTATGCTGCCAGGTTATGCTGGTTATAGCCAGCAAATGGTGGAGATATATAAATAAATAACGAGCGTAGTTAACACTTTTCATTCGGCTATTACCATATACAATAAAACCAATTTTTAAGAAACCTTTCCCAACTTTCAAAGTCTTACGTCAAGAATTACTGAACCAATACTAGGCATGTTTGTACTTATCTTAATGCATTTCTCGCAGTGATTCCAAATATGGTGATACAATCCAACAATTTTGACTTTTTTAAAACATTTTGTGACATTTTGAAACTGTCGTATGTATAGACGAACGACTGCCGCGTGGAAAGTATTAAAGGTACGTCAGGTGAAAAAGTAATCGATGACTCCAGGTTTTGCTCTCTCGTGACCCCAGGTGCCGGGTCGATATAGGAATGGATATGACCCGGGATATATGAGACCTCTGTATAGCCGTACAAACACCTTCAATGTTGAGTTATATAACGGTTTAAAGACACTAGAATCAGTTTTAAGAGACTAATTTCGCTTTCTTTTACAAGCAAGTTGTTAAGAATAAGGGTCTCTTTGTTTAAAGGCATATTATGTGATCTTTTCCAGAGAGCGCCCTCTATTCATGATTTTTTTTTAGAAAGTAGATTTTCTAGCAGGTTTACATTTCTGATCATATTATCATACATACATTCCAAGTTACAGAGCGATACGATTCCTAATTACCTCAAAATCATGGTTTTAGAGTGAATTTAGAGTGAAAATATAAACTGTGGTGTTATCCAGACAGTTTATTTTCACTCTAAAACCATGATTTTGAAGTAATTAAGAATCGTATCGCCCTGTAATTTGGAATATATGTATGATTTATGATCAGAAATGTAAATCTGCAAGAAAATCTGCTTTCAATTTTTTTCGATGTTGAGGGCGTTCCCTGGAAAGATCACATTATATACCTTTAAGGGAATAATAAACTATTAATGCTGCTGAGGATTTTATTTGAGAATAGCAAATCTTAATATTAGGAGGTTGAAAAGAGACATCGGCTGTCTGTTTCAGAAAAAGACAACATTCTAATTATTATCGACAGAATCCTATTTCCTTTAAATTAAGGTGTGTAGTAGATTTATACAGAATAGTTACAGTGCACGATAATTGAGTTTATTGAATAATGTATATTCATAGTGGGGGTTTTACCGGCATACATTATACGCTCGTAATACATACAGCACCGTTCATTTATTAAATAAAAGAGCGATGCCTCTACAATAAGGATACAAAGATTAAAAACAACTTCCTTTCGCCACCTCCAATTCTAAGACCCTCCAGGAACCTCCCTCGCTTTTCAATTTCAACACACGCCAAAGACACCCACGATTTCATGCCCTCTGGTCTCGTAGCTTACAGAGCAAAGATGAAATAACAAAGTTGCGAGAATTGTTGACACTTGAAAAACGTAAATATGTTGACCCGTCAGCTATGCGATGTACAATGGTCAGGAGAATATTGTTGACAGCTTTTCTTGGTATCTGGTATGCTAGCTAGCTGCTCTTTTCGTGGTCACGAGTGAAAGTATTGTATAGGCCTATCAAAAATAATTACAGTAAGTTTATGCGAACCACGCCGAATATTCGTTAAATCATATGCATTGTAGTGCTAGCATGTAGAAGAATCGACTAACAGCTATACTATATTTGGGAGGTTATTTTGCGACTGCTTTATGGGGCTGGTGAAGGAAGAGGAACTGAGGAATGCCTAAAACTGTATTTACTCAACGCTAAATGGCAAAAAGTAGCCCAGTAGACATTAACAAGGTTAATGAACTGCGTGATTAGAAATAAACTGGTACAACTCTCTACAAAGAGCTCTGACAGGTCAATCAATTGGTTCACTGCAACTCAAAAAATATGCATAGGCCTAATACAAGATACACAAATGGGCAGAGGGGTTAAAAATGCCAATGAAAGTGACATAAGAATAAGATAAAAGCCCAAACATAGAGAACAACATCAAAATATAAATATAGAAGATAAAATTATATCTGAAGGTCATGGGCATGATCAAGAGAACCTATACACAACAAACTTATAAACTAAATCTACCAGGAGCTGCCTGTCGTCACCTGTCGTCAACTTGATATGCTTCTTTGCAGTATCGGTGATCAGTACATTGTTGCAAAGCATTATACCATACTAACCGTAAATACACCTTTTCTATTATTAATTATACGATGCTGGCTATGTGTACACAAGCAGTGACAGTTACTGGTACAAGTAGTATTGGAGACGAGTGGTAATATCTTTGATACGTTATGCACGCTTGGAATGTACAGACTGGTCGCTGTTAATTGATGGACATTCCACGTGCTTCAAGGACGGGTCAGCAAACGGGTGAATACCGATGAATAGTGGTAGAGTTTTAATGATACATCCGGGATATTGCATCTGAAGAATTTTGGAAGTTTACAGCAACTATTTCAAGCTTTGTACCAGTATTTTCGCCAGCTCTGTTTAACAAATGGAACACACGTTTCCTAAATTATTTGCTTTATCAAAGTTTGTGCTTTTGAAGTACATCGTATAGGCTACCACTATCAGTGTCCATAAACACTAATCTGGTTCAGCATATATCGATACAATAGAATAAACTGTCGAATTAAATCCCGGGGGGGGGGGGGGGTCAGTGAACATACCAAGCGGGTACGCATCCGCGTCCAAAAAAAACGTCGAAAAGGGTCCAGATTTCACCACACGACGTCGTCGACGTCTTTCTGAAAAAGGAGTACTTTGTTAGGGGTATCGCACTTTAGGGTATCCATTACAGCATCGAGGTATCGACGTTTAGGGGTACTAATTGCCGGGCTAATTGTTGTAAACATGTGTGACTTTTCAATAAACATGCAAAATGTTGAAAAAGATCTTCAATATTTCCCTACTTTTTGTATGCATTCTACATCATGTATATCACATGCATATCTGTATAAATGTCACATGATTATGAATTAAGATTATTTTGAGCATTATTATATTACGCCATTTAGGGGTGCATTATTGAGTGTTGGTAACGCCGTTTAGGGTAGGGTTTGTATGTGTTACGCCATTTAGGGGTATCAAAATAGTGTTTTGGTTTACGCCATTTAGGGTCCATTTCGGAGGTGCTTGGACGCGCATGTGTACCCGCTTGGTATGTTCACTGACCCCCCTCCCCCCGGGATTGAATCATCTAACCTTGACTTTGGAGTGAATACTATTTGGCATCGTTTAACCGTGCAACCATAATAGAAACTCATAATTTACATTCATTGCATTCACCAGTTCAGTCACAACAGGACTCAAGTGTATCCCACCGGAACGACAAACAAACAAACAAACAAACATGAATAATTTCAACGCTTGAGGGCGCTCTTTCTCTAAGATCTTACAACTTTGTATTGCCATAGCAGTTCGCATTGTCGCACAACCCATTGCTGTATAATTGGTTCGATCTCTTAAATGAGAGCAAACAGGAAATAGAAACACACGATTAAAAAAAGATATGTATCAAATGGACATCAATTATCATAATAAAAATCTCACAGATGATATCTATAGAAGGTACCCATAGCCATGTGCAACTAGATTTATATATTATACATCCTATTCCCAGCCTAACAAATGGCTTTCATTTATATCCAAGACATGCATTGTATTATCATTACACCACACCACTGTAATATTGCATCATGAACATGCATTGGGCCTGAGTAAGTTGGTTGATAATCGCCAGCAAGCTGGCTCTATGGACACCGGATTGGGGGTAGTCGGAGGTTGGGGTAAACAGCACAGACTGATCTAAAGACAGCAAAAAAAGTAACTCGGCTGTTGTAAAAGCCCCTATAATTTTAAAATTGTAACTCATATTCTAAAAATGAAAATACCAGGAGACGGACAATTTCATTACGGTGATTTTGACACCTTGTTTGATAAAATCTATCGAGTATTGTTGTCGCGGTATGTGCTTACAGATGAAAAGTGCCCATTTCCATTGTTGCAGTAACTCCTATTAATCTCTCTGATTCAGCGTGAAGATAATAGCGGGAATGTTGATATAACATCTGCCCATTTGCGTTCAACAATAAGATCACGACAGTACTTTTCATAAAAATCAAAAAATCAAAAGTTGAACTTACATGGTTGTAATCGTGGTAATACGAGGCATTTTAACTTGTTAAATAATGACGACACATCACAGCTCAAATCAATGCTCTTGCAACTTCTTTTTTTTTCTATTTGATAACTTTACAGCACAACAAGAACAGCTAATCAACATTCCCGCTATTATCTTCACGCTGAATCATAGAGATCAATAGAAGTTACTGCAACAATGGAAATGGGCACTTTTCATCTGTAAGCACATACCGCGACAACAATACTCGATAGATTTTATCAAACAAGGTGTCAAAATCACCGTAATTAAATTTTCCGTCTCCTGGTATTTTCATTTTTAGAATATGAGTAACAATTTTAAAATTATAGGTGCTTTTACAACAACCGAGTTACTTTTGTTGGAATGTCGTCTGCATGCAGACGCCTTCCGCGTGGAAAGTATTAAAATAATGAAGAGTTTTCTAAAACAATACAAAGATAATGGGTGATGACGCAGTTGATGATGGAGTAAATGAGAGTTTCAGCCAAATCAGAATCGTATTGCAATGGTTAATCAATTTATTTATAGAAAAAGGCAATATAAATGGTCACTTTTTCCCCCCAGAGCAAAAGTAGATACAAAAGGTCATCAATTTATCTTTAGAATAGTTTCCAGGAAAAAAAGAGAAATAAGATAGTATAAATGTGAGGGGCCCATTACAATGGGCATCAATCCGTCTTGAAACATTAGGGGGAGGTGGAGGCATTCGGTCTGAATTTTAAAAATACTAAGTTCTGTTTGGCTACACAGACACTCAAGTCAATATTTTAGAAGATTTTCTGGTTTCGTAACAGAGTGACGTCATGATGTGCGAGGCAACAACATACCGGATGTTTTTTTGTATCATTATTCTTAACTTTTGGAAATGTTTTGTTGATCTTAATGTTGTTGAATTGTCTTCTCATTAAAAAACAAAACAATTCCAAAAACAAGGCGTAATGTTAATTGACATCCTGTTACGATGTTTGGATGAATTTTAAACAATTCCTGTAAACATTAATTCAATTATTTTGACGTAGGCTACGCATCAAGTCTGACGCTCCCTAGTGTTTTATGTTAATTTGCATTTCTAGACCTATAAACATTTCTTGTTCTTTTAAAGCGAGAGCTGTTTTTTACCTGAATGAAAAATGCTTTCCAGTTTGGTTTCATTGTTTTATGTAATTCAACTAAATTAATATTTTACCTGACTGACGCACGTTCTCTGCTCAGACAATATCAAATACCACGCACGCAGACGAGAACCGGAAATGGTTGCCTGGAAATCCCCGCGCTTTTCATTTGGTGAGTTTAAATTTGGTCTTTAAATCATATATTATTTACCACATCGTGTCGCTGTTTACCTTCAGTAGTACTATTTACATACCAGTATTAACAACTGAAAATTAATTATTTATTTATAACTGATTAAAATATAATGATATTTATAATATGTTGCTATTTTTACCAGTGAGCACGCAAAAGATCTCTCCACCTGACACCTAATATGCTACTCTTAAAGGTAGATGACCCGATCACATTTTCGTAACACAGAATTATTTCAAACATACGGAGATTTTCATATCATATGAAAGCTCGTATTTTTCTCATCATCATACTGAAATTTGACGGCCTAAATCGGTATAATTACGGAGAAATCGATGAAATAACGTCGAATTTCTAATGATAACATCTCATTAAACGGATGAACTTAAACCAAATTAGATAATTTACCAAAATGAAATGTTGACATATCACTCGATCTGCCGTTGATTCATTTACCCAAGTAATTAAACGTTGGTATCTGATAATTTCACAGAAAACAATGAATAATATATCATATTAAATTAATATAAGAAAGAGTAAGATCATTCTGACAATGCCTGAAGACAATTCAATTATGGCTTTTAATTACATTTTATATTTTGTTGTCATTGATATACATGTATAACAGGTTGGATTATTACCCAGCACAGAGCGTTTCTAAAAATAGAGGTGATCACGGGTTGATTGTTATTATCATGATTATGGTCATGTGTTTTAAGCTCGCCTCCTTTCGCGTTACACACGGATTTTGGCTTTTGCGACATGATTTTAACTTTACACATTTATATTTGCTTGTATACCCCCCTGAGGTAGTAAAAGTATACATTTTCTGAAGGAAAATTGCACGAGAAAACTAAATATGCCATTAAAATTATAGTACGACCAAGAACTAAAATGGTATGATCGGAAATGTTCGGGAAAATATCAGAGTTTTTTATTTTTAATTTGAGATCCATATATTTTTTATACCTACCCTATCATTATTTACTTTACAGATTTGAATTCCTCATGAAATTACCCATTAGATGATATATAATTATCAAAGTTACTACGTCGGTATGGTAATTATACCGGCTAGTGAATATCTCCAATTTTTATTTTATATATTTTTAGAATTTTCAGAAATATTTGTTTAAGGAGAAACCCTTCCCTGATATAAACTGCATTTCTGAATTCCTCTAGTTACAAGCTTTCCAAAAATGTATACTTTTGCTATCATTGGTTGAAAACTTTTTCTGTTATAGTCATTTTTATAAATCCGGTAAATTGAGGCTGATTATTCATGCTGACTACTGTGTAACGAATAGGAAGAAAGCTGATGATCATGGTCTTATCCATAATTAATTAGTTGTTACAAATAGTTGACAAGTCTGTTGAACCACATACTTAAAGACTACTAAATATCCTTTAAAATGGGACCAGAATGGTGATTGTAACATTAGGGGATGACTAATTATTGTAAAAAGAACAAAGATTATCGCCAATATTGGATTATCCCCATTGAGTTTGTACAGGCGGCACCCTTTCCAGCGGCACCCCTTCCAGCACCACCCCTGGTCTCCAAACAGATAGCTTGTTATAAGGGCTTTAAAATGATACCAAGTTTGTTGAGATAGCTTTTGTGGTTTTGAAAATATTTGAGGAAAATGACAGCATAAAACTAAAAATGTAACGGCACCACCCTATTGGGAGGCGAGTTCATAACGCGTGACCATATATTAAACGATCACGTTTGTTTTTCATACTCACGATTATAAAATAATATCGTCATTCGTATAAAACATGCAATATATTATTATGTTTTTATTACTCTTTCATTTTCAATTTATTGCTGTTTCGACGATACAATGAGCGGAACGAATATGATTATTAACAGTTTTAATTGACAATTTTAATAATATTTAGCCATTAAATTTATTTGATGACGTAATAGCGCCATTTTTAAAGTAGCGTTGTCTTCAGTTTTCTAGTAACTTTTATATAATATAACTATTTTAAGAATATTTAGTGTTCAAGCAATAAGTATGGATCGACAAAAATGATTCGTTGAGGTTGTGTTTGGGTTTTGTTTTTTTAGCTCAAATTGTGGTTACCATGCTATTATTGTTGGCTAGCTGCATGTAAATTACAATCTATGTGAACACAAAATATCCTTACTACCTTGTCAATGGTATTAAAACAATGTCATTTTTATATAGCGCTTTTCCAATTTTGCTCATAGCGCGTACATTTAACCCGCTGCCACTATAGGATACATCAGAATCAATTCACTTCGCTTAGGTTTTGCTGCATACATGCAAACACTGATACGCGTATTTCGATTTAGACACTTCGATTGTGATTGTCCCCAAACAGATTCCCATCTTTACACGCGCGGTAACGGGTAACGTGGGCCGCAGTGGGACTCGAACTCACCACCTTCCGATTATGAGTGCGGTGCTTATTCCACTGGAGTTAGAATTAAGTAAAATTCCAAAAAGATATAAAATACAGGCCTATTTCACGATGACTATTCTTATGATTGATTCAATGATCAAATCTGCCTCAGCTGAAAGCCTTATTAAGACTTTATATTCTATATGGTTGGATTATGGTAGCCATTTTGGAAACGCCCTCTAGCGTGCAATCGGCCATGGTATAAATCTTCTACCCGTACTCTGTTGGTTTGTCTGATAAAGGGTTTCCAGCTTAGGAAAAATGGATCACTTTTAAATACTTATACTACGGCTTCAAAGAATATCACGCGCCTATACCAATATCCAAAATGGCTGCCAAATAGTTGAAATGGTCTCCAAATGGCCAACATATAATATTTAGCTCAAATAAAACTTCCAGGTTAGGCTGACGCACAATTGATCACTTTCTCGATCATTCATGGTTGATACTTTATATTGCTACCATACTATCATGGTGGGCCTGTAACACTATCCAAAGGCCAAAAGATGATATTATTCCTATGTTCCCTTTTTATCAGTAGTATATAAACATTCCGTCAGGATCCGTACTGAGAACTTGTGTACAACACTGTGACAATGCTATACTTTAAAAATAAAAAAAATCAATAACAAACAAACAAAACCCAATCATTTTGCTGCTTCCACGTGGGATATAATGTATATCCATTGCTTGTTTACTTTTTCGTTGTCTTTTTTGTTGTTGTTGTTGATTTTTTTCTTCTTTTCTGTTATGTTAACTTATCATTTCTGTAATTGTATATTTTGTATATTTTTCTGTATTTGTAGAATGTAAGCTTTGTTTAAGGGGGTGCAACAACGTCAGCTTTTGCTTTTACTTGTTCCTCCTCCATCATATTATTTGTTAAACTGTCATTGTATTTTGTCTTTGTTGATATACTGGAAAATAAATATTGAATTGAATATTGAATTGATGTTGCTAAAACGGATATAGAGTTGTTTTTGTGCGAATGATAAGTTGATATGGCTAGAAAAAACAAATTCAAACATTTTATCGTGGTGATTGTTTGTTAAATATAGAACGGTCAAATGCCGAAAACTTGATGAACAAATGAGGATTATTGTACGGAATGCCTAAACCTTCAAACTGTCCGTTTAACCATTGGTTTAACAGGTTAAATCAGTTTTTAAACAACATTTACATGAACGTCCGTATCAACATGCACAATTACGGTCATTAAAATGGCCGTGGAAACTTGAAAAGCTCAATATCGATTAAGGCTGAAGGGTTTCATTTTATAAGTTATAAAGGTTTTAGAAACTGTTATTAATATCACCGTAGTTATGCTTCCTGCACTATATAACTACCCCCTTTCTGATTCTCATAATTATTATGAATAAAATTTCCCGCTATTTATAGTACAACCCCAAGAAGATTGTTAGGTCTTCCCACAATGCATTGCGTAAAACGCCAGCCAACTAAAGGGTTTGTTTCACACGATGCATTTGTCGAGCCCTTAAGTTTTAGATATAAGAAAAAGGAACACTGATAACTTATTTATTCATTGATGTAAACTAGAACCTATAGAGCTCCAACTATTAACGCGCTATGAAGCCAATATTGTGTGCACATACATGTATGTCTATGGGAACCGAGACAAATTGGAGACCAGAATTAGGGCATTTTGCAAAACGCAATGCATTGTGGTGGTGTCTTTAAAATCTTCTTTGAGTACAACCCATGATACGTTGTTTCTTATTACCGCAGGTCAACGTTAATCGGTTTAGCTGTTGGTTGATTGGTTTGAATTATAAATTATCTATATTAAATCAGCTCTCCTGTAGTTTACCCTACATCGGTATTATCATAAATAGGTTATGATAATAATAACATATTAAACGGTCACATACCAACCATTATATTAAATGGGCTTCTCAAATAGTGGCTCACACGATGCGATGTAAATAGCCCTTATAATGACTGGCAGAAAATATGTACGAAATTGTCATGTTTCACATGTTTATTACCAACTCAGGTTAAAACATCAAAAACGCAGGTTAAAACATCCAAAAACATCCAAAACTCAGGTTAAAACATCCAAAACCCACGGGCAGTTCAAAAAGGCAGTAAAAAGTCACTTTCTATCTTGATCTTTCATCCATTTTTTTAAATTTTACTATGCAGTTGTTTCATAAATGTGCAATATTATTCGGTGTGCAAATATACACCTAGCACATAAAGTCCCTGACCAGGTGATTTGAGGTTGGCTCATTCAAAATATATAATCGGTACCAAAAATCTGAGATATACATTAAATAAGCAAATTTCTTCTCCGCAGTTTGAAGCCTCAATCAACAAAATCGAATGGATACTTTTAAAGTTATGGCGATTTCAATGACCGCGCATAACAACAGCAAAGTTGCACTAGGTATAGGAAATCATTGATTTGTGTGACAGTTATGACAGTAATCACACACAATTCAATGAATACCTAGGCGTGGATACTGGAAGAGGGTCCCAATGGTCGCCCTTGAGCGCGAGAGCGCCGCGCTTGTTTTAACTTTGCTGCGATCAAGCTAGCGCTGGCGTTGCGCTGAAAAAATATCAAAATATGAATAACATACAGGAAGACCAATCGGTTCGTGGACACTGCACTTATACATTTGGAATAGGCATGTGACGTTACTTTTTTCCACCTTACTCGGCTTGTTTATAAAGCCCGTTTTAGCTTAGATTACGTCTGACGACCCATATTACGAGACGCCCGAGATGCCCTCTGAATGCCTATTTGTCCCAAAATAAGCCTAACGACCCCTTTGTTGCATATCTTGGCGTTTACTTCTGAATACCTTATTTTTGTTGTTAATTTTTTTTTTAAATGAACTATGTGTTAATTTTTTTTTTTTAAACTGAACTATGCCTACTGAATACATATTTATCCCAGAATAGTACATACGAAACCGTTTTCCGGTATGTTCTTATAAAACAGATTTTTTAAAAGCTGTTTTATGCATGAGAAAAAGATACTTAATTGTATACCTTATAGCACTTTCCACGCGGCTGTCGTCTGCAGCGCAGACGAGAGTTCCAAAATTTCATAAAATATTTCAATCATGTCAACATTATTGAATCCCATCACCATTTTGGCAATCACCATGAGAAATGCATTAAAATAAGTACAAACATGCCTAGTATTGGTTCAGTTATTAATGAGATAAGATTTTAAAAGTTGGGAAAGGTTTCTGAAAAATCTGTTTTGTATAATTGTGGTCAAAAACTAGTATAATAGCCGCGTGGCAAGTGTTAAAATAAGAAACGTGAAAAAATAAGTCATGATATTGAGAAATCATGATAATTCAATGCCATTGAAATTGTACAAAAAGCAATTGCACAGCTTCACAGCAGTCAGAGGGACTAATATCTTCTAATTGAATACCTTTATTTGATATAATAAAGTGATAAAGTCAATCCTTGTTTGGCGCTATGTTGTTGTTCTTTTCAACATGACCGCCATATTTTATCGTCGCCATATTATGATTTCGGAGAAAGATTTAGCGCCTTGGGTTATATAGTCCCCTACCTACATTACAGCAGGGTTGGTTATTTAATCCCAGCCATATTAACCTTTTAGGTCATCTAAAAAAGAAAGAAAATCTAAGGAGGGTTGAAAATAATATCTGGAAAAGCTGGTCTCAATTGCCTATACAATATTTATACCTTTTTTTTTAGTTCATTATCACCATAATTATCAGGAGATTGGAGAAAGTTGAGGTAAGCATTGAAAACATGACAATGACATATAATTGTATAGGATATACATATTCCCTTTCACCGTTTAAGGTAACCTACAAATCAGGCTACAGTCTTAGCTGATTTCGAACGTCATATGTAATGTTTTACTTGCGACCTAGATTTGAGCAACACGCATCATTATATATCGCAAGTATTCAATTTCAGAAAACTAATCTCCTTTAATAAAGTAACGCAGACATGACATACCACTAAAATCCACATGATCTAATAAAGCATATGTTGGACTTTCTAGGTAATATACAGTTAAAAATATAAGGAAGATTAAATTAAAGGCAAATATCATTTTATGAAGCTTGTTCGATGTTCCTCATGCATTTTGTAGTAAAATACAATCTAAAATGTTGTAGAATATCATTTCTACAAAAGGTAACAAGACGAGAAGAATTTGTTATGTCAACTATAATTGTTAATGTGTATCAGGAAAAACGTTTTGCAAAACCCACAATTGTTGTGGCACATAGCGATGGGATAGTCATTTCTAATAACCATAGCGTTTTGGTTAAAAGCTTTCCAGGTTAAACCGTCTTCCGTTGGCGGCAATCATCTGAAATGTATCTCGTCTGCAAGTAGTTCTTCAAAATCAGAGGTGAAACCCGAGCTCACAACGACGGTGTTTTTCGGTGCTTTCAACGACGGTGTTTCTAGGTAAATGGATGCGCCTGAAGATAGTTAGAGTATGTTTCGGTTACGTAAATAGGACACCAAAGTAGAATATGTAAGCGGTTGTGAGAAATCGGGTAGAACGAATAAAAGGTCACTTTGCATTATGGTATCAGAAAATGCTCAAGAGCACACACAACGGCAATTGTTGTGTTGGTGAATTCAAATGTATTCAAATGAAGTTGTTTGGTTATTTTATGTATTAAATTTCAACACAACAGTAGAACTAACACTTTTGGTAGAGGCAATGCGAGTCACACAAACAATCGCAATTATTGTTTTGGTAAATTCAAATTTAACGAAATGAAGTAGTTAGGTAATTTTATATCACTATGCATTAAAGTCAGCACACTTCCAGTAGAGATGATGCGATTAACACAAAGACACTTTAAAAAGATTTTACTTTGGATCGGATTTTCCAATTTAAGTTTCATTATTGAAAACGGGTTGATGTTTGCTTTACGCTCATCTTTTCGAACAGCTTGTATAGCACTACATTGGTTAATCCCCATATCTTAAATGATATATATATATATATATATATATATATATATATATGAAATCAAATGATACTAAATCCTTGAATGAGTAAACGGTTAATTTTAATTGCTGCCAAGTTGATTCCATCATTTGATATCAGTTTTATACTTTTCCCCCATTAACACTTTCCACGCGACTATTACTAGTTTTACCATAATACTTTCCCAAATTTCAAAGTGTATCTCAAGGATTGTAGAAACAATACTAGGCATGTTTGTACTTATTTCAATGCATTTTTCATGGTGATTCCAAATATGGTAATGGAATTCAATAATTTTGACATTTTGGAAACATAATGTGACATTTTGGAAACATAATGTGACATTTTGGAAACATAATGTGACATTTTGGAAACATAATGTGACATTTTGGAAACATAATGTGACATTTTGGAAACATAATGTGACATTTTGGAAACATAATGTGACATTTTGGAAACATAATGTGACATTTTGGAAACATAATGTGACATTTTGAAACATAATGTGACATTTTGAAATGTCGTCTGCAGACGCCTGCCGTGTTGAAAGTGTTAAAATTCTAAAGGTTATTAAGTAAAAAAATCATATCCATAGCAGATATCAAGAAGCACTTGCTACTTGGCAGATCATCGACTTCCCTATACAACACTGATATCATGAAAGGCATTCCAAAAGCTGCTGAGATGACCTAGATTCAAATACAATTCAAAATACTGTTGATTTAGCTGCGATCGGAATCTACTATGGATTATCAATATAAATAGAGATGTAAATAATCCACAATTTTTGTCATATGAATTTTAATTTTTAATTCGATTTAGAGAGAATTATAATCCGGGTTATATTTGCACATGCTGTGCGATGGTCACTACGGTCAAGAGATCAGATGACCAGTGTATTCCTTATACTGACTGTGGTGCAACCTGACTCTTGCGATAGGGCCTATGATATTACGATGATTTGAGAAAATTATGGCAATCCGAATGTTTGATAATTTAAACAATATGTAAAATATTATGTCTATAATTTGTCAAATCTATATACATGTAGAGAGATGTCTTTGTCTAGTAGTAAAACTGTACTGCCTTAGGCCGCATTGGATCATATGCATAGTGACTTGCACGTAGGACTTATTTTTACGAGATATACACATGGAAAAAGGTATCGCACCACTTTTTTGTTGTTGAAAAGTGCAAATGTGGCCTCGAATTTTGCTACCATGGTGTTATATTAAAGATCATTTGATTGCGTAAGCTGTCGAACAAAATGCTATGCAATAAAAGGGCCACATTTTACTTTGTGACGTAATCGATGTGATGTTTTTCAAGGCCAAGGGGATACTGGGACAAATCCCACTGATAGCATGTGTACCAGTATTGCTCGATACTGGAACATAAAAACGTTCCAGTATCGCTCGATACTGGAACACAATTTGGTATTCCAGTACCGACCGAAATTTGAACAATAAAATCGTACCAGTATTGAGCGATACTGGCAACTTTTATGTTCCAGTATTGAATGATACTGGTATGCCAGTATCTGGGACCTAAAATGCACTTTTGTCTATTAAATCACGAAAGTGATATTTTACATCACCGTATGTACAAGCACCCATGCAAATGTAACTAAAACAGTAAATATTTCTATATGTGAATAGTACATCAAAGGGGGGCTATATCGTCGTTCAAAAACTGAAAAATTGTCTAATTATTTTTTCTCGCAAACGCGGTCACATATGGAAATATTTACGCTTGCTTCAGCTAGTGATTCGATATATACTTTGCCTGTATCCCTAGCCCTACTTTGCAGTTGTGTTATCCGACTCTCCCCCACCACCATTGAAGGGAATTTCCATTCCGTGTTATTACAACCAAATTTGAAGTACAATTTTATTGAAAAATAGAAATTCTGAACTATTATACTCAAAAATAGAAACTCTTTTGGTTCTGTCTTGTTAAATTGTTGCGTTGTTCAAGTTCTGATTCCGTCCGCCGGCGCCGTTCTCATAGTACTCTAACATTGTTTTTGTTATCATATTTTTCACAAACAACTGTTCCTATTTACGGAAATAAATTCTAAAACCATACATTTAATCTCTAAGAAGTGGTAGTTTTAGTTATATATAGATTTGTAGAAAGCCAAAGTGGCACTAAAATAGACATACGATCAAGCAAGTGATACAATTGGGCACTTACGAAGAAGCTCTCAAAATATTTGTTTTTGTTTTTTATTGTGAAAAATATGATAACTCTTCTTTATTTTTTTACGCAACTATGCTTTACCACCGGGACTAGGAAACTAGGGCCCTTTTCTTTTGTCTGGAAACTTAAGGAGAATTAATAAAAACGCAATCATAACCGAAACTGATGGCGTTTATTAGTTTGCCAAAAAGCTGTTTTATCATGTTTATCTGTGCTAAACACCTTCAATGTATCACGTCTGCAACTAGCACTTATTAGATGATGTGAACGCGGAGGTTTCAAATTCGGTGTTTCTTGGTAAAGGAATATGCCTGAAGACAGTTGGATTGGTTTCGGTTACGCAATAATAACATTAAAGTAGAATGCTTAAACGATTAGTAATTGCATTGAGAAACGGCGGAGAAATAAGATCCATTTATTTCATAGAAAAGATTGTCATAATAATTATTAGAATTAGATGAAGCGAAATAATAACCATAACCCTAACCCTACTACGTAACATAGAAACAACACGGCCAGCACCACTTGGCTTGCGCGCGCACAAGTTATATCTCATGTAGCACTAAAATACGGGTATTGTCTCCAATTGTTTATCTTGTGAAGCCCTCCCCACCCCCCACCCCCCCCCCCCCCCCCCCCCCCCCCCCAACGTATATCTCGCCTGTCATGCGGCCGACCGGGTTCAATTCCCGTGGCCGGCGGACAAAAATTTTCGCTTTAAGTTTATTTCACCCCCTCCCCCTGTTCATCGTTTCATCCCACCGCCACGTTCTAGGGTTAGGGTTAATACAGTATATCCTTGGTGTATAAGACACTCATAAGTTAGACTATTGTCAAGACCCCATTACGGAATATAGCTGTATAATCCTTTAATCCGTCAAAAATGAATTCGTGCAAGGTTAATTCCGTGCTGCTTTACACTAAGGATAAACCAATATTAATACTAACAACTGCACATTATTTGAATTCGAATGAAGTCGTTTAGTAATTTTATATCACTATGCATGATATAGCTAAACACCGTAAGTGCACTTTAGGTAGTGATAATGCGAATCACACAACTAACTTACGACACTTATATGTCTTCGGCGCCATACACTCTTAAGACAACCTAGTCAAATTTGACCAGAATCAAGTCAAGTTTGTTCTTTAAGAGGAATTGGTTGGTAATGTTACAACACTCAGTATTATACACCGGGATTATACATAATTCAACGTACACGAACATACAATAATACAATAAACTACTTCAATATCATGAGTATATAAATAGATAGAAGTGTATCGTAATTTACAGGGGATCAATCATAATAAAAATTAGTTTTAGAATGTAAGTGGATCATCAATACATATTTTATTAAGCACAATTCAGTCATGTTATCATCCGGTCCAATGCCTTAGCCGGACGAGTACACACACCCCTACATACATACATTCAAAATGCTTATATAGCGCTGCTACATAAAGAACGCAGCGCTTTAGACGAAAAATATAAATGGCAAAAAGAGAAAAATACATGCAAAAGAACAAACAAGCAAAGGAGTTAGGCAGGATACAAATGTGTTTTTAAAGCACTCTTAAAACTAGACAATGTGTGGGATTCTCTGATGCTAACAGGTAAACTGTTCCAGATATGAGGAGCTAAATAGGAAAAGGTCTTCTTAACAGCAGATTTTAAGGTCCTGATGGAGTTTAGCTCAGCAAGTCGGGTTGTGTCCAAAGCTGAACGAAGACCAGAGCGGGTCGGATGACGTAAGGAGAGACATTCAGATACATATTCTGGTGTCATCCCATTTAGACATTTGAAGACAAGCAGCAAGGTCTTAAATGTGATTCTATCCTCAATTGGCAACCAATGCAATTGATGTAAATATGGAGTTGCATGTTCCCGCTTCAAAGCTTGGCAAATCAGTTTCGCAGCCCAGTTTTGTATTCGCTGTAATACACCAGCACATTAGAATCTCACACCTGAAAATAAACTGCGCGTACTAGAATGAGCTACGACGTCACGTTCGCATTTCAGTTAGATCAGAGTCAACCTCAAGCTCTAAAAAAATAATCTTCACGAAATAATACCAAAAAAACGATCATGAGTAATTAATATTTCCATTTTGAAGGCTTCTAAGAGTATCATATCAGCGCACACTCGTCTCAAAAGAAAGGATCAAAAGTAAGTGGATTGATATCCATACCAGATATCTATATCACGTACAATTCTTTGGCAGCTCATTTACTTCCCTATAAACACTGATGCGATGAATTGCATTCCAAAAGCTATTCTTGATGACCTTGCATTCCAAAAGCTATTCTTGATGACCTGGTTAAACCTAACATGTTGATTTAGCTGCGATAAAAAAAAACTATTTTAATAATATAATTAGAGATGTAAATATTCCACTATTTTTTTGTAATATGAATATCAATATTTAATTCAATTTAGTGAGAATTGCACTGCGTGTCATATTTGCACCTGCTGTGCGATGGTCACTACGGTCAAGATATTTGAATGGTCAGTCTATTACCTACACTGACCATCAACATCTTACGCCATTTTAACTTTAGTGCGACCTGACACTTAAGATATTACGATGTTAACACTTTCCACGCGGCTATTACTTTTACCATATACAAAACTTATTTTTCAGACACCTTTCCCTATTTTCAAAGTCTATCTCAAGGATTACTTAACCAATACTAGGCATGTTTGTACTTATTTCAATGCATTTCACATGGTGATTCCAAATATGGTAATCAAATTCAAAAATTTTGACATTTTTGAAACTTATTTTTAGCTTTTTGAATGTCGTCTGCAGCTGCCTGCCTCGTGAAAAGTGTTAAGAAAATCGTGGCAATCTGATGCGTTGATAATCATTAATCACAGATATCTTCATCTCGCTATCAGATACTGCTATCGTCTACATTGTTTCTCATCCCCCCCCCCCCCCCCCCCCCCCCCCCCCCTCATTGGCTAGTTATCTTAGTAAACTCACATGATTGACTAATCAACATAGAGCTATCGATCTTATATTATACTTGTTTCTTTAATAATTGGACAGGGGATTTATCAAATATTTCTGAATAGGGTGGACAAACAAAATGCCATACTTGTCTGTAGAGATCGTTAATCATAACAGGTCATCTTCATTTGCCACATTGTAAACGTGGTACAGTGTCAACTTATATTTTTAATCAGGGTATGGCAGTGGTGGTCAAGGTACCCTGACTATGCAGGTTATTAAGCTGCTTCTGTAAGCGCGTGTTCTTGGACACTTCAGACCAAACTAACTATAAATATTTGTCGCCCTACCCCGATTTCTGTTGGGTTGAGTTCCTCTGTATATATATTGTATCTAAATTTGTTGTGCTAGTCACTCTATAATACCTTCGGTTCTGTACACTATTCCGTTGATATGATTTCGTATATTGTATACTAGTAGTAGTATATAAAGATTTGGTTTTAAATCGAATGCGAGGTTTATAGAGCTTATATTTAAGTTCCAAGAAAAGTTATGCCATAAAAGGTGTTATAATTATGGAGAATCTACGAAAACTTTAGGTTTAAATCATGATATTTTACAGACCCCAAAACAGTTCAGTTCAACCGAGAAATGGAGTGAAATTCAACAGAGATTGAAAAAGCAATACAGCAGATAAATGGATAACATACCCGGGTCCGTCACTCCGTATAAATATACTATTATCTTCTTTACTGCAGACGTGCTATAACAGCAGATAAATGGATAACATACCCTGGTCCGTCACTCCGTATACATAATTATACTAGTATCTACTTTACTGCAAACGTGCTATAACAGCAGATAAATGGATAACATACCCTGGTCCGTCACTTCGTATACATAATTATACTAGTATCTACTTTACTGCAGACGTGCTATAACAGCAGCTAAATGGATAACATACCCTGGTCCGTCACTTCGTATACATAATTATACTAGTATCTACTTTACTGCAGACGTTCTATAACAGCAGATAAATGGATAACATACCCGGGCCCGTCACTCCGTATAAATATACTATCTACTTTACTGCAGACGTGCTATAACAGCAGATAAATGGATTACATACCCTGGTCCGTCACTCCGTATACATAATTATACTAGTATCTTCTTTACTGCAGACGTGCTATAATAGCAGATAAATGGATAACGTATACCCGGTCCGTCACTCCGTATACATAATTATACTAGTATCTACTTTACTGCAGACGTGCTATAACAGCAGATAAATGGATAACATACCCTGGTCCGTCACTTCGTATACATAATTATACTAGTATCTACTTTACTGCAGACGTTCTATAACAGCAGATAAATGGATAACATACCCGGGCCCGTCAATCCGTATACATAATTATACTAGTATCTTCTTTACTGCAGACGTGCTATAATAGCAGATAAATGGATAACGTATACCCGGTCCGTCACTTCGTATACATAATTATACTAGTATCTACTTTACTGCAGACGTGCTAAAACAGCAGATAAATGGATAACATACCCTGGTCCGTCACTTCGTATACATAATTATACTAGTATCTACTTTACTGCAGACTGGCTATAACAGCAGATAAATGGATAACATACCCTGGTCCGTCACTTCGTATACATAATTATACTAGTATCTACTTTACTGCAGACGTTCTATAACAGCAGATAAATGGATAACATACCCGGGCCCGTCAATCCGTATACATAATTATACTAGTATCTTCTTTACTGCAGACGTGCTATAATAGCAGATAAATGGATAACGTATACCCGGTCCGTCACTTCGTATACATAATTATACTAGTATCTACTTTACTGCAGACGTGCTATAACAGCAGATAAATGGATAACATACCCTGGTCCGTCACTTCGTATACATAATTATACTAGTATCTACTTTACTGCAGACGTTCTATAACAGCAGATAAATGGATAACATACCCGGGCCCGTCACTTCGTATACATAATTATACTAGTATCTACTTTACTGCAGACGTTCTATAACAGCAGATAAATGGATAACATACCCGGGCCCGTCAATCCGTATGAATATACTATACTTTATTGCAGACGTGCTATAACAGCAGATAAATGGATAACGTACCCGGTCCGTCACTCCGTATAAATATACCGTTATCTACTTAACTGCAGACGTGCTATAACATCGATTGATATGATATGGTAAATTGATATGATATATTAGAATCATTGGACACATGACACATTGCATTGGACATCACAGTTTGAGCAAATCCAAACTGCTCTCTACTAAACTGAATTACAGTGTGTCCCAAACAAGATTTTCAAAATGGTTGGAGCTGAAACCATGATAATTATTCAATTTACTTTAATCTGTATTAATTATCATAGTTATAATATAAGTGTATTTGGATAATATCAGACATGTCAGATGTTAATTTAATACCAATTTGAACAATTCTGTTTTCCCCAATCTACCTTAAGTTAGGTAATTACACTCATTGATAGATGTATTGGACTATATGCCGATTTGAAATCCCTAACTTTGTGTTGTTTAAGGAAAAAACACCTTTAACTCAATACCAATTAAGCAAATACTTGTTTTAGGTTGTTTTTGTCCTATCTATTTTTGTCGTTAAGCGTTAAGGTGTTTAAAGGTTTTGAATGTTCTACTTTTTAATTTTTAACATTTGGAAGGCTAATCTAATTCTCTAGCCAGAGTAATTGAGATTTAATCAAACTTAAGAGTTGTCCTAGAAACTATGATGTTGATTTGCCTTGTATTGGCGGCAAATAACTGACACATATCACGTCTGCAAAACTTACGCTTACTATCATAGCTGAAGGCCGAGCTTTCAATTTCGGTGTTTCTAGGTATAAAAGAATACGCTCGAAGACACGTGGATCTGGTTTCGGTTACACGAAATAAAGCAGATATAGCGGTCGGTGACTGCTTGCTGTGAGAACCGGGGAAATAAAAGGTCAATCATGCATTTCAAGAAAACTAAACGAGACATGGTTTGGAGTAGAAACATGAGCATAACATGTCTCATACCAGACGAGGTCTTACACATTAATTACAACTGGAAATTACGGTCGAGAACTTATTAATACTTCAAATAAATTTGTGTTGAGCGGTAGGGCATTTTTAAGGAGGCGAATGCACATTATTTTTGTTTATTGTTCTTAAACATGTTGCAAATGTTCAAACATTTTCATACATTTTTAAAATTAAAAAGACAATGAAAAAAAGACAGAAATAATAAAAAAAAATAAAAAAATAACGAATGTAAAATTCGAAAATAAACTAATTGAACAGTACGGCTTGGTCGGTTACGACGAACCTTTCGGTCGGTATTCGATCTTCTTGAGTCTTATAATCAATTTTTTTGCCGCTTTAGTATTTAGTGTTTACTCATAGAAATAGAAGTTACATCTATTGAAACAGCTCAACGCTTTAAACACGTAAACATGTCAACACTTTCCTTCCACACGCCTATTGGTTTTACCATACAAAACAGATTTTTCAGAAATCTTTCCCAACATTCAAGGTCTATCTCATTGATTACTGAACCAATACTAGGCATGTTCGCACTTATTTCAATGCATTTCTCATGGTGATTCCAAATATAATAATGAAATTTAATAATTGTGACAATTTTGATACATTTTGTGACATGGAAAGTGTTTTAAAATACTAAAATATACGCAACAAACTCCTATGCCAAGAAAATGTATTAAAGGGACATTAAGTGGTGTTGAAAATTTTAAATGTTTAAAAATTTACTTCAGAATTCAAGATGAACATTAAAAATTGCCATTATTGTTGTTTCTACTAACAAAAACACAGCAAAACTTGATTAAAACAATATCATCGCTATTGATTGAAAAACACCCTCTATGCAAATATGGTTCGCGTTATGTATCACGCGTACTGCACGGGGATACTGTCGGAGTAAAATGCACGTTGCGGCTCTACGAGCATTTTTGAATCGACGTTTTCTTGTACAAAGAGGGCTGATTTTTCTTAATCCTTATATAGGTGTAAGTTTATACATGTAATACAATTATAAAAATAACATAATCCCAGTTTTTATCATAATTGAGGGCGCAGCCTCCAACACATCTCTTAGTGCCCCTTTAATGTTGGTAATGTATAAATCAGAGCAATTTTAAACAAAACCTTTATCGAATTTCTATCTCACATATCGACAATATAAACTGAACACTATAGAAATATGACGCGTAAAGCGATGTCGTGAAGTACACCGTCTGTACTTATGCGAAATCAATAGCGCAACCCCGATCAATGACATATTCATCAACTACCATTAATTCCTGAGGTATTTAAAGATTGGAATATTGAATCTAAATACACACACTTCCGTCAGGACATTGAATTCATTAAAAGTGTAAGGCTAATCCATATCGCAGGAGCTCTCCGATATATTGAGGGAACATGTATACATGTATGTCGAGGGTTGAGCGCCAAAAGGCCGTAACTCAACTTTTGGGCAAATTGATATTTTGGTACAAAAATAATCCATATTCTATAACTCTGAATTTGACTAAAATTAGAGTTATGAGTTTGGTGCTACAGTGTATTGTAATGAGTCCCAAATATTTGAAAGTCGAAGTTATCTCATAATAGCATTTCTTGAGTTACGCCCTTCTGGCGGTCAACCCTCGATGATAGACTGTTAAGACTCACCGTTTTCATTTCCATTGATACGAATTACGCATAAGTCGTTGAACTAATTTCCTTCATTTCACATTTTGTGAATTGAAATATTTGGTGATTTTACATCACTGTGTATTAAATGTCCACGTAAACAAGAATAGGCCTACATGATGTATCTGAGAAAAAAACCCGCAACAGTTGTGGTTTCGTATGATACCTCTAGAGAAAATCACGTATAAGCGTTATAAACTCCTCACAAAAAGTATTGAAACACCTTACACATGATCCAATAATTAACGGTCCGAAAGGGTATAACTTAATCAAAGCCAATGATCCAGTGCATCATTTTGTTTTGCGTGTTTTGACACCTCGATTGTTGAGATACGATGTTCATGATGTTGCGGAGCGGATTTATTGTCATTTCAATGGATGTAGGTGCAGTTTCAAAAGTGACAATTGTCCCTATAGAAGCAGGTTTGCATTACTGTTATCAATTATCATGATGATCAGGTTTATGCTTTACACACGCTGTTGTGGACAATGATAGTGGACACACAAAGTACTAAAGACAAAGATTAAGCCATGGCAAAGTTGAAGTTGAATGAAAACAATAAATCTGTGTTGTGAAAGGAACACATTATCTTCATTTTCTGAGTTATGTTGCATTTTGTACACGTGTGTGAAGCATAAAACCTGATCATTCAAAACAATAAATGCAAACTTCCAAATATTGTCTATATAGGGAAGATTGTCACTTTTGAAACTGGACATACGACCATTAAAATGGCAATAACTCCGCTCCGCAACATCGTATCTCAACAATCGAGGTGTCGAAATACGCAGAACAAAATTATGCATGTGTAAAGTGTTTCGATACTTTGTAAGGAGTTTACATTATATGATTGAGTATATGGTACATATTTGACCATTATCGGCCAAAATCTTACCAAGATATTGACACACTTTCAAGATCCAATTTACATCGCTCTTTACCTTTGTGTACTTGGTGCGGAGAGTTGATGATCTTGGACTGGTTACAACAGAAAGACTAACTCACTCTATCCCTGAACTAACAAATCCAGCTGGTGAAAAACAGAGTTTAGCTTACAAAACTGGTCACATTTTGCTTATTTTTTCATCAGTCAATTACTTTATACACTTTATGGCAACACTACCAATTGTATGGTCCAATGCACACATCATTCAAGGTCAAATGGTCATACTAATCCATGCACAATTGTTTTGATTCACCCTCTATAATTAAATATAATGCACGATAATGAATGCATACTTAGGGACGCACCATCAGATACTCAGGGGGAGCGGCATGGAAGTTTTAAAAAAAACCTTTGCCCACTATCCAGGAAAAAAACCCACTTTGCCCACCAACCAGGAAAAAAAAGAAGATGACCCACTGCGGAGTAAAAAAGAAAAGAAAAGATGACTCACCCAAAAGGCCCAACTCAATGTAAAGAAAAACAGTAAAACCTAAAAAAAAAAAAACTTTGCCGCCTTTGCCTAACAAAAAAAAAATGCCGCCAAAGGCAGCGAAAAATAAATGTCACCTACTTCGGTGGCAAAAAAAAAAAATCTGCCCGAACCCAACTTCCATGCCCCCCCCCCCCCCCCCCCCCACTGAAAATCAAATGGTGCGTTCCTTATATAGCCACACATGAAATGTCGGACAGTTATTTGAAATAGCTATGCACCATACCCGTCGTTGTAAACTATATTGATTACATTAATAACACAAGAACAACGCGTACACAAACATTGATTTATTGAAAATGCTATTTCTAATCTGATTTTCACTTGGTTTCATGGACACAAATAGAACACAAATAACAATATAAAAGTACATAAAATGAAACGATGTAGCGATTCACATCACGTGTGCTGCTTAACCAAACCATACAAATTGATTGAGAACAATATACAGGGTATCCCAAAAATGTCGATACTTTTAAGCTTAATATCTCCGGAAAATAACTCGCGGTAAAAAATTGAAAACACATATTTGGACAGAGAAGACTTGCCGAATTAATTTGATACCACACGTACAATAACAGCTATCTATTATGTTGCCGAAGTACACACACAAAAAAGCACTTTCATATAAACGCCTAGTATAATGAGCTTAATGGAGTAAACGGTGCGAGGGAGGTAGTGAAGAGGAAAAAAGGTTTTCCACAGTAACTCTTTTTAATTTCAGTTTAAAATAATACTTGTTATGAACATTAATGTTATGTACAAAATGAAATAAGTGAACGCCTTTTTGCAAACATTTATACGAATTGAGTGTGAGGGTGAGAAACCTGCAGCAAGTGATAACAGCAACGTACCCCATGAGTCCTGCAAGGTAAATAATTGTATATGGTATTGTGAGTTATGTGACCAAACCATTCAGCGCGTGTTTTTATTACGGTGCCTCAGAAAATAAATCAATACTGGTATCAAGTAGTTCTACTGGATTTTTTTTCTATCCAAATATGTTTTCAATTTGATATTGTGAATTATTATATAAGGGAAATATAAAGCTTTCAACAGGTATCGAAACTTTTTGGAACACCCTGTACTAGATATCACATCAAAAAAATCATTGGTAATATGGATGTATATAAGTATATCAGACCCAACGGAATGTCTATTGGGTCGTATAGCATGAGATAACTCGAATCAGGCCCGTAACTAGGGGGGGGGGGGGGCGGACGTCCAAAAAATACGCCCCCCCCCTAAAAAAAATCCTGCTTACGGGCCTGAGTCCCGAGATCACAAAATTAAGATACTTCCGTATTCAAACTTCAAAACTGATATGAAATTGTTTGGGAATTTTATATCCCTATATCACGCAAACAATAACATAACTTATTATTTATATCAGGCTTTTTAACGGTACAATAACCCTGTGTAATGAATATTGTTAAACCTAAGTACCCGGATGCGACCGCGGCGCAGAAGATGTGCGCGGGAATATATTATATGCGCAGATGATGCGCATGGATATACATTTTTTAATTTGGTGTTTCAATTTAGCTGAGATTAAGGTCAGTTTGGGCTTATTGGTTTATTTTTATCAAAACAGTCTGTTATGTAAATAATAATAATATTGAATGTCTTATTTTCAGGTGATACAATAATATATTCTCGCTATAAAAATATCGCACTCGTCTCAGACTCGTGCAATATTTTTATAACTCGTGCAATTTATTCTTGTATCACTCTCAAAGCCATCCAATAATATATAAATGTCGGTGCCCTCATTGTTACTACTATTTTGCTAAATTTACATCATTTATGCATTACGCCTCCACACAACCCATTATGTACCAATACACTACTTGAGTATGGTGTTAAAAGGATCGTAATTTAAACAGCACAAATACGCGTCAATCAATAATAATGCAAACATATTGATTTGTCCTTCACAACCTGACTTCATTACATATAAATTGGACTTAAATAACAATAAAATACAATAAACTACATCTCCGGTAATAGTAAATTAGTAACCTTAATGATTTCCGATTGTTGAATCTATAAACAATTGATACTAAATAGACATCAATCATTAGGAAATAATTAGTTTTTGATGATGCGAATGACACAAATAACATATTTATGATCAAAATAATTTCAAATTATTGAAATGTAATGTAAGAGTTTGGTTATTTTGATACCATTTTGACATGATCTTTATAAGAAATTACATGGCACAAACCACGCACCATGGGCGAGGTCATCGATTCTCACTTAAACGGCCGAAAAAGTCGACATAATATTATCTCAAAAAACTACTCCTCCCACTTCATTTGTAAACGGTCTATAAGGATTTATGTCAATAAAAGCCAACGGGTGAAAAGTCAATACACCTAATGACCCAGCTCATGGCGCAGCGAATCTGGCATGAGTTGGTAATAACATCAACATATTTTATCAATATCACAAGATTAACAAAAAATGTAAGTGTTTGGTTATTTTGATTTAATTTAAGAGAAATTGGTTGGTAACATATAACATCAATTCATTACATGAATAATCGCGATAGCTGCGTACCAAGTGCGTTCCAATAAAATGAATCGTTAGATGAGGACGCGCACGCCGAGCGCATGTTACTAATAATTGCCCGTAAGTACTGCGCCAAACTGTTCGATTGTTTTACTCATTGATCGACCAATCAAATTAAAACCTCACGTCCCTAAACTGAATATTCAATAAAATCTGAGGTAACACGATTAAAGGTTATTTCTGATTGGTTGAATGATAAACATGTCAATGAGGGGATGACCCGACTTGGATTGTTTCAATAACTAAGAAGGGTGGACAAAATAAACAGAAAACGAATTAACTATTAGCGCGATTATATCGGTACAAATCAACGATTTGGATACATCTTTTTCCAGTAATGAATGAGAATAATCACTGCTTTGACTGCTTAACAACTGTTTTCAAGAATTTGTTTTAAAATCAGAGGTTGTTGTTCTGGTGTGAGCAATTGTCCCAAAGTGCCTTTGGTATCCATGGGCGAAATTGATGTCAATATTTGCTTCTATCATTAAACCCAAGAATTTATTCAACGAAGATATACGCATCCATGTAAACACTTGTAAAAATTGGGTCACATACATTATTTTTCCTGGTCGCATTGAAATCGTTTGGTGATTTTATGTCACTATGAATTATAGCTATGTAAGTGTTTAGTTATTTTTGATTTCAATTTGATACTATTTATGAAAAATTGGGGTGGTATATCATAAGAATTATAACATATGTTATTACAGTATAACAAAACTATCTCTACACAAATAAGCGTCAGGTTTTAGACTGAGAGATGATTCCTTTTAGGAATACGTCACTGTCGAACAGGAAGTGATTGAATTATGTATGAGAAATTGGTTGGTAATATATAACATCAACCTATTTCATCAATATCACATGAATAATAAAAGTAAGTGTTTGGTTATTTTGATCCCATTTTGACATGATTTGTATGGGATTAGTTGATAACATCAACCTATTCCATCATAATCACAAGAACAACAAAAGATGTAAGTGTTTGGTTATTTTGATCCCATTTAACATGATATTTATGAGAAATTGGTTGGTTATAATATATAACATCAACCTATCCCAATGAATATCACAAGAATAAGAAAAGTAGTATTACAGTATAACAGAACAATTTCCACACAAACAAGCCTCAGGTTTTAGACCTGAGAGAGGTTTCTTTTAAGAAATACTTCACTGTCGAACAGAAAGGGATTGGATTCTGTATACCACCGGAGGCTTGTGCGCCTTTGGTATGGGCGAAATTAAAGTCAATATTTGCTTCTATCGTTAAACCCGGCGAATTTATTGAACCCTAACTCTTCTTGAACAAGACGATATTGAATTGATGATACGCCTCCATGTAGAATGGTAAACACGTAAACATATTAGGTCACACACATTTAACTGATCGCATTGAAATCGTTTGGTGATTTTATGTCACTATGGGTTATATATAGAACTAAAGTACGTCACAACTGGACTTCATTACATATACATTGGACTAAATAACAATAAAATACATATTCGGTAATAATAAACTAGTAACCTTAATAATTCCCGATTGTTGAATATTATTAATAAATTATACTGAATAAACACCAATCATAAGAAAATGATTAGTGTTTGATGATGCGAATGACACAAAATAACATATTTATATGATCAAAACGATTTCAAATTATTTAAACAAAAGTGTTTGGTTATTTTGATCCCATTTAACATGATATTTATGAGAAATTGGTTGGTAATATATAACATCAACCTATCTCAATAAAAATCACAAGAATACGAAAAGTATTATTACAGTTTAACAGAACAATTTCCACACAAACAAGCCTCAAGGTTTTAGACCTGAGAGAGGTTTCTTTTAAGAAATACTTCACTGGCTTATATGCCTTTGGTATGGGCGAGATTGCAGTCAATATTTGCTTCTATCGTTAAACCCGATGAATTTATTCAACTAAATAAAACTCTTCTTTAAAAAACACTGTATTGATGATACGCCTCCATGTAGAGTAGTAACCACTTGTACAAATTGGGTCACACGCATTATATTTTCTGGTCGCGTTGAAATCGTTTGGTTATTTTATATCACTATGCATTATAGCTCAAAGTACACCACAATTTGTCAAAGTATGCACTTTATAAATTAGAGTAAAATATGTGAATCACATACATGATAATATGTCGGCACCTTTGTATGTTGAATAGGCTGGTAATGGTAAATCATTATGCATTATGGCCAACCTAAGCCATAATGTATACACATGACAAACTATATCAATCCAGCACAGTATATCACATAATATTGTGTAAATATATTCTTTGATTTATTCGAAATCCTATCTTATATTAATTTTCTCCTTGGTCTCATTGATATGCACAGGAAACAACGTACGAGGGTCTGCCGATAAGCTCTTCCTCACACCTTAACGTTCGCTAATAAGGTGCCTATATGAAATTGTCCTTGTTTGAAGAGCCGTATCTCTGCTACACATTAAAGGGGCATTGAGAGATATATCGATACTAAATGAGCAAAAAAATGTAAAGATAATCATCAACATAGCCCAAATCCAAAATATCATACAATTCCGACATCGCCTTCATGCCAAACTAAGCAAACAACGGCCCTTCCGGGTTGAGATTTGCCGCGAAAGTCCGTGAGTAAAACTTAGCATAACTTCCGAATTCAGCACCTTAGTTTCGATATGATCATATAGAAACTAAGGAAATCATGAAATTTTATATGATGAACGGCGAATGTTGGTAAATTGTTTCAGATGGTAGTTAATGCCTAAGTATTACTTTGATGCAAAAAAACTTATTTCCAGGATAATTGAGGGCGCACTCCCTCAATGCTCTCAATGCCCCTTTAAACATGGGTAAATCTAATTTTAGTACCTACTTTACGTTTTAGGTGCAGTGATAATCAAACGCCCATTAGTACTTTGGACGGGGTAGTAATGCAGCAAATCTCATTAGTGCTCACCGTTATGTTCAATTCTACGAGAATGTATTTACATATTGATACCATCATCAAGTCCAACACTGCAAACGGTTATATTTCCTGTTTATACTGTGGATATATGAGAGATTTTTCAGAAAACACTGAATGGAGGACTCTTCAAATCTTCCACCTGAATATAATCAGCAAAGAATTGAAAGGCTGTTATCAAGGGGAAAAGTGTACTTTAGGTCCTAGATTCTGGACTGTACTAGTATCGTCCGATACAAGAACACCCAGTATCGGACGATACTGGTACAAAGTTAGTGTTCCAGTATCGTCCGATACTACTGGGACATATTAAATGTACCAGTATCGGGCTATACTGGAACAAAATTATGTACCAGAATCGTTCAATACTGGGACAAATTACACTGGTAGCATGAGTACCAGTATCGTCCGATACTGGAACATAAAAACGTTCCAGTATCGGTCGATACTGGAACACAATTTGGTGTTCCAGTATCAACCGATACTGGAACAGTCAAGTCGTACAAGTATCGAGCGATACTGGCAACTTTTATGTTCCAGTATTGAACGATTCTGGTATACTGGTATCTGGGACCTGAAGTAAACCTTTTCCTAATCAAGATATAATAAAAATGGTTATAGTGATTTAAACCTCGAGGCATCACTGTGACCTGACAAAACTTGAAAGTCACCTTTGAATATCATATATCATTTTCTACTACCAGTATTGAAACCATACCTACATATTGCGTAACAGACAAAACTGGAAAAGATTTGAACCAGAAAAAATTAAAACAGGAATCAAATAAAATTATTTACAATATATGTCTAGCTGCGCATGTTGAGTTCATGAGCGCCTACATCACCCGTCTGTATTAATTCGCTGTTGTAATGAGGCTCGCCAGCGCCAATTTGGAACTGATCAAACTATAGCAATGTTACGAGGGAAGTGATAGAACCTTTTGAATGACCCTCATACAATACATAAGATGATGCGATGCACACCACTTATTATCCTTTACGCAATCAGTAATACGATTTGATTACTTAGCATGGCGCATTACTAACACTATAAAGTGCACGGGATGAAGTCAAACAAAACACGCCTATCATTTCTGTTGTTCTAAATCAATAGCCCAAATTGATTACTTGACTATAATAGCAAGTCCGCTCATATAATCATACTGGGTGTACCAAACCAAATGATACTGTAGCTATTACAAAAACGAATGAATGAATTTGTTATGGAAAAACGTATCCAGGGTGTACAAAAAGTTACTGCATAATGGTAACTGAAATTGTTATGTTATATTGATGCATTTACTTGCTTGCACCACACTTGTTTTTAGAACCGAAACGTCGTGTCATCTCTAAATCAATAAATGTTGCACTGTGCTTCTTGATATTTTAATTTTCAAAAAAATTGTTTTTATAGGATTTTCGATAAAGATGATCCCGGACTTTCTCGGCAGATATTAATATATTAGTAATTTAATTATATCAGACGTAACCTATCTATAAGCTAGTTTCACTTCCTGAAAAGCGTAGATATATTTGTAACGGACTCTGAATGATCGCGGCAGGCGTCTGCAGATGACATTCCAAAATGTTTCAAAAATGTCAAAATTATCGAGTGTTATTATACCATATTTGGGATCACCATGAAAAACGCATTAAAATAAGTACAAACATGCCTAGTATTGGTTCATTCATTTTTGAGATATACTTTGAAAATTGAGAAAGGTTTCTGAAAAATCTGTTGTAAAACTAATACTAATAGCCGCATGGATAGTGTTAAACACTATAAACATGAATAAGGATTGAACACTTCGAAAGTAATAGTTGCAGTCTGGTTCACCCGGTCAATACGAAGCTGCACCAGTTCTATATCACACTTAGGTAAGTTCCTAATAAAATGAACCATTGGCAAATAAGGCCAAATAAAAAAAATAATGTTAAAAAAAAGAAGAAAATAAATTAATTTTTAAAAAATTGTATATTTTCTCTACGTCTCAGAACTCTGGACAAGACATCATTTTGGTCTAATTTTCTGTTACATCTTGCCCATAAGAAGCCAATATAAATTTCTTGAGTCCAAGTGGCAGTCATTTTGAAAAAGCAGGCAACAATCTTGAAAAATAGCCCGGCCAGCTATCTTGACAAAATGTGTCGGGCGGCCATTTTGGAGGGGAAAAAAGGGGGGAAAGGGCCTCCTCCTTCCTTTTTTCAAAAAGGCAGGACGCTAAACATGTTTTATTTTTTATTTTGCCTAATAAAAGTTGGCGGAAAGATCAAACTGAAGGTATATGGATTTATATCTATTTTAGGATATCTTTATAATCACCTTTCTATTTTATTTCTTCATTGTCCTCGAATGAAATGAAGCTAAATGGAACAGAGATAGTTTTTCAAGATATACATGAGAGAATGATGCTATTTATTTTGTTCCTTACTTAAAGGTATATTATGTGATCTTTCAAGGGAACGCCCTCAACATCGAAAAAAAAATTGAAAGTAGATTTTCTTGCAGATTTAAATTTCTGATCATAAATCGTACATACATTCCAAGTTACAGGGCGATACGATTCTTAATTACTTCAAAATCACTGTGATGGTTTTAGAGTGAAAATAAACTGTAAAACCTTGATTTTGAGGTAATTAGGAATCGTATCGCTCTGTCACTTGGAATGTATGTACGATTTATGATCAGAAATGTAAATCTGCAAGAAAATCTACTTTCTAAAAAATATCATGAATTGAGGGCGCTCTCTGGAAAAGATCACATAATATGCCTTTAACTGCACTCATTACTCTCGATCGAGTTCATATGTGATTTTTCACATAATGAAAATTAAGATTTAATTTTTATTCAAAAGAATGCTTTTTCAGCTTTAAAATGACACCTTCCTGACATAGTTAGTCAATACATACATTAAGATGTATATTAAATATTAGGCGGATATTCTTTTTTATTTATATAGGGTTTTGTTATACTATGTTTTCTCAATGTCTTGAAGTACATACTGCTGACATAAGTCGTTTGATAGGTGACTATTCAATATACTGAACTCGAAAGAATTACGAAAACATCGCCGATTCTCTGACTAATAGATTTCAAGAAATAGCCCTCCGATATTTGGATAAGAAAGAGGTATATAGTTCGAAAATTAAAATCACTTAAGAGTTCTCAAAAACCACAATGAGAGGTTACTCTGAGGTTAAGGCTACTAGCCTCTGGCGCGGCGTTCGATCTAGCTGTCGAGTGCCAAGTCTGTTTTAATATCACTAGTAGTTGCATTTCAATCTAAATCGTGGCACTTACCCTCTCTTTCTTTTTGCTGTTGGCAAATTCCCCGAATTCTGGAGCCCGCCAAAAGTGATCAATCAATTTAGAAACACGGGAAGGCATGGCCTGATTAATTTGAAATTGCTCTGGCTTTCGGCCAAATCACCTATGACAGACAAACATGTATCCTGACTACATTTGACATCATTCTGAATAATTAATGTTTAGCCAGGTGCACGGATGGGATGATGGTGGTGGGAATATACTGTATACACTGCAGCCCATAAGTATTTCCCCCTCTGGAAGCTTGCAAGTTATCACTGTGTTGTCGACAAAGTATTAAACCATCAGACCCAATTACCATTTCATTGTACATTTTATACCAATAAATTCATGTTTCCTATTCAGATTCATGATGTAAAAAAGCATTATAATTCATGATTTTATCGAGCAAGTCAAAATTCCAATGTAAAATCGCCGTAGTAAATCACTTCATGAATATCAATTAGCTCATTATCGGCAGTGTAACGCTATGGGAATTTTCAACTGAGATCAACTGGTGATGGAAAACTCCATATGCAGAAATTTATAAATGATAATTGGTATGCGCAGTTTATTGGAATACCTTCAGAAGGAACCATTCCAGCTTATTTATTATTAGATTCATGAATTATAATGCTTTTAAATCATGAATCTGAATAAGAAACATGAATTTATTGGTATAAAATGTACAATGAACACAATACAATGGTAATTGGGTCTGATGGTTTAATACTTTGTCGACAACTCAGTGATAACTTGCAAGCTTCCAGAGGGGGAAATACTTATGGGCGGCAGTGTACGGTGATATGGCCATGTGTTTTGAACTCGCCACCCTTCCCGTTGCATGTTCAGATGTTTACATTTTAACCATCTGAGATTCGAATTAGCACATCGCAATAACTACTTGTTCTACCCCATAAAAAGTATATATTTTCTGAACGGTAATCTCACAAGAAATCCAAAAAAAATTCTATTGAAATTAAGATAGGACCTAATAGTAACATGTTGTGATTAAGAATGTTCAAAGAATATCGATGATTTTTTTTTCTTCTTCTTTTTCTTCTTCATATTTTGATTAAAGCTCAATATTTTGTGTATTCCTATCCCAATCATAATTTTACTGTGCATAGTAGTTCCTCATGTAATTTACAATTTGTCAAGGGTAACTTGTTGACATATATATCGGGAAGTGAATGAGCACTAACGTTTAATTTTCATATTTATTAGAGTTTACACATATATCTTTTTGGCTGTTCACCCTATCCTGATTTAAACAGCATTTTGAATTCCCCTATTTGAGAGCTTTCCAAAAATGAATCATTTTGCTATCATCGGTTGAATACTTTTTTTTGTTATAGTCATGTATGTAAAACCGATGAATAAGGGCAAGTTTACTGTGTATAGCTAATAGGGAAAACACATTTTCTCAATGTTACCGTAAACCTACCGTTTAGTGTTATATATCAAAAGTCAAGACCTTTCAGAAAATGTGTGTTATTTTGATCTGGTTGCCATTGTTATCATGCAATGCCTCTTATTGACTAAACACGGGAACAAACGTAACTAGAAAACGAAATGTTGCATATACACCATATGGGTAGATGATGTATCGGTATAGTGCCCCGGTATAGTGCGCATGAAACCATAGATCCGGATTTTTTTATACGCTTGCCATGGTAACCGTGAACCGACCACTCAGGTAATTTTGTATCGTAAATCAAATTTGAAAACAGATATTAAAAATCGGGCTCCATGGTGTCATAGCCCCTTGTGAGCTTGTTAAAACATCTGGTCCAAATCCCATGGATATATAACCTTTCATTTTCTAGTTACGTTTGTTCCCATGTTTAGCCGATCAGAGGCCTTGCATGGTAACCATTGCAACCAGATTAAAATAACACGCGTTTCTAAAACGTCTTGACTTAAGCTTTAATTTGATATATAACACTATAGCGGTAGGTCAACGGTAGCATTGAGAAAATGTGTTTCCAAATTTGGGTCAAATATATCAACCTAGACCCCCCCCCCCCCCCTTAAGAGCCTCTTACTTATTTATAATAAAAAAACAGGATAGAACATATATCGCTTGATCTTGAAACCATAAAAACGTTTATATGCCCCTGCATGATTCATTAAATGTCTCGTCTAGAAGTCTGAATTTTAGAACGTGATATAAAGCGATTTCCCAGCGAACGTATCCGTATTCTTGATTTCAGCTACCATAATTTCCTCAGAACATTATCCATGTTATCAGTCGCAAGCTGTAGATTGTTGGTACTAACAGGACACCTATGTTCCCATGGTACATTGCCAGTTTTTGGAGATCTGCTATAGACCATTTCAAATTGAGATCGGAAATCTTCGGAAAAACAGGTCACGTGGAGTAGGTGCGTTGCGCGTTCTTCACAACAGTTGATCGCATTCACAGCATTGTCCTAGTCGGTTGTGCGCCTAGTGATTTACTATGTTTACATACACACGCGTACACACACGAGAAGTAAAACGTGGAACGAGACTATTTTGTTTTTTATCAACAAAGGCGTTGACCGGCAAATTCCAAAATGTATCGAGCAGACGGTAAAAATTGAAAATATTACCCCAAATCTCTTTCATCTCACCGTTTTTTGTTACTGAAATGTCGCAACATCAACTTTGTGAGGGATACAATCTATCACCAACACCAGCGCAATCTACCACACGGGCAGACGGGTGAAAAACACGTTTGTTTTTCTCCGGCACATGGCCATGACCTGTGAGCTGACAGGTCATGTAACCGAGCGTCAAATCACTCGGCTAATCGGAAGCATTCGGAACTGATCGTATATTTTCGGATTTGAAATGGTCTATGGGCTTGCTGGTGTGGGAGATGTGACGGTCCTCCATAGGGCTGGAGGAAGTTCCTTTTCTACGGGCCCGACCTACTTATTTTTTTCTCTCGAATTGACAAAAAGAAAGTTGGAAAACATTTGTGGGAAAATTGTGGAAAATGTGTGATTAAAATTGAATTCTTTGAAAATAGAAAAAGAATAAGAAAAAAAAGGATACCTATTTTACCTTGTCTGTGATTGGCTCGCTTATCATAACAGCCCTGTTGACAACCAATTGCGAATCATTTTAAGCAGTCGTTAATCTGCTTCCGCATCTGTTCGTGCGGGGAAATATCTCTTGGCTATAACACCTTGAACTATAAAAAGTCCTCAGCTAAACTGCTGATAGTTTTATCATTTGTTAACATGAAACAAAGTACGTATCGTACCGAAATCTAATTGCCGTTTTTAAAATAAATCTTATATATATATATATATAAATGTAGGAGACGTTAAGTCTAATAGAATTAAATAAAGTGTTGAGTTACCTTGTTTATTGCAAGCGTCCTTAACAAGTGATAGGTTTATTTAACAGCGATACAAATGTGCCATAAATATAGTCCGGCAAGGTCAAATCAATCCAAATAGATGCGTTATGCTTATGGAAAAGTGGGATGCGTTCTAATAAACGCAATTTAATTCAATTAAAGGTCAAGTTAATTAAAAGGCGCGTAATCCTTATTTTGAATTTTTTTCTTCAATTTATCAGGTATGTCCCATTACCAAAGTAATAAATACCTCATTCCAAAGTTTTCGTGTAGCAGTCAGTGATCACAAATTAAACATTATTCGTTCATTTTAATTCGCTAGGCTATTTAGTGTACTACATTTAGCCCTAGCGAATTAAATGAACGAAATAGGCGCTTCTATTATTACCGTATTCCACAACGCTTTACATCTCATATGTGCCAAACTTCAAACAGTATATGTGCTGTTGTTGCTAGCGGTTCGAATCCGTGTTCGAAAATCCATTTTTGTTTCAACCCAAAAAAAGACATCGATTATTTTGAAATCGGACGGAAAAAATGCTAAAACCTTATCTTTCTTTTCCCGCGCTTGTTTTAAGGTGTATTGGTATAATTGGTGTGTTTATATTAGGCAAAGAAAATCATGATATATACTTTGTCCCAGCACCTTTTGGCTAAAAAACTATGTGCTATGCTGTGCTTTTAACGATTAACGTTAGCTCCACCTACTCTTGTTAAAGGGACATTAAGTGGTGTTGAACATTTTAAATGTTTAAAAATTGACTTCAGAATTCAAGATGAACATTAAAAATTGCCATTATTGTTGTTTCTATTAATTAAAACAATACCATCGCTATTTATTGAAAAACGCCCTCTATGCAAATATGATTCACGTTATGTATCACGCATACTGCAGGGGGATACTGTCGGACGTAAAATGCTCGTTTTGAATCGACGTTTTGTTGAGGGCTGATTTTTCTTAATCCTTATAGGTGTAAGTTCATACATGTACCACAATTATAAAAATATACAAATCCCAGTTGTTATCATATACTTTTGTAATTGAGGGCGCTGCCTCCACCACATCTCTTAATGCCCCTTTAAGTTGTCTCATCTAAATGTCGCCGATTTCTCTTAGAACCAATGGTATTCAATGCTTACACTTTCTTAGCTGTTTAAGAATGATGGATGGAAGTTCACAAAGAAGTTTGAATTAAAGTTGGATGTTCCGATCACTTTAGCTTTTTTTGCCCAATCAACATATTTTGATATCAGAAGAAACCTCATATTTTTCTCATTATTTATGTAAACATTTTTGGCGCAAGATATGCTTCATTTATACTTTATAGGCCAAAATGCAGTGAATTACTGCCAAAAGGAGTTAACCATCCGGCCAGTTTATGTACTACTCAATGAGCAAATTTCATGTCACCTAAAATAAGTACCATTGGCGTTATGCAACTCAAGCTTTGGAATAGGACTATTTTAAGGATAGATCCTTCATGTAGAATAAAAAACATCAAGTTAAAAATCGGGCCATAAATCGGATAACCTACATGACCTACCTTCACTGCAAATCTAAGTGTTAATGATTTGAGTAACGGATATTTAATACTTGAACGCGTTAATGCTCTGAGATTGTACAGTAAAGGGATAGGATGTGTTCATTAAGTGTTCACTTATTAACAAATTAACGCCTGATGAACGCCTGAAAAATGCAAAGAATAACATGTTAAAGAGTTCATATTTGAACACACGGACATGTTAAAGGCATCCAAAGTGTTCAAATTTGAACTCCTTAATATGTTTACCTACGTATTTTGTCAGGCATACATCAGGCGTTAATGTGTTCATAAGTGAACACTTAATGAAACTTAATGGACACATCCTATACCTTTACTGTACAATCTTAGAGCGTTAACTCGTTCAAGTGTCAATTATCCGTTACTCAAATCATTAACACGCGGAAATACTAGTTTGAAAAATCAAGCTTCAAATGCCAAAAATATTATACGAGGGTCATTCAATAAGTTTTACCTCCTCACTCATAACATCGCTATAATAAGAAAAAATTCTTTTAATTTAATCCTCATCTTTATACAAGTAACCTGTTAAGATGGCACGTTTGAATAGCGCGCAATTTTCCTTGGGTAACTTAAATACAAGCATGGACGCATGGATATTTGGGGACGTGTTGATTTAACGCTTTGAAGTCCATTATCTCGCAGCGAAACAAATAGGTCCAAATCAATAACCGATCGGCCAATGTTTATGAATTTACTATAAGGCAAACTTTCGATGTCAAGCCACTGTGATTCTCGTATGTTTTCTTTATGTGTAACCTTTAGAATAGTTAATTATGTAGTCAATGGTAGAAATTCATCTCTTGAGAGACTTGGAATCCTTCCGTACATCCATTTAGTCCTGTAAATTGAAGATCTCTTAGTTCTTATGAAAAGCAAATTGCCTTTTGCAGGGTTCTCAAGGGGAGAGTTAAACTTAATTGCTTAATGGTTGTCCTGATCTGGTTCTGGTTTACAATCAGGGGGCATATTTTTCCTAAGAAATTAAGTCACTTTTGTTGTTAATGGTCTTTTAGAGATGTCTGAAATTTAGAACGATTATAATTGACCGATAGGTGCGTTTTATCTCTTAGAATTTGACCAAACGAATAGCGCTTAGGAGATATTTGGCTGTTTTTCATCTGTTTCCTTCACACTAAATGGACGTTTGGTTTCCCTTGCATCTCTACACTGTAAAATGAAACGTTTATATTTCTGATAACACTTAATAAACACTTCAACACGTTTATTTTTGTGTTTTACGTGTAAAGTTATAGGAGGCATTGCATACGATAAACGTTTGCATAAACACTACAACACGTTTATAGAGGTATTTGTTGTATAATTATTAACACCCCAAAATGTTTCTTATTGCTGATATAAACATGTTGGTGTGTTAATAAATATTCCATAATTACCTCTATAAACGTGTTGTAGTGTTATGCAAACGTTTATCGTATGCAATGCCTCCTATACCTTTACACGTAAAACACACAAATAAACGTGTTGAAGTGTTTATTAAGTGTTATCAGAAATATAAACGCTTCTTTTTACAGTGTATAGAAAAGTACAAGCATTGCTCAGACAAATTTACTGTGAATTTGTACCTGAGATCCCAAGCGTAGTATTTCATAAGACTGGCGCATATAATAGCAAAATTTTGAGGTAGGAGGTAGAACTTATTGAATGACCCTCATACATAATTATTAAAATGAAGGGAAAAATCGCGTTTCGTACCACGTAATAGGTGGAGGCGGAGGTTTATTGTAAGCAATCGACCGAGTGATACAAAGACGTAATTAGTATTATCTCAAAGTATTTGGTGACTGCTCAGAATGGTATACGATCAGTTAAGACAAATAAAAATAGGATTCGTTTCTCAAACGTAAGTCAAGAGGTAAAATATTGTATTTTTATTGAACAAAACAGTGAGTACTTGTACTTAGGTTTACTTAAGGTAAATAATGCGTACCAGTCGGTGCGAAACACACACTCTCCGACATCATGGCAGCAAAGATATGACGAGAGGAGCAATCGATTCCTGACTTCAATATAGCAATATTATTATTATTAATATAGGTTTTCTGTGTTTGGGATTAGCTGTCATCTTGTCGGGAATAATTCGTGATACATTGTAGGTTGATTAAGTAACGGTTCAAAAGTAATAGACCTGGTGCGATTCCCCTTTGTCAAATGTGTGTAGTCCGTTGCGCATGGCTACACGGATAAACGTCTATAGTATAGTTTCATAACTTCATGAATAATCGCGATAGCTGCGTACCTAGTGCGTTCCAATCAAATTAATCGTTAGATGATAACGCGCACGCCGAGCGCAGGTTACTAATAATTGCCCGAAAGTACTGCGCCAAATTCTTCGATTGTTTTGCTCATTGACCGACCAATCAAATTAAAGCCTCACGCCCCTAAACTGAATATTCAATGAGTTATGAGGAAACACAATTAAAGCTTATTTCTGATTAGTTGAATGATAACAATGTTAATGAGGGGATGAACCGACTTGGACTGTTTCAATAACTAAGAAGGGGTGGACAAAATAAACAGAAAACTAATTAATCATAAGCGCAATTATATCGGTACAAATCAACGATTTGGATAAATATGTATCTTTTTCAATAATGAATGAGAATAATGACTACTTAACAGCTGTTTGCGTGAATTTGTTTTGAAATCTCGGTTGTTGTTCTGGTCATTCGGAATTGTCCCTCAGGGGCTGCGCCCCTTCGGAACAATTCCTCAGACCAGAACCTAAAACCTCTGATTTAAAAACAAATTCACGAAAACAGTTGTTACGCAGTCATTATTCTTTAAACAATGTAGTCAAGTGTTTTTGTTGAGATACACAAAATGTTATAATAAAATATTGTGTATCTCAACAAAAACACTTGACTACATTGTAGTATTTTATTTTCACCTACGCTTAGATGCAACGTAGCATATCTTTTATTAACCATCCATAGTAAATATGATATGATAAAAAAACCACGAACAATAATACCCAAGGTTTATAACAAAATTAAAACACACACAAAATACACGCAACTCTTTTTGCATGCACTATATCCATTATCAAATCACTTCCAATAGATTATGTATTGGGCAATACGTCCAAACGTTGACTGAAAAATACATGATTTAATTATGATATTTCGAAATCCAATTTGCCTCCTTCCTTCCTGAGTGGTTTATGCAACGACATAATTTTTCCAGATCACTAAGTAATCTCCATTATAATGTGAAACCCTTCGATAATGTTATTGATTAGCATGCAGATGAGAAGCTGCCCAATATACAGCGTTCAAAAAAGTAACTTACCAGGCAATAAATAAAATGCTCATTATTACTCCAAAACCACTCCAAATTACTCCAAAACCATTCATAGCTTTCACATAATAATATCAATTAATTCACTTGAAAATAAATTTCAGACTACATAGCATGTCGCGCAGATGATCATGTAGAGCACGTGTGGTCCAGTGGAGTAGTTGCAGGTCTCCTAATCATAAGGTTGTGAGTTCTAGCCACGCTGGTGCTAATGTGTTTGTGTCCTTGGGCAAGGTACTTAGTCTACATTGCCTATAGGGGGTTACTATAAAAGGGCTTATGTGTGTTTGTTCATGTTGGTTTATGTCGCAACTTGGCGCTGATTTAGCTGCTGCCTGGACGTTGCATTGTTTAATAATGTATTTGATTTGTAATGTTGTTACAATTCAGCCAGTTGGCTGCGATGACAATAAAATTTGAAGAAAAAAAACAACAACAAAAATCTTCTTTTTCAGCCAGCGCGAGTGACCTCGCTCACCAACGGACGTTTATGAAAATGAGAAGAGTTTCAAATTTGTTATTTTATGAACATTTCAGACAACATAATTCCACTATGAACTCAAATTCTCAATATTATAGAAGCCAAGGCTTCAATATTGATTGATACAGGTGATTTGATCATTTGCAATGATGTAAAGGTATTAAAATATTGAAAAGTGTATCGCCATGTTTTATGCAATTTTACATTGAAAAATGTCTCAATAAATTTGCCATATCTCGTTTAATATCGTCACAACCTTTCTGATATATAATTCAGTAGCAAATACAGTGGAGTCTTCGTTACTCTAAAATATAAACATTCGCAAGTTGTATTGCTCTTAGTCTTAGTGGTAAAGTCTAGGAAAAAAAGATGATTTTAGTTGGCAATATTTCGCATGTTCTGTCATTCTCTGTGTAGAAAGCCGCTTTACCAATCGATGTACCTATTGTCCCGTCAAGGTACGTAAAATAAACCACCCCTTCGTGTAGTGTCTAATTTGTAGAATATGTGCTATCTGGTAATTACTTTTTTGAGTAGGCCTACTGTATTTTGAAACAACTACAGAATTTTGAGAATTTAGTCTTTCACAGATACATTTGTAAAAATCTGAAAAAAATCGTCAAGCATTATCTAAAATATCTACCTTCCCTGGTCTATTTTGGATTTTTGATTGATTTATTGTTGTTATTATGGAAGAAATAAAAATGCAATATTGAATTACCATAGCATCCAGTACATTCGTCTCCGACGTGTTGGTATTTATCCAATTTGAATTATTTCTTCCGTTCGGGAATGTACTTCTTCATGACGTTTTTTTTTTAAACCAGTGAACCGAATAAATCCAAAATCAACCGAAATTTAAAATAATTGTGGTTGAAATTAAATTCCAATACAATTCTAATTTTGGGACACAAAATAAGATAGCATTTTAATCAAATTCTGTCTGGTGCATTTTTTAAAGAAAATAAATTGACACGGAGTCTTGTTTCAAAAGTCACACTGACGTTCTGAAATCTCATAACCAATAATTGTACTTATTTCTACAAGAGTTCATGTTACATAAAGAAGAATTGTCCAAGGAACAGGGAACTAATCGAAAATATAGTGAGTGCAAATAAGAATAATATCAGATAACTTAATGAAATTGTATTTAATAATGCATGGTCACCATATCGTTTTGGTGCTGAATTCAATACGGCTGTACGTATACCCCGAAAGTGCTTTACAAAAATGATCTCGTCTCTTCGTCAATTGTAAAATCGTTACCATCTTGAAATTGTGTGACATGCAGAATCATTGGCGGCGTCATGGGAGAGGACGAAGATGTGAAAAGGGGGGAGGGGTGTGGTAGAAAATGAAGGCGACAGAAGGTTTTCTGTCCACTTCAGGTTAGGATTACGCATTACTTAAAAATTGTACGTTTTATATTTACTAGCGGGACGCCCGTTCTTCAAACGGGCTCCCGCTAATAAGCAGCGCCTCCCAGATAGACACCTACAAAATGAAATATGATATAAGTATACGAACATTTATCACGAAATTGGTAAGAATACATTTATGAGTTAAAATATAATGCATAGACCAACTTCCTGACCTGAAATTGAATGTTTCCCGTCATTACCCCATATCACATACATATGAGCAAATATAATGCAGGTCTATAATATTTTGATGCAGGCAGGTCTATAATATTTTGACCTGAAATTGAATGCTTCCCGTCATTACCAAGCTATATCCCATGGTTTATACTTTTTTAAGTTACCACACTATTTTATTCTACCTTATAACCCTCCCTGTTTAATACTCAATTTTGTGTCACATTTCTTCATTAACCCCCTGCCTCTTTAACCACATTACTTCATCTGATCATAATACACAACCCCCCCCCCCCCCCCCCACACCCTCTCGCCCGTGTCTTATCTTAACCCTAAGGCCTAACCTTAACCATCTCCCATAACACAGCGTTATTATCCAATATTTATAGAATGTGGTATTTGGAGTATTACTAGCAATGACCAAATCGAAGATTATCCATGTAGCCATGTGCAACGGACTACGAAGGGGAATCGCACCCGGCATATTCTACATGCATTTGAATCGGTGCATGACGTTCGATTCATTGCATGAACCGTGTTACCAAATTACCCTACACTTCATGAAACAGGCGTGTCTTATTTCTAAAAATCTTGAACACAGTTATTATCCATTACATGAAAAACCTCCGGAAATCCAGGATTGTGTGGCTACACTCTTAGAAGGTCAGGATCAAATACATGAGTAGATTTCCGGCTCACTTTGTTTTGATCCTTTAAGGATCATTTTCGGATCGTTTTGATCCGTTTTCGGATCGTTTTGATCCGTTTCCAGATAGATATCAACAAACGGATCAAATTCACCTTGATCAACTTTGATCTGATTTCCGGATCAATTCGATGAAACAGTTCATTGGTCAATGAGTGACTGACGTCACTCTTTCGCAAACCGATAGACGACAAGCAGACGATCTTTTGAATTCGGTCGCCACAGTTGAAACAAGGGTGAAATACCGCGGTAAGTTATCCAGTCTACACTCTTAGAAGGTCAGGATCAAATACATGAGTAGATTTCCGGCTCACTTTGTTTTGATCCTTTAAGGATCATTTTCGGATCGTTTTGATCCGTTTTCGGATCGTTTTGATCCGTTTCCAGATAGATATCAACAAACGGATCAAATTCACCTTGATCAACTTTGATCTGATTTCCGGATCAATTCGATGAAACAGTTCATTGGTCAATGAGTGACTGACGTCACTCTTTCGCAAACCGATAGACGACAAGCAGACGATCTTTTGAATTCGGTCGCCACAGTTGAAACAAGGGTGAAATACCGCGGTATTATCCAGTCTAATCTGTAAAATGTTACATGATTTTGTCGGTAAAGTAGTTTTATTTTTTATGTTTGAACATGCTCTATTCTTGTGAACAAATTTCTTGTACCTGACCAGTGCCATCAGTACGATTTTCGGTCAAAATGCTCCTCACAAAATGTCACGATCACTGCGATGTACTAGGCCTACACGATGTAGTAAGCTTACTGCACTCGATATATACAGTCATCAAAAAAAGTAACTATACAGGTAATAAATGTACTTTTAACTCTAAAAATATATATCCAACTTAAAAATACTAAATCATAAAGTTGTTGAGAAATTTATCTTCTTTAATATGAAATATTGCACGCTAGGATCGGTTGACTATTTAAGAAGCGACAATCCAAAATGTAAGGTAAAGTCACAATTTCAAATTCACATTTTACATTTCAACACGGGGGAGAGAATGACAGGTAGCGTGTGTGTGGCGTATTGATCCATCGGAACAATGCGGTCGACTGTCCAACCTGCGCATGCATCTCCCAATTGCACTATCGGTAATCGATAAGGTACCCGTAGATTGGTCCGCGTGTAGAAAATAAAAATGTGAAAATGAAAATCGGACTTATCCTTACATTTTTGAGTGCCACTTCCTCAATAATCACCTGATCCTAGCGTGCAATATCTCATATTAAAGAAGACAAATTTCTCGACAACTTTTTGATTTAATATTTTTAGGTAGGATATATATTTTAAGAGTTAGAAGCCCATTTATTACCTGTATAGTTACTTTTTTTGATGACTGTAGTCTGCAGTGTGCACCCGGGAGTGGGGGCACTCAATCAATATTAGGTTTCACACCAGGCTCCATCAAAAATACCCCCCTTTTTTTGGCCCGGTGTCACCGAAAGACCCTTGCATGCATGCTTGTTTTTACAATCTGTCACCCGATGACCCCCTATGTTTTCACTTTTTCTTTGATTCAGTTTGATCCTGGAGTAGGATCATAAGCTACAGGTACATCCGATTAAGGATCATTATTTTGATCCGATTCAGTATCATTTGGCAGAAATATTTGATCCCATTTCGGATCAAACTTTTTGATCCTGCTTGTCGAATCACTTTGATCCGGAAAGGGTAAGCTCCGGAAAGGGTAAGCTCATATGTGATATGTGATTACTCTGTCAATGTAATCAAGATATCTTTATCCATTCTGATATGGTTTGATTTGATTGAAAATAAGTGAAAACCTGTTTTTCAATGTCAGCGTGTTTTCAAAACTGGGTGGTTTAAAAACTGTCTGTAAATAGCGCAACTCCAACCTTCTCCTCTACTACTAATTTTCCTTTCCCCTATCTTATATCTCTTTCTACTCTGCATGCTTCTACTATGCAACTTTTGTTTCAGTTTGATCCTGGAGTAGGATCATAAGCTACAGGTACATCCGATTAAGGATCATTATTTTGATCCGTTTCAGTATCATTTGACAGAAATATTTGATCCCATTTCGGATCAAACTTTTTGATCCTGCTTGTCGGATCACTTTGATCCGGAAAGGGTAAGCTCATATGTGATACCGCTTCTGGATCAAAATTGATCCTTTTCGTCTCATATTTGATCCTGACCTTCTAAGAGTGTACTTGCTAGCAATAATGCTTTATAGGGCTGTGCGCGACGCCATCAACCAAAACCACAGTTTTTGTCTCGCCTTGACAAAGTGCATCATGATCATTTGAACTCTACGTATACACATTTTTCTTATACAATTTTGAGACCATAAGTGTATTTTTCTATTTCATCACGAACGGAATATCATCACTCGTGGTATTACTCAACGTAATAATAGACTCATAAACGCGCATAATTTGTTGACTTTTCAAAGCGTCACGGTTCAGCATTCCCCAAATCAACTATGCCTATAGATATCATGAATCTAACTCTATTGAAAATTCAAACATTAAAAATTATACATACGTGACTGACGCAACCCCATCATACACGAATGATGTTTTGTGAAGTTTCAACGTCTGATATTTAATTTAAGACATTTGAAAATTTGATTTGTGATTTGTGAATAAAATGACAACATAGGGTGTCTCAAAAAAGATCTTTATCGTATTTGAAAAAAATATATATAAAAAAATATGAAGACATTATTGCAGTTTAAAATCTGATCAGTACAATATAGTGGGGACCATGTTTCCTAATTACTCTGTCAATGTAATCAAGATATCTTTATCCATTCTGATATGGTTTGATTTGATTGAAAATAAGTGAAAACCTGTTTTTCAATGTCAGCGTGTTTTCAAAACTGGGTGGTTTAAAAACTGTCTGTAAATAGCGCAACTCCAACCTTCTCCTCTACTACTAATTTTCCTTTCCCCTATCTTATATCTCTTTCTACTCTGCATGCTTCTACTATGCAACTTTTTCATGCTTTGCTTTGCTCTACACTCTTAGAAGGTCAGGATCAAATATGAGACGAAAAGGATCAATTTTGATCCAGAAGCGGTATCACATATGAGCTTACCCTTTCCGGATCAAAGTGATCCGACAAGCAGGATCAAAAAGTTTGATCCGAAATGGGATCAAATATTTCTGTCAAATGATACTGAAACGGATCAAAATAATGATCCTTAATCGGATGTACCTGTAGCTTATGATCCTACTCCAGGATCAAACTGAATCAAAGAAAAAGTGAAAACATAGGGGGTCATCGGGTGACAGATTGTAAAAACAAGCATGCATGCAAGGGTCTTTCGGTGACACCGGGCCAAAAAAAGGGGGGTATTTTTGATGGAGCCTGGTGTGAAACCTAATATTGATTGAGTGCCCCCACCCCCGGGTGCACACTGCAGACTATATATCGAGTGCAGTAAGCTTACTACATCGTGTAGGCCTAGTACATCGCAGTGATCGTGACATTTTATGAGGAGCATTTTGACCGAAAATCGTACTGATGGCACTGGTCAGGTACAAGAAATTTGTTCACAAGAATAGAGCATGTTCAAACATAAAAAATAAAACTACTTTACCGACAAAATCATGTAACATTTTACAGATTAGACTGGATAACTTACCGCGGTATTTCACCCTTGTTTCAACTGTGGCGACCGAATTCAAAAGATCGTCTGCTTGTCGTCTATCGGTTTGCGAAAGAGTGACGTCAGTCACTCATTGACCAATGAACTGTTTCATCGAATTGATCCGGAAATCAGATCAAAGTTGATCAAGGTGAATTTGATCCGTTTGTTGATATCTATCTGGAAACGGATCAAAACGATCCGAAAATGATCCTTAAAGGATCAAAACAAAGTGAGCCGAAAATCTACTCATGTATTTGATCCTGACCTTCTAAGAGTGTAGGTTGAAGATACAGGAGGCATTTCCATCAGCCCACTGTCCCTAATCGCTTCTCTTGGAGTTACCCATCTCCACGTCCTCGAAGACTAAGATGCACTGCAATACAGTGCATGTTAGTTGCGTGCCACCTGGATAGCCAAACCTTGCGGTTAGTACTATCTGACGGAGCTCTGGGGGCGATGGTCGGTAGATCTAAGACAATTGGAGTAGTCTGAAGGTCTATTGAACATAGCGTATTAGGTTTCAATCTAAAACATTGAGACTCGGGTGGAATATACTCATTAGCAGTATCTAGCAGAACTAGCTAAAGAGAAAGATCTAATAATAGTCGCCAATACCTACTTTCGCACGAAGAAAAAAAAAGTTGTGACAAATGTCAGCCCAGGCGGCAACAAACTACAGCTGGACTACATCCTTGTCAGGCGGAAATGGCGACACAGTGTTCAAAATTCTGAAGCATACAACACCTTTGCTAGTGTGGGATCTGACCACAGAATAGTCTCTGCTAGCATCCGATTAAGCCTCACGAAGAGTAAGAAAATCGAACGACAAAAGCAGTACGATTGGAATCTATTGACAACTGATCAAGATCTACAAGCCAAATACAGTATAGAGGTGCATAGTAGGTTTCATCCCCTTCAAGATGATGTAGAAACTGCATCTGAGAAATACACAAGGTTCATTACATCCACTCAAGAAACTGCAGAAGAAGTCATTCCTGCGAGGAAGAAAGAGAAAAGAACCCACTCCTCAAATGACGCCCATGTTACCAGGGCAAGAACAAAAATTGATGAAGCTTACGCAAAATATCAACTAGACACTAACGAGGAGGAAAATAGAAGACATATAAGGATGCTAAGGAGTCTAGGGGAGGCTTATGATCAAGTGAAAGACCTCACCAATACGCGATTGTGACGATTTCCTAATGGCAGCAAAAACCAGTGGCGAAGTTACGTAGAAATGGTGGTCCCGTTCATCGGAAGAGCAATACCCGAGCACGTTAAAAAGGTTGTTGTTATTATTATTAAGCTAAGAGAAGTACAAAATGCTCACATCAACAACAAGCATGGTAAGAGTTGGAAACTGATAAACCAAATATCAGGAAGATTGACAACAGGAAAGGGGCAAATCAAAGGATCCACGCAAAAGAAGAGATTAAATAACTGGTACACTCACTTCAAAAATCTACTTGGGAGCCCACCATATATAAGTAATGAGGATGGGAAAACTGCTCCAATACTATCAAATCTCAACATTAAAGTAGGAACCTTTGACTTGGAGGAATATGAGAAGGCTAAGAAGGCACTAGTAGAGGGGGGAAAGCTGTGGGGAAGATGGTATTACACCAGAAATGCTCAAAAGATGTGATTTGGATAACATCATTCTTGACTTCTGCAATGATGCCTTGTTGAACGGGGGAAAGCCAGAACAGTGGTCCATTCTCAACATAGTACCAATACCGAAATCAGGTGATCTCACCGTGGAATAAGCCTGAGTTCAATTGTTGCCAAGCTATACAACAAGATGATACTCAACAGAATTAGACCGGAGCTCGACGTCCACCTAAGAACTAATCAAAATGGCTTCAGAGTAGGACGTACCACTGTAGGCGCTTTACAATCAAAATCCATCAAAAAACCTACCAAATGCATCGAAAATATATCTTTTTGCACTGTGGTATTATTTAATAATCCTAAAATAAAGATTAAATTATAACTTTAATCATTTGGGAGCAAATGATCTACTAGTGTGTAATCTTAAGGGCGACCACTGGGACACTGTCCCGACCTATCCCGTGTCCACTGCGTCACCAATCGGTTCTTAGAGACCTTTTGCGTTTGGCTTGGCGCTTTGATACTTTTGGATATCTTTCCAGCGCAATGCCAGCGCAAGGCCTGGTCGCCGTAGGTGTGACAGCCCTATTAATTAAATGTAGAATCCTTGATCCTGAACATTGATACGGACCTAATTGTTTGCGGAGTGCCCGACGGATAGCCGACTAAGTTGAGTAATCGAGCGTGTTATTATTCTACTTACACGATACAACTACTTGGCGCGCATCATGTACAATGAATGTGTACAGATTAGCATACACGTTGAGTAGATTCAAGTGTGCGAAGTACGCGAGATTCTTTCGTTTGCAAAATAAATGTCAGCATATTTCCAGGGCAGTGGTAATATAGGATGGGTCTTACTCATTCTATGGTTTTACGTGACTAGAAATACACTCCAAATTCTTTCCACGCGGCAGAAAAATGTTGTGACATTTTGGAGTGTCGTCTGCAGCTCCCTGCCGCGTGGAAAGTGTTTCATTAAAATGTATCAGTCGACTTCTTCTCATGGCCCTAATCAGTGGCGTAGCTCAGGGGGGGGGGGGGGGGGGGGGCAGGGGGGCAGATGCCCCCCCCCCCCCTGAAGAAAAAAAAATTGTGCCCCCGCCCCCCTTTGTGCCCCCGCCCCTCTCTTTGGATATTTTGTTTGGTTTTTTTTAAATAAATGAACATTTTTGTGGAAAAACTGCTTATAACCCTGAGAATTGGGCAATATTTGTTGACTACAGTGCTTTTTGAACTGCAAAATTTTTTGTCCGTGCTAAATTTTTTGACCGTGCGAAATTTTTTGACTTCCCCCCCCCCCCCCCCCCCCCCCCCCCCCCCCACCACTTACGTGAAATTCACGAGTTGACCGACCTGGAAATTTTTTGGGGCAACCTTTTACGAAAATTTTAGAAATCTTGCCCCCCCTGAAATAAAACCTAGCTACGCCACTGGCCCTAATTCAGGACTATCGGAACTAGTAAAGATAAGTCAGGGATCGATTAGATGAGCAGTTGCTGGGGGTTCTCGCAATGTCCAAAGCACCCTCAAGTTGTCCCCTACAATGTCTAATTTTCGAACGTCCAATTTCAAGTGTAGAAGGAAAAATAGAAAATGTGAACTGATGTTGCCGAATTTAGATAAAACTGCATGGCACACGACTATTATATTCGACTCCCAGGATATCAAACTTCGTAGAGTTAGAAAGGGCTTTGACCATTCATTTGCTTGTTGACTTTCTACTGATTCTATCGTTTTGTTAACAAATTAAGTTCTCAAACGGTTATGTTATATTCTGTTTATATATATATAAGACTAGACATCTATAATTCCTCCAGACGTTCGTTCGTGCATGATGGGATTGTTTCGGTCACGTATGTTGAATCATGAGTATTTAAGCTTCGATAGAATTGATAGATTAATATAATAGACAAAGTTGATTCCAAGAATGTTGAACCGTGACATTTTACAGAATAAGCAGACTATGCACATCAAATTCAATGCTATTATGAGTCTGGTAGTGATGATCCTAGATAAAAAGAACGTCCTTCACATATGCGTTATCTTACATATACCAAATCCATACATGACATAAATTGCCCGCTTAGGAGCGCTATTAATTCGGTCTAGTAAACCTATTGTTATAAATTACTACGAGAGGATTACCTGGTTGTATATTTAAATTCGAGCAGTACTTCTTGCTAACTGCATGGGTGAGTTTCCATTATGCTGCAAATTACATGCTCAAGCGTTTAAACTACTCAATGGGCATTGCAATACAGCCGGTTGGTTGCACACGAGAATTATGTCATTTATAGCAACCAGCTTTGATGGAAGGCGAATATTTAAATTTGTTGCCGGTTTTTAGGGCAACAATTTATAGCGCTGCTAAGCGGGCCTTGTAGCGTAATGATATATATATTATAGTATTATCCTTTATTCTTGAACAGCTAAGAGAGTTGTATCCCTGATAAAGATTGGCGTAAAATGTTTTACAAGCTGCGTTTTTATTGGCTATTCGAATGAGTATACCTTGTGATTAACCAATCAGAAACCATGTTATATAGGTGGGTAGTACTCAGGGGGTTGATGACTTCAACAGGATGAGTGGATTACACCGTAACACAACCCGTAATCACATTCTGCGGGCCAACTAACCTCAAGTTTCAATCACGTATTTCGAATCCTTACTATAATAACCTCGGATGCAGTTACAAGGCTATTACATGCATGGCTAGTGGAGGAGGAAATCCTGGAAAATGGTAAGTCTTCTTCTATTTTCTCCCACACCAGATGCTTACAACAAACTCGCTCCTTCCAGCTTAAACATATTAATCAAACGTGTGATGATGTGTATGTGTAAACATGGATGAGAAAGATGTATAAATAATAATTAAATATGACGTTATTTATGTTAACAATACCAAAGATTGCATTTCTACTCTTTTGATTGATAACGTCGTAACGTTAACCGATAGTACATTCTCAGGTGCGAATAAGGCCAAATAAATAAATTGTTATGTTGTCCTCTCCGATTTTTTTTTCCAAGTTTTTTTTAAAAAATCAGATTTTTTTTTTTCCAGATTTTTTTTCTCTAGATTTTTTTCACATTTTTTTTTCACATTTTTTTTAAACAGTTTAAATGGCATTGAATATTAAATTAAGTGTTTATAACATATATGTGCGACTCTCAGAGTGATTTCAACTTCTTGTTGGCTGAACTTTGAGCTTCCGCTGGTAAAAAAAAAATTTAAAAAAATTAAAAAAAATAAAAAAATCCGCCCGTCCGCCCCTCCTCTCTGAAAGCTGTGGAGGACAACATAACATTTTTTTGTTGGCCTAAGTAATATGCATGTGAGATGGAGAAGATTTGATTCGGCCACTTATGTGTCCTATGTTGGTGTGCCAATAACCCATCACTTATTTCTGCTTAACACTCTCCATGCGGCTATTAGTTTTACCATATACAAAACAGATTTTTCAGAAACCTTTTCCAATTTTCAAAGTCTATCTCAAGGATTACTGAACCAGAACTAAGCATATTTGTATTTATTGTAATGCATTTCTCAAGGTGATTTTAAATATGGTGATGAAATTCAATTATTTTGACATTTTTTAAAAAAATTGTGAAATTGTGGAATGTCGTCTGCAGACGCCTGACGCGTGGAAAGTGATAATGGAGGTCGGTGCACCAAGGTTTTGCTATCAATATTTATACCAATCGTTTCGAATTCCAAGAAACCAATTGATTGGCCCATCAGAGCTCTCTGTAGAGAGTTCCCAGTTAAAATTGGTAATCACTCAGTTCAATAACTTTGTTAATGTCTGTTGGGCTATAACTGTGTTTGTATCTGAACTTTGCAAGATCCATAATCAAAATATGTTTTCATTCTTTCCACGCATATTAATGTCAATATAAACCAATAAGCATTGTAGACGACCGCTGATCACATGGCGAATGCTGGTAAATGGTGTTCTTGAAAACGAGAAAACTTGCCAAGGTCTGCGTTTATGCTGAAAACTGAATCTGTTCACAGTGCACAGGTTCTGTCCGAATACAAACTAATGCCACGGGTTCTAAATGTAGATAATGCCGAAATCTGCTTCACTTACTGTTGGGTCTTTGGTATCTTCGTCACTAACTGCCGAGCCGTTGGTGTCTTCTTCACTAACTGCCGGGCCGTTGGTGTCTTCTTCACTAACTGCCGGACCGTCTGTATCTTATTCTCTTAATTACGGGCCGTTGGTGTCTTCTTCACTAACTGCCGGACCGTCTGTATCTTATTCTCTTAATTACGGGCCGTTGGTGTCTCCTGCACTAACTGCCGGGCCGTTGGTGTCTTCTACACTAACTGCCTGACCGTTGGTGTCTTATTCACTAACTGCCGGGCCGTTGGTGTCTTCTTCACTAACTGCCTGGCCGTTGGTGTCTTCTTCTCTAAGTACCGGGCCGGTGGTGTCTTCTTCACTAACTACCGGGCCGTTGGTGTCTTCTTCACTAGCTGCCGGGTCGGTGGTGTCTTCTTCACTAACTGCCGGGCCGTTGGTGTCTTCTTCACTAACTGCCGGGCCAGTGGTGTCTTCTTCACTAACTGCCTGACCGTTGGTGTCTTCTTCACTAACTACCGGGCCGCTGGTGTCTTCTTCACGAACTGCCGGGCCGTTAGTGTCTTCTTCACTAACTACCGGGCCGTTGGTGTCTTCTTCACTATCTGCCGGGCCGTTGGTGTCTTCTTTACTAACTACCAGGTCGTTGGTGTTGTATCACGTCCAAGTATGTATCCATCATCATCATCATTTTCGGTCGTCCTTGCACGGAGCAGTGGAAGCAGCTGACACATATTGGTATCATGCATCTTTATTCATCATGAGCTGTGGAATATCACTTAGGTCAGAACCCATTGCCTTTAATGCTGTCAGGATAGGTAGTACTTTTCCTGCCTCGGTTAGGATGGCCGTTAGGAGTCCAGAACGTCAATTGGAAATTGGCTGGACCTTATAGTGCATACGCAGTGCACTGCAAACTGTAAATGCCTCTTTCTCAAAGTGACTGACAGGGCAGGGATGTCACCATACACCATGCATCGCTCTGTTTGGTTGGTGGTCTCACCAGCTGATGCTAAGTACACGCTTAGAAATGAGTGTCAAATTTTGTTGGGTAAAAAAGAAATGTGTAGTTTTTTACCCAATATTGTGCTAAACATCAATTTCGTAAAATAACTTTTTACACATGCAATAGTTTACTATTGAATTCCGAGTTTTACACTCGGGAAGTGTAGAAAAGTGCCCGTAATTGGGTAAAACATGATTTGACACCATGAAAGTGTAAGAATTATTGGGTAACGGAAATTTACCCAATTTATGTGTACCAAAAATGACACAAGTGTTGAGTAAAACCTCTTCACAACCCCGGTTGTGTAAAGGTGTTACACATAAGTGGGTCAAAATAGGGAACATGGTCGTTTTGGGGTAAACATTTACCCAACGATTTTTTACATTTTTTTACACTTTGACCCACTATGTTACACATAAGTGGGTCAAAATAGGGAACATGGTCGTTTTTGGGTAAACATTTACCCAACGAGTTTTACACTCTGGAAGTGTAGAAAAGTGCCCGTAATTGGGTAAAACATGATTTGACACCATGAAAGTGTATGAATTATTGGGTAAAGGAAATTTACCCAATTTATGTGTACCAAAAATGACGCAAGTGTTGAGTAAAACCTCTTCACAACCCCGGTTGTGTAAAGTGTTACACATAAGTGGGTCAAAATAGGGAACATGGTCGTTTTTGGGTAAACATTTACCCAACGAGTTTTACACTCTGGAAGTGTAGAAAAGTGCCCGTAATTGGGTAAAACATGATTTGACACCATGAAAGTGTAAGAATTATTGGGTAAAGGAAATTTACCCAATTTATGTGTACCAAAAATGACACAAGTGTTGAGTAAAACCTCTTCACAACCCCGGTTGTGTAAAATGTTACACATAAGTGGGTCAAAATAGGGAACATGATCGTTTTGGGGTAAACATTTACCCAACGATATTGTAGTTTTAAACTTTGTTGGGTAAAATATCTGTGTAGAAAGCCGCGTTACCGATCGATGTAACTATTGTCCAAGGTAAAGTAAACTATGCGTGTAGTGTTGCGGGAGCACATTAATATTATCAAGGCGATTTTTCAACGGTTTGCCGGCAACCTGACCTTCACACATCGGTTTCCCTTAAGACAATATAGCTTTATAATTTACTAGTTTCATTATATTTATACTTTTTTCATGCCAATCTCAACATTTACCAACTAATTTCAGCAATTTCTTTCTATCTTGTCATATTTAGTCATATAAAATAGTTTATATTAACACAAAACACTTCCACATGTCAACTACTTCGTTAGCACAGTGGGTACGGCGTCAGTCTTCGAATGCAAAGATTGTGGGTTCGAGCCCCGTTCCGGTCAAGTTAAGGTAAATTCTTCTAAAAAACTTTAATTCCGTGGATATTAAAATTGCGAAAGAAGATTAGAATACAAATATGACACCCAAAATGGCTTAAAATATATTTCTGTATTTTTTAAAATTAATTTATGTGTACCAAAATGACACAAGTGTTGGGTAAAACCTGTTGTGTAAAGTGTTACACATAATTGGGTCAAAATAGGGAACATGGTCGTTTTGGGGTAAACATTTACCCAACGATTGATGGGTAAAATGTTAACTATGTGTTGTGTAAGACTCTACACAACCACTGTTATGTTCATTTTTACCCAACAAACGACCATGTTCCCTTTTTACCATCCTGAAGTGTAGTATTTTACCCAACATTGCTTAATTTTTCTAAGAGTGTACTCTTCGAAGTAGCTGTGTGCAGCATCCAATAATTCTATCCGCAAACCTTTGAGTTATTATACCGTTCAGGTTTCTGAGCCATAGTAGGATACTTTCTACATAAATGCCCTGATTTTGATGTTTCTATCAAGTTTTGACTTCCATATTTTGTCAAGTTAGTTGCATGCAACCCATGCCTGAGCCTTCCGGCATTTGAAGTCATGTAATGAATCTGGTAGTGATGATCCTAGATACAAAGAACGTCCTTCACATATGCGTTATCTTACCCGACGGGCAATCTATTTGCATGTAATAGCATCTGTTACTTTAATGCAAGTAGAGCGATTGTAAAAGCCATTTAATAGTATGAAGAAGTGACTACTTTCAAAAGACAATACTTATCTTGTTACATTTTTGCCTTTTAAATGCTGTAACATCTGTCAGGAATTGAACATACTTGAGGTTAGATGAAATAACGGTAGTTCCTAGCATATGTACATGCTCAACTCATCGCTTATTGCGCAATCGGCTATTATGAGGCTAATAAATGTATCGGGTGTTCAAAAGAGGTTCATACATTTTTAAGCAGCATTGCCAAAAAACAGTCCGTATGGCTCGTGCGTATAAGTTCCTTGTACGTAAGACTTATACGTTAGTCGGCAGAGCAACATCTTGCGTCACAATATGTACGTACATGTATAAGCACCAATGAAAAATGTAAGTAAACCAATGCAGATATTTCCATAAGGATATAGATATATTAGCATCTGTCTCAGTTATGTTTATAGGTTGCGTGTACGTAAGGTGATATCAAATACTACTTTGACATCATGACATAAATTGCCCGCTTAGGAGCGCTATTAATTCGGTCTAGTAAACCTATTGTTATCAATTACTACGAGAGGATTGCCTGGTTGTATATTTAAATTCTTGGCGTTTACGAGCGGTACTACTTGGTAACTGCATGGGTGAGTTTCCATTATGTTGCAAATTACATCCACGCTCATGCATTTAAACTACTCAATGGGCGTTGCAATACAGGCGGCTGGTTGCACACGAGAATTATGTCATATAGCAACCAGCTTTGATGGAAGGCGAATATTTGAATTTGGTGCCGGTTTTTAGGGCGTCAATTTATAGCGCTGCTAAGCGGGCCTTGTAGCGTAATGTGACGACTATCGTATAATTCTTACGTACAAGTCACTTATACGTATGAGCCATACGTACTAGTTTCGCAATGCGACCATCATGACCATTTACAAGGTTTTACCTTATAGTCAAATATTCCATAATAAATTCCATTATAGTGTGTAAAATACTGGTATGCATCAACTGGTCCATTAAATTTGGTTTAATTGAAGCAAAAGTAGTTAAGATTACGTGCAATCCTGGGACATAAAAGTTGACAGATTCGCTCGATACTGGTACAATTTTACAGTCGATACTGGAACACCAAATGTGTCCCAGTATCGAGCGATACTGGAACATTTTTATGTTCCAGTATCGGACGATGATGAAAGTTGGGAAAGGTTTCTGAAGAAAAAAATATATTTTGTATGGTAACACTTTTGCTGAATACCTTGAAAACACTTTGAACTGTCAGTTGCCTAGTTAAATTAGCTAGTCAAATTACTAGTTGCGGGACACCTTTTTTTGCCTTTCGTAACCCATCAAAGTACTGCTAAAGATTCTTAATAGAGACCAGCATGTAAGTTACTCCATAGAGAAATTAGGATACTATCCACTGTGACTTAAACATTTGAATAAATCGTGCATCAATTGCCAAAACAGGTTCCAGATCGTATTGAGACGTCTACTCAAATTTGATAGCCTGTGTATCGCATTCTACATCAAGAACCATAAATACAGTATATGTGACAAGTGCATCGTAACCTTCCATTAAGTACACTTAGGAATCGATGTCCCTTAATTAACGGAGTTAAATTACCGAGGGTATCGAGCATATTAATTCGTTACCAAGAAACCATGTTTAAAAGACACAATCGTTTCTCCATCTCCTGTCATAAAAAAGTAACTTACCTGACCAGGTTATTAATGTGCTGATAACTCTAAAAGTATAACTCCTACATAAACATATTGGATTATAAAGTTGTTGGGAAACTGTCCTATTTAAATTTGAGAAATTGCACGCTAAACATATGGTTGATTATTGATTATGCAGATAGAATGATCTAATATGGAATTCAATTAATCAAATACCACCATTTCCGATTTTTAATGAACTAGTTTTTTAATGCATTATTTCAAATAAGAACGAATATTTTCCATCCCGTCCACAATTTATTTAAATGGTTCCGTTAAGGGGGCTGTGGACTCTCAGGTACAGCCTCCGTAAAACTGCCGTAACTTCTTCAATATTCATTTAATCTTTATAAATGTATACAGTTTTTTGCAGAAAAGGGTTCAATAAATCCAACCATGATAATGAAATT